>KZ451980.1:3501725-3518909 GCA_002786265.1 Apostasia shenzhenica
ATTTTCCTAGCAATAAACTAAACAAGTTTGTTGAGTTTCTGGACCCAATAAAGTAACCAGCATGTCTTGAAACGTTTGGCCATTGTCATAGTGTATATATACAATACCAAATTGCTAACAAAAAACAATCACCAAAGATTTAAACCAACATTCTCATTAAGGATGCTAGAAATAGGGTATTGCAATATCTTGTAATATAAATGTAGAGATATTGTCCGCTTTAATTTCTAAGAAACTGCGTAACTTGAAATATTTTTTCCTTGAAATTCGGACTTTTTCAGGAGGTTACTTATCTCAGTACATACTCTAATCCAACGTTACGCTTAACTACAGATTTTCCATCATTAACCTTACAATTTTGCCCTCAAAAAAAAAACCTCTACTATTTGGAATCACATTATTTATACAACTCAAGAACCCCCTACCTTTTTGATGTTTGTATAATTCAATTCCCTGTACCCCTCCATCTAGGCCCTGGTCAGTTTAGTGACCAAACCGAAAATAGAGATCGAGTTCAGTTTAAATTTAAAAAAATCAAAACTAAACCAAAATAAATTATAAAAACTAAACCAAACCAACTAAATAAATACTGATTTGGTTTAGTTTGGTTCAGTTAAAAATCATATTTTTTAATTTAATTTTTTATTTTAAAAATTTTCTAAATCTTCTCATAATGATATTAAATATTACTAAACAAGTATTTAGATAATAGTATTAATACAAGAGTAATTTAGCATAAGATATAATTTAGCTAAATAAAAAATCCACCTCGACACTTTAGATAATCATAATAAACTACAAAAATTATCCAAGTATATAAAATAACCCAATCGCATCATCAAAATAGGCAGCAAGAGTTTAGAAATAATAGCAAAATTAACTTCGCAACATAACCAAAATTACATAACAAAATTATTTTTATATGTAAGGTTATTTAGTAATCGGTTAATTCAATTTGTTTAGTTTCCAAGCATGTGAAACCGAATCCAAACCTATTAACTGAAATATTTAGAACATCAAACTAGCACCAAATTATTGGATTTTAAATCAAACCAAACAACTAAATTTAAATTGTTCGGTTCGAGTAGGTTTTTTAGTTTAAACCATTGTTTGCACACCCCTACCTTCACCTAGAAGCCTGTCAGGAGCTATTTCTTATTTGAGTAATTCTAATTCACTCATATAGACATCACCACAGCGATCACTCCCTGCCCTTTTTGGTCTAGGGTTGTCATAGGCATACCCTTCTCCCAGCAAAAATCACATAACGTAACATAGTGCACCAAAAAATCAACCATACTATTTACGTTGCGTTGTACATGTGTGAGTCTACCAAATGAAAATGAAAGAAAATTTTTTACAATATGCTCAAGAACATAAATCATATACAAGTTAGCATGATAAGTTGTGGCTACTTTTAGCCTCTTATTTGGTTTCCAATCAGCTTCCTGCTGTGGTAAAGTCAGCAGCATTTTAGTTCAGTGAAAAGCTTCAGATAAGCATGAGCTAGCTGTGGTGGGTGTGTTCTGATATGGCAGAAAGACAGAAAGTGACGGGGGAGGGGAAGCAGCACATAAATGTTTTTAAAAAAGGAATTGCACTAAGAGAATGAGGTTCTTGCAAGCTGCGTATCACATGAAAAGCTCCTTAAGAAGCGCAATAACGAGGTAGAATAATAGAAAAGAGCACCACTAACAGAGAAAAGATATGCTTAACAAATGTCATACGTACAGCAAGCCTTACAGAATCAGAACAGGATAATGGAGCCTTGGGAAGAAGATAAGGATCAGTAGATCTTAAATGGCAGCACTGGTGATGGGTGTGGATGCATAGTTCTCAAAGCGCAGTCTGTCAAAAGCAGGGCTACTTTCATGAAGACAATGGCCACCGTGCTGAAGCTACAGGGCTCTACTTTATATATATATAGCCCAGCATTCTAATTCAAAACTCCACCACTGGCTCACCCTTAAAGAGCCCTTCATTAAGCCGCTGGTTTCATTTCTCCATGGCTTTCAAAGCTGTGGAAGATCACCGGCAGAAATCCATACACGGCTCTTAAAGAGGAAGCCAGGGCTTTGGAGGGGAGAATGAGTTTCAGTAGACGAAGATTTCTCACCAGTACCCACACCTGAACCCCCTCCAGGCTCTACTAAGATCTGTTCATGCTGAGGTTGCTAGAATCGCCGAACTCGGAGAAAAGCTTCCAACCCAAGGCATGGCAGACCGGCAAGTCACATAATGGCGATTGCAGGGGCTTTCCCTTTTACTACCCATTTGCAGTTTTTTCTACATCAAGTCAATAATTGTAGCTTTTGTTATAGAGGTTTTCCTTTTGTTTCGGAATGTTGAAGGTCAATAAGCTGCAGACAAGCTTATGTTGTCTAACGGTCAAGCAGCCCCCCAGTTGAATACTGGGGGTATGGAAATGGTGATGAAGAATGAACGGAAGAAATCACAGTTCATGTTTGCTTCAGAAGTTGACAATATACACCAACGCTTTTATTAATGAAAGATCTAAAATTTTAAATGGGATACTAACAAGATACAAATAAAAAACAGCTATATCTAGTGTAAGGAAAAGCCTCTAACCTTCAAGGGTGTGGTCCATGAACATATTACTATGAAATTTGTGGCAACAGCATTACTATAATTTGCCATCCAAAAGCAATGATGAATAAAGCAACTCGTTCCATGTATCGGGTACCCCGGGCAAGCACCAGTGGCTGCAGTCTTGAGTTGTCTCAGCTGCGATCAGCTCAGCTGTCGACTCATACTTCCTTCTGTAAATTGAGGGATGGCCATCCTTTCTGTAATCTGTGAGCCTGCTGATGTTTAGGTAGAGAATGGGAGTCCTCATTTGTTGGAGTACTTCCTCGAAGGCCTTCATTTTTGCCGGGTACTTAGCAAGGAAATTATCATTGTTGATGGGCTCAGATTCCATGTGGCACTGACCACCCGAATTCCACTGCCCTCCCCTATCAACAAATAAGAAGAGGGGGCCAAAAGAGTTGGTGTCCAGTTCAAATCTACTTTTTAAAGCTGGATACTTCTTTAGATTGGATATTGGGATGATACTGATAAGTTCAAACATGATTTGACAGAAAGAATTCATGAATTTCCAACAGTTAATAATCTAAACATGATCTCTCCCCTACCCTAATTTTATAACAAACATGCAAAAAGGCAGTATTTAGGATTGTTAACAATCTGATTTCGAGCCGATCCAACTTTTGCTTAAGATTGAATTGAAAGTTTTCAATTCAATCTTAATCTGATAAAAAATGCGAACGAGAAGAGTTTGATCCAAGCTAAGCCTATGCTCGTTTATCATTGATTCAATCTCGACTTAAGTCAAAGTCGATTCAACTTTTGATTGATTTTCGATCTTTCAGTCAAAATCTTAAATATAATAGTATATCTTGATCTAATGATTATAAATAGAAATAAAAAATTAATTTATAATCAACAGAGTTTGAACAAAAGTCAGAAATTTTAATACACTTATCAGTTAGGCTATTGCAAAAAAATTAACAAATCGAAATACGTTATATATATATTTACGTTGGCTCAAGATTAGATTTATAAAAAACTCAAGCCATAAAATCGACATGTTAGTTGGTTCGCTTGGATTGAGTTGATCTCGATTTAATCCAAAATGTGATTCAACTTTTGATTAATCTTCGATCTTCGAGCTATGTTAACAACCTTAACAATATCCTAACATTTCGAGACTTATGCGTCACTTATCACAATATCTATGCCATATCACACTCCAAGCTTGCTAATCATTCAAGATGGCAAAGAATAAAACTTTACATAGTGAAGCTTTATCGAAGGGGAGCATGAACCACATTTGGTAAGAAATATCATAAAAAGGGATCAAAATAATAAGTTTTTGTCGATTAGCATGCAACATTCTGTCAGAAACAGATGCTATGTACCTCTAGGTCAAATCAATAAAAAAAGGAAAAGGAAAAATATTGAAAATACATATTTGAAATTTTAAATCCATTTTTTTTTCACAACAGCTACAACAACATCAAAACATAATCCCAAACTAATTGTGGTCAACTAATTCTTTTCACCACATCTACAGAGTATAGATTACTCTTTCTGGTTTTGGTGCTCCACCAAATGCAGCGCACCGTGATTATCTCAAATTAGAGCAACTGAATGATTTCTTTATCTAAATTGCTCAAGGGACAGTGGCTCGTGCTGTCCAGCCAAGCAAAAGGGATGATGCGGAAGCCAGCACTGAAGTATTACCTCACCCAAATCCAACAAGAAAAATAAGCAAAAAAATGCCCTCTGACTAGGTTTATGATGATGTTTAGCATTCATCCCCTGTTTGCCAAGTCTTTAGTACAAGTTAACTAAACATAAAGAATTTAGGCTTTAATTGAGATATCTCTTTTGAAACAACCAAAATCTTAAAATATACCATATCACATTTTTAAACTTCAAATTACACTTTCACATTACTTGTATACCACTTGCTAAAAAGTCATACACAAGTAATCTTTAAGTGTAATAATTTGGAGTTTGAAAATGAGTATAAAAGTAATATTTAAGATTTGGCCATGTAAAATCAACTTATGGAAGTGATTGTGCCGGTAAAATCCTCTAAGAATTTTCAAAAACAGAACAACATTTTACCTACAAAACATAAAAATTTTCAAGTATTGAATCTGCCAATCATTTGTAAGGTACATTAACCAACTCCGGGTACAAAAAGCAATAAGGGCACAACCCTCCGCAGTCCCCAAAATGGCAGCAATTCTCACATGACTATGACTACAACCAGCGAAATAGCAGTTAACTCTGCACACATTACCAAGTGCACAGCTTTGGTTGAAAACTAAGAATAATTTAATACTACATGACAGCTTAATAGTCGTTAGAAATTTTTATATGATAGACAGATACTTCATATCACAAATAGAACCTATACAGTAATTATCTAATTTGTAGTCTTCTTTTATTCACCCTTGGTTCAATAAAGTTTTGATACGTCATACCACTAATAGAACCTATACAGTAATTACCTAATTTGTAGTCTTTTACTCACCTTCAGTTCAATGACAAAAGATGCATTCTTTCATTGTTTCACCAAGAAAAATAGGCAAGTCTTTATCCCACTAGGTGGGATATCTATTATTTGGGGAAAAGATCCATAGTGGGATATCTGTTGTTTGGGGAAAGATCCAAACTAGAAAATAAGCAGGATTAAGAAAAGAAGAATGAAATGTTTCCACTAGTAATATACATTATAATATCTGAAAAACTAGCAGAGAAGGGGAAACAAAAGGAGAAGATATTTCTTAGCTGTGAGGAAGGGATGGAGGACAGGGAACTATGTAGGTCGTCTATCGCTGTAAGGAAATTAGGCTAAGTGGCTGAGCTTAGCCGAAGCCACCTTGTGAGCCAACAGACTAGATCCTGAGTCAATTGAACAGACTTTAATGGAGGAAAAGTGTAAAAATTCTCTGGTCCACACAGAGAGAGAAAAAGTCCTCCACAGTATATTAAATATGAATATTTATAGAGAAGAAAGAGTTGGTGGAGTAGACGACCTTATTAATGAGCGTTCTCTTAAGTATGGGATTATTGCAAGGCTAGTCCATACCAGGAAACTGCCTCCATTAGCTGAGGGGTTACTTCCATAGCCCCATGCACTAGACTGCGGAAGCATGATTGGTTAAGGCTGCATTAATTGCCTTGTTAGAAAGAGAGGGAGAGAGAGATATAAGAAGCGAATTCAAATAGCTTAATCAGGTAAACTATTTAGGTAGGCTATTTGATTGAGTGGTTAGGTGGTTTTACTAAATCCTTTGACTCCGGGTAGCTCCGCCTTCATATGGATTATTCGACAACTCAGTGTCGGACGAACAATCCATAATCGAGAACGATTGGAAGTTGCTTTTAACTTAATTTCCTCCACATGGACGGTTTAGTTGCTTTAGGCCTAATTTTCTCCATGTGGATGATTGACATAACGTGGCGATTTAACCGTACAAAAATTTGTCCCCTCCCCTCGAAGCATCATTTGCAGTGCATTCAATACCTGAGACATTTGGTGGGAAGACTTGCCACAGGAAGTGCGAAACAAAAATAGCCGCCTCCTCAGAATTTTGCCTATGGATAAAGAAGAAAAGCCTATCAACCTTCATGTCAGGCCCCAATGCCTAACTCAGAAGTACACGCAAGCCCTTTGCTTTGCCTCACACGATTGACCTTGGGACCAAAGGCACATCTATGGTGATGGGGACACCAAACTGATGCCAAAGTTGGCACCTCTCCCAATTGTAGTGGTCTGATTAGAGGCAGCTCTTCATGTCTTGGTCGCTTCTCCTGTTGAGCCCCTCTTCAGCCTCCTTTGAAGAGGAATCCACTTCAACGGCCTCAGTGTTCAAGACAACCTTCCCCGACTTAATCGCCATCTCCACTGACTTCGACGAAGATTCCTTTGTTCGGCCTTTCTTCATGAGCGGAATTGTCGGAGACCTCATGATCGAACCCTTTCTTCACAGACGCTATAGTTTTGGGGGAACCTATGACGTTGAGGAATGACATCCCGAATTCTCCGTTTCTCACTGAAGTTGAAGCAAAAGGACTTGGGCTGTCACTTTTATAGGCAAGGGAAGAGGATCTCCATACTCAAAGGAGACTTGGCCACAATGAAGGGTGTCGGCGAGGAGCTCATGAAGGTGAAATTGTATCTAGAGCCTGCGAAGGTGTGACATCCCAAAATGGATGGGTGGAAGAAAAATTTAAGCTGATTTGGACTGAAAAGAAAAGATTTTGGACCTATTTATAAGAGGTTGAAAATAGGGGGACCAACTTATAATTGTTCCAAATCAGATAAGGACAGGAGCGAACCGCCTTTCGCCCGTGCCGCCCTTTCTTCCGCGTGTCGCCTGCATCAGGTGAGAGGAAAAGGAAGTTTTTTCACGATCAGGTCGTTGTGAAGGTTTCCTTGTTGGGGAAGATCTTCTTGGCAGAAAGTAAGTGGGATAGAGGAAGAATGCTGATGTGAGATACCGCAAACTTGAATTTCTTGACGGCGAGCGGCGGCAGGGTTAATGCTAAAAATAGCGTTAATCGTCCTGGCGGCAGGAGGATAAGGGCGTCTCGGCTGGTTGGGGCCTAGAGATGACAAAGTTTTAGCGGGAGCCCTAGCATCTTCGGGGGCCTTCCCTTTCTGGGTAGCGTTGAAGGTCGGTGCTATCTGCATGAATTCTTCGAGCTTGCCCTGATTAGCTAGTTTATCAAGCAGGGCTATGAGGGCTCGACACCTGTGGAGCCTGTGCCCGTAGTTCCCGTGGAACTCACAGTAGTTGTTAGGGTCCACCCCAATTGGCGATGTCGGCTAAGGTCCGGCAGGTCGAAGCCAACCTTGTTTAACGGCCGCCGCATAGACTTCAGGAAGCTGCCGAGAGAAGAAGTATCTTTGTTGTTGAATAAGCCGCGGTTTCCTCTCATCTCTACCACGACCTTTGGTCTGGTGCAACCTCGTGGACGAGGGTTCGTCGCCCCGATGTTTCCTCTTCTTCTCCTTGGCTCCAGGAACACTAGGAGGAGAGGACTCAGCATCTTCGAGAAGCATGAATTGGCTGGCCTTGGCTACCAGTTCCGGGTAGCTCCGAGGTTTGGCCAGCTGTAGGGACATAGATAGATCCCCTACCTTGAGCCCTCTCCGGAAGTTATGCATAGCCACGGTAGGGTCAACGTCTTCAGCTTCTGCTGCGGCAGCAAAGAAGTGATTGGTGTAGTCCCGAAGGCTTTCCTTCTCGCTTTATTTGATGTTGGCGAGCACCATATCAGAAACGACTATTCAGGTTCGGCCGATGAAGCGGGCGATCAGCTCCCACTTCAGATGCTCGTAGGAAGAGATGTGACTCATGGGGAGCTTGACGAACCAGCTGAATGCCGCTCCCTTCAGGTTATTGGCCAGGAGGTGACACTTGGTGACCTCATCCGGCTGACAATAACAGACCGCAGCCTCGAACCCTTGTATATGCTCGCGGGGGTCAGTCGCGCCTTTGTAAGCTTTGAGCCGGAGCGGCCTGAAATCTTCGGGGACCGGGGCCAGCCGGATGGCGTCAACAAAAGAGGCATTGCTGTCCATCGGGCCAAAAAAGAGGTCAGGCCCATAATGGGAGGCCTGGATGCCTGGGAAGAGATGGTTCCTCCCGACGAGGAAAGGAGGGAAAGCAGGTTGTGGTAAAGGACGTGGCAGGAAATGATCTTGGTGGACTCTTGAGGGGGAAGGCGTCTGGGAAGCTGAGAAGAGCCAGACGACTGAATGGAAGGCGCCGCTACGGGAGGCAAGGGAGCAGAGGCCTCCGCGCCTGGAGGAGGAGGTACAGGGGCTGCCGGTGCAGGCAGAAGAGGTGCAGGAGCCGCCGCAACTGACGGAAGAGGTGCAGGAGCAACCGCTACCAGCAGAGCAGGAGGAAGTATTGCTGCGCAGACTAGCTGGGTCTGCCTGAGAATCACGGCCTATTGGGCTGTGAGGCCAGTGACCAAGTCGGTGAGATTTGCCAGCATTTCCTGAAGCTCTGAGACGCGAGTACCCCTGGAGGAGGAAGTAGATCCGGCACGACGCCGAGACGTTGAAGTGGAAGCTTCATCACCTGGAGCCCTGACAGATGGTTCTCCGGCGTGAGTGCTGCGGGCAGCGGAGTTAGTTCTACGCGTCCTGGCCACCATCTTCCCAAAGTCTCAATGAAAGCATCAGAAAATATTGACGTGAAATGTAGGGGATCCCAAGAAACACAGAGAAAGAGAGAGAGCCTCGAAAGACGGCGGCACACAGAGGGCTAAGCCTGATGATTAAGGCTTAAAAGAGAGAAATGCACCCAGAGCAACACACAGAGATTTAAGGTGGTTCAAGGAAAAAATCCCCTACGTCCACCGGGCTGTTGAGTGACAGATTTCACTAAAAGGAGGTGGAGGGCCGAAAAGGCTAGTACAATGCTTTAAAGAGAGAGAGAGAAAGAGAAAGAGAGGGAGAGAGAGAGAGAGGGAGAGGGAGAGCTCCTCAGTTAGACCTTGAGTACAAGAAGAAGGGGAAGAAGCAGTGAGGCTACTCTTGCTGAACGCTCTTGCTCTCTCGTGTTATCCGTGCATATGCTTATTGTCTATCCGATCTGTCTTCCTTGAAGCGTGTTCAAGAGTATTTATAGGCAGCAGATGATGCAGCTTTATCCTGATTTTCCGGAAGGAAGAAGGATAATCTGATGCTGAGCCCATGCCTTTGTCGGCTGCTGGGGGAACCGGTAGCAGCAAAGGGGGAGCTTTAGACTTTTCTATCTTGGTACTGTTTCTAGGAATCTATGAGGGTTGGAGCACGCGAGCCCTTGATTTGCGTGTTTGGTAAAAAGTGCTTTGTACGAAAAACGGCACGGTTGGACCACACTGACTGCGACAGGTAGAGATGAGAAACATTGTCCTCGACGTTTGCTGAGGGATGACCGGATCGTCGGACCCACGGTTTGACCGACACCCCGGGCGCGAGGTTGGACCCCTGCAGAAAGAAGAAAATAATAAAGAAAGGCAAAGGGTTAGACTTCCCAGGTTGCCATGTGTAAGGCTGGGATGCAGCGCCGGAGCCACGCGTTAACAGTACCCGTTTGTAGCTAATACTTGTTTATATAGGTAAACACACTAGAGAGGGAATGGAGATGAGATGGGATGATCAAAGTAGAGAGAGATGGGGAAGGATGTGGTGAAAAAAGTTGAATGGAGAGAACTATTTGATTAACAAAATGGAGAGCTTATGGAAAAAGCTTGTGTGTCTTGGATGATTCATGGGAAGGGACTTATATAAAAGAGAGATGTTGGGTAGGTAAGAGTGGGAATGGAAAAAGGTGTTAGATAAGTGAGAGTATGAATGAATCAAAGAGATATTATGTAGGTGAGAGTGTAAAAATGAGATAAAAGTGATTAATATGAAAGTCCAAATATCAATTAAAAAAGAAAAATATGGTATGAATGAAATTGTAGGTGAAAGTAAGAATTCTCAAGTCCAGAGAGAGAAAAAGACCTCTCTAATGTATTAAATGTGAGTATTTATAAAAGGAAAGAGTTGGTAGAGTAGGTGGTTTTATTAATGCGTGGTCTCCTAGTATGGGTATGGGCAAGGGTATATGGGCTTACTGTAAAGCTAGCCCATACCAGGAGACTACCACCGTTAACTAAGGGGTTACTTACATAGCCCCATATATTAAATGTGAAGAAGGAATGACTGGTTAAGACCGCATTAATTGGCTTATCAGAAAAAAGGAGAAAAAGAAACAAGAAGCAAATTCAAATAGCCTATTCGGGTAGGCTTCTCGACTGAGTGGTCTTGTGGTTCGACTAAATCCCTTGACTCGGGGCGGTTCCACCTTCGTATAGATTATTTGATGACCCTGTGTTGGGTGAACAATCCAAATTCAAGAATAGATAGAGATTGCTCTTAGCCTAATTTTCTCCATGTAAACGGCTGAGATGACGTGATGAATTGACCGCACAACATCTATTCTTTCATCATTTCACAAGAAATCAAAAGAACTGAATCATCATAATACTGTGGAAATGCAGCATGATAATCAACTTATCATTAACATTCAATAGCAGATTTCTTCTTTGAAAACACATTAATAATGCTTTTAACTTAAGATCTTCCCTGTTTGTTTGTTATTTCACCTATAAATAAACCTTTTACCCCACGGCAAAGACTTCAAATTGTTTCAAATTACAACGAACCGCAAAAAATTTACTATAATCTTAAAATCTACCAAACAAGCCCATCTGTAGACCATTATGTTTGAGAAAATCACAAATTTTTTACTATCTGAGACATGATCCAAGTTTTTAGGTTTATGAACTATGAAGTTCAACATTTGTAATAAAACAACAAAATGATAAAATGAGCAGTGCTGATACTTGTTTTACCTGAAGTGGGTGAGAGAATATCCTCTGAAAACCACACTAGTTTTGCTAGGATCAATGTAATTATCAACCCACCTAGCCCAGGTGGTAAGAGCCTTCTTATAGGCCTTCATGACCTCAAGAACTGGGTAAACATAATTACCTTCTTGATAGTAATCTATCCTGTAATTCCCGACAATGGTAAGCAAAATCAAGTAGAAAAAAGAAGAATTGGTACTGTCAGCAAAACAATAAATACTTTCAAGAACTTATTATTTGTATTTTGATTCTTTTTTAACAACAACAACAAGGACTTTTTTTTATTACTACAACAACCACTTAATCCCAAAACAGCTGGCTATTATGAAATGCTGCCGTTGGGATTCAAGCTTAGGTGCAGCTACAATGAGAGAAAAAGCCAAACTCATTAAATGAAAGGGGAGAAAGAACACACCCGCTGGAAGTTTTCTCATGAGTCCACCAATGGCCAGTATTGAAAACTACAATATTAGCATGACGGTATGCAGTTGTTGTTTCATCAAGTAGATCTAATCTTAGCCTTTCATCTTCGAATCCATCTGACTTCGTCACATATAGTTCTTTCACCAGAAAAGGTGATCTCACAAAATCTATATAGCAGTTGTAGTCCTGCATGAGCAGCAAGGAAATAATGTTTTAGCTAGATGAACATAAGAGTTGATTTCAAAAATAATTTACTCTTACAAAGTTTAATTACCTCAAACAAGAAAGAGTAATAGCCATGCATTTTAAATTGTCTTCGACCTGACACTTCATAAACTCTACTTTTGTCCTTGATGCTGTGGCGAAGAATACAAACCAGCGATTCCCACATGTTTCTATTGAGTGAATCACCAACAAAAAGGATCCTTTTGTCTCGCAATCTTTGTAGGAAATCAGCTGCATTTAAGCTAAGAAAATTCAATAATGAGAAAACGATTGGTCAATTTATGCATCTTACTGAAGCGATTTTCAAAAAGATTTAAACAAGAATGGAATCTGAAACAGAAGCAAAATTGCTAAGACGAACATTACATGAACTAAAATGTTGTGATATTCTTATGAACAAAGTGACTATCTCATCATTGACATTAACTGCAATATCCAGACTGCATGGGACAGGCTGAATGAATTCATTTTGGCCAACCAATCCAGTTAAATATAGAGTGTGATATTATTTCTAGCCTATTGAAATCTTTCTCAGTAACCTCTAACCAAATAAACTTTGGCATGCTTACTCTTTAACAACGTTCCCTGGCTAACATAAGTTTTGCTCTATTAGCTTTTCCAGTCTTATTACATATCTATCACAAAATTTGCCCATTTAGTAGCCGGTGATTTCATTAATACACAACATTCAAATAAAAAAACTCATACAACTCAGAAAAATTTTAAGGGTAAATTGCAACTAGGCCCCTGAGGTTTGAAGGGAAGTGCAAATTGATTCCAACATTTTAAAAATCTCAATTTGGGTCCCTGAGGTTGCAAAAGCACTGCAATTTTGTCCTAATTAAGGCATAATTATTAAATTTTTACCATTATATTATAAGATTATTCTTATTCATTATCATTTTGGCTTTCTAGAATATAATTTTAAAATATTAATATTAATATTTTTTAATTAAAATTTTTAGTACAGAGAAAGCAAGAGATTGATGAAATTAAATTTTAGAGTTTGGTTAAAATTTTAAAAAAGGGTAAGGATAGATGGGTATAATGATCTTTTAAATATTTAAATAGTTCAAAATAGTCAGAAAATGATCAAATTTTATATTTTCTATCAAGAAAGTTCAGCGAAAAAGGCAATAATCTGAAAGAGAGACAAAAATTGTGGCACTTTCACAACCTTAGGGGCCCAAATCAAAGTTTTTAAAAAGTTAAGACCAATTTGCAATGCCCTTTTGACCTTGGGAGCCCGGATGCAATTTACACTAATATTAATTATGAATCTATAAAGTACTCATTTAACTCGCAATAAAGAAGGGGTAATTCTAATGTTGAGCAATCTAAATTTAACTCTATCAATGATATCTACATCCTAAACTTTAAATGAATAGAACAAAACATCTAACTCTACATGAAATAGCTAACTCCTAAATGAGGGAAAGACTAATACCACATAATTGATGTAGCTCTACAACTTTAAGCCCCTCTTAAACTGGTACCAAAATCACCTCACTGTCTTATTTAGAATATGTGACACTTATCTCCTGATATAGCAAATGCCTTTTTCTCAAATTCCCAAATGAGACAAGTCAAGACTTGCTTAAAGATTACCTGATTAGTAAATCCAAAATTCCCTGACATGAAAATGTCACCAATCAATGGGCAAATTGAATTATAGAGGATTTGCCACAAAAAGTGCACCCAGAAGGATGACCCCATCTAGCCTGATTCATTTGTAATGTCCTTGGGCGAAGGAAATCATGGCTCACCCAATAGCCACAACAAAGCCTCCCTTGTTTAATGGATTAGGCCCAACGAATAAATCTCTGGATGATAGAACCTTTGAATCTTGAAAAGTTTTGCTATCACCTCCCTAACAACTTGTGCCAATAACAAAAACAATTCAAACACATGGATCCTTTAATCAAAATGTTCTCTTCCTAAATGGGAAAAAGTAATTGATCACAGGGCTTGTGCATGCATGAAAACTTGAACCCCAAAAAAATAGACCTGAAAGGTTAACTGTTAGCCACAAAAATGATCGAACAATCATAGATGTACACATGGCAAGGGACAGAGTTGGAACTGACAAACAAATTTTAGATGTTCGACAAGTCTCAAGTCAACATTTGTCTGACAAGACATTTCCATGGGACCACTTTTGATCCCAAGATATCTTTTGATGAGTATCCATTACTACTATAAAGTGGATTGCTGAATAAAGTGGTCATTAGTCACTTGTAAGATCTTTCTTGTATCCACACAAAACTTTGTACTTATATCTAATGATAGTCAATTTCAAATTGCCTAAGGGCATTGTGGTTTTTCCCCAGACTTACTCAGGTTTCCACGTTATAAGCTGTGTTCCCATTTCATACTTTGTTTTTCTCTCAGGTTTCTTCAATTGATTGATTTGTGAATGATAAATTTCGTTAACACTAACCTTTTAGGGAAAAATCAATAAAACATGTCTCATGGAGATGTACTAATGCATTTCCAAAGCACATGCCAACAAAGAAATGAAGAATTCTGGTTGTTACCATCTAGTGTTCTAGGGAAGATGAACTGTTGTAACCCATAATTTTCATAGTGGAAGATCACTCATCTATGGTTTTACCCTAGTTTAGGATTTCTATGCATATCTCCTGTCTTCTCTATTTTGCTTCTGTCAAACCCCTCCTCTTTCAACAGCATTTACATAATGAAAATGAAAAACACTGTACTGATAGTAATAAGACGCAAAAAAGCCAACAACATTATCTATTTACTAGGAAACAGACTTTTGCTGAAACAACCATAAAGGCCAACCTTGGAATGTCACAATCATATGGTTGCCATCTCCATCTCAAGAATTCATCATCAGGCCTCCCATTTTTGTAACAATCAAAATCGATATCAACATAAGGGCAAGAACCAGGAGGATAATAAGGCTTGGTGGAATCTTTCACCCATCTTCCATCAAATACATCACACCTTTTCTTAAAAAATTCTCCTGCATCCACTGCTTCAGAGGAGTCATTGCTTCTGCTAGCAGCAAAGTTCTGAATGCTCTTACCACCAATATTTTTCCTCGAGTTTTCTGCCAAAAGAGTAGCATTTCCATCCCTTTCTGTAGAATTTCCAGCAACCGGTCTCTTCAAAGTCCCCGCAGAGACTGGCGAAGCAGAGGATTTCTTGTCGAGGAAGGGTTGCTCCATCTCGGCATGGTTTGAACTTGATGAATTTCTACAGTTCGACTGTTGGGTTTTATCAAAACCTAGTCCAGAACAAGGCTTAGAGAATTTTCCTGGGGAGGCTTTTGTAACAGAAGAGCCGTTTGTGCTCCCTGAACCAGAACTTGAATGGTTGAAGACAGCATTTTTGTTGGCAAGAGAAGAAGTTGACGATGAGTTAGAGTTACCCTGGTGGAATGCCACCAAACCCGGATCAGAAGGAAATGCAGAATCGTTGAAGCCGCGCAGAGGAAAGCCGCCACGGCCGGAGAAAAAACATGAAAAGAAAGAAGCATTGGAGGAGTTAGGCGCGGACGGGGCGTTGATCGAGGCGAGGACGGAGATGACAAAGACGGAAGCCGCGAGGCCTAGGGCGAAGGCGGAGAGGACTCTCCGCTTGGAGGAGACCGCGGCGAACAAGTGGTCGAGGAAGAGAGACTTCCTCAGATCCATCTGGCGAGACGCCCGAGCAGGCGAGCACCGACGAGGTAACAAAGATCTTTGCTCTCCTTCTGTGAGCCTTCCTTTTTCACTCTCTTCTTCGGAGACTGACCTTTGTCCTTTCCTAGGGCACAGTGAATGCACGCGTCGTGCCTCCTCTCTTTCCCGTGGTGAGAGAAAAGCTTTGAGAGGGAAAACGAAGTGGATTTTTTTTTGAATATAAGTCGGAATTTTTTTTTTCTCTCAACTTCGTAATTTTTTCACAATATTTAAAAATCAAGGTGTTATTTAAATCCACAAATCTCTTTAAAGATCTGTTTGCTTGTAAAATTAAATTTAAATAGAAATATTTTTTTATTAAAAATTATAAATAATATAAAATAAAATTAATTATTATATTAAAATATACGAATGATGTGATATAAAATTAATTATTATATTGAGATATGTGAGAGATGTGATATAATTTAGTTATTATTTTAGTAATGTGTGTAGGATGTGAAATAAAGTTAATTTTTAATATTAAATTTTATATGTGATATGCCAGGATAAAATTAAAACAGGTTAATTTCTAATTTCCAAACAAACGGAGCCTTAGTATTCACTTAAACTCATTTTTTATTACAATAGAAAAAAATAATTTACATCTTTCAATCCCTAAAAGAATTTTTTATAGGTAACATCTTCTATTTTGAATGTAAATTTATAAATAGTACTCGCATGTTAACTTTTATTTACTATCTGTTATTTTAATTCAATTAAGATTAACATATATAATTAATATAACATTTAGTCTTTTATTTAAGAGCTAGATGTAATCTACTTTATTTAATAAAATCTTATATCTAACTCTTAAATTAAATCTATTATTTAAAATTTTCATTTTTGGAACGATGTTTGGCTAATTGTGGTTTGACGGTCTAATGTTCGGCAGCTGACTGTCGGTGCACGTATCGTGGCCAAGGTTTGTGCAAACATCGTGTTTGTGGTTTCATATTTTTATAACATCGCGAATGGTATTATGGAATTTATCTGTGTGGTACAATGAACCCTATTAAGGAGTGTTGATATGAACTTTATACTTTCACACGATGATAGTGTGGTTTCCTAACATTGTGATCGAAGATTGATAATGAATTTGTTAAGCTAATCTACTAATATTGTGTTATGATGAATATTCTTTTAGTATGAGCTTTGTCTACTTAGTACTTCGAATCTGATGCTTTTTTGGCAGGTATTCTACCACTTGGTCAATCACGGGACTAGGACAAGGGAATTGGCGAGACTTGAACTGTCACCTTTTTTCTATTTTTAAAATTGTAATAATCATCGTGTACGATGTTTGCTGAGTGAGCAGATAAGTGCTGTAATAGATGTTTTATTTTATGCTGAATTTTGATATTATTAAACTCGATATTTCTCTTGCCAAGAGAATTTTTGGTCACATCCCCACTACCATCAAATGTAAGAATAATAAATAGATGTTAGCGTAGAGGTGTTGTCTATAAATTCACATTTAAAATAAGAGTTGCCACCAATAAAGAAGACTGAATTATTGAAATTTTAAATTACAAAAATTAGTTTCCTAATTTTTAAAATTTTTAATTAAATTACTTATAAATTTCTACAATCTACATGTACTTCATATTAATCAATAAAATTTTATCTCATTTCAATTTAGCAGGAAGATGGTTATTTTATTCAGATAACACATTGTATACTACGCTGTTAGGTTTTATAGTTATATTTTTACTCTCAAAATAGCTATTTTTATAACGTTTTATTGTTATTAATATCATGATATAAGTATGTAAGTATAATCTTGATAAGTATATAATTATTTTTTTTGATAGAAATATTAATTACTTCTTTAAAAAATAGTATGTTATATGTCCTTTTAACATTATCGACTTTTTTTTTTTTTTTTTTT
>KZ451980.1:3546383-3567842 GCA_002786265.1 Apostasia shenzhenica
AAAATAGCTTCCACAGGGACAGTTCCAATACAAGAACTACAAGAGAGGTCAATAAGACATTGTTCACCCACAGTTTGACTATAGCTTCAACTTTATTTGACCAGTTTCTCTTCCCTCCAATAAAACTCCCTTAGAAATCCATAGCTTGTCATCGTCATTTACTCTCCTTCAAAGGGAATATCTCAAGGAAAGCACCTCCATCATCTTAAACTCCCCTTTTCTCAAGTATCCTGTGTGCCACTTGTTAGCAGAGATCTCCCTTATCAAATGTTAACAATATTTATACCCTCCCAAATCATTTTAGGTACAATTTGATTCTAATAGGATGAACCTAACAACAATGCATTCTGTAGCTGCACAGCATGCTTCACAGACTCAAAACTTCATATCAAAAGGTTTAAAAAAAAAAAAAAAACAGTAAACCCAGTCTTTATGGCCTGCTCATTAGTTTTGAGTGATCGTACAGCATCATACACGGACCTCAAACATGAGAAGGAGGCCATCTATATCTCTTCTAAATCATCAAAGTATTTTCAGCTTGCTGGCTGAGATGAACTCCATAAATATTCAACTTCCAAATGAAATCTCTTTATTGGGCAGGATAATAAGAACTGGGAAAGCATCTTATGAGCAGGGAGTGCTTCAGCTTCATTATCAAAGGAAATACAGCATAGCAGGGAACATGCAAAACTGCCACTGACAAATACCTGTGACAAGCAGAAATAGTACCAACATTACGCTCAATAATGCAGCGCATGACTTAACACATCGACATCATGGATATAATTTACGGTCTCGGACCTAGATTATATCTGTTTGAGTCTTGTATATAATTATCTTTATTTCTGCATATTTTATTTGAGTTATTTGTTGAGTCGAATACTGGGTTATGCTGGTGGAAATGCCCACTTATCACTTATGAGTCCTGTATATATTTTATTTTCAGTTCAAATCAGTTTGAGTTAGAAAGATTTAATTGGGGATATAGCGAAATTGGTAGACGCTACGGACTTAATTGGATCTCCTCTCCACTTGCATTTAGTATTTTATAAAAAAAAACTTAGATGCTAACTTAGTATTGGTAGCATATGGATTGCCTTAAATTGATTCTCACATTACAGTAGCTTGGTATCAGAGCCTAGGTTCATCTTAGGTTCATCCACAAGTTAGTACTTAGATTTGTATATCTCGTTTGGTTTGAGGTTTTTTTTTGGCTCAACATAAATTTTAACTGTAAAAATCAACTTTGTTGTACATCAGACACAAATACAAATCTTACAATCAATTTTATTTCACATTTTATGCACTTTTTAATATTAAAATAAATTTTTTTGATATTAAATTTAAAAAATAAATTAATTTTTTTTCTCTTAACTAAAAAAAAACTCGAACCAAACGAGACTCTAGTATTAGGTCCATTAGAGGATTGCATTTAGCCTACCATGTTGACCCGTAGTGGCTTACGTTTTTGAGATGATGAGGCCGAGAATACTTCTCGTGATCTAATATTGCAACTACAGGAACAAATTAAAAATTTAATTAATATGGTAACAGCCTTGAAAATTAGTAAAGCCACAACCTCAGAAAGACGTGTTATTGAAGAACACGTTGGAGCTTCACAAAGTCATCCACCTAGGATAGCTGTCCCACCTCCTAGGGCAACACCGGAACCTGACCTCCTAAAAGATCTGTTCTATGAGATGATTTTTACCATTCTTCTAGACACCAGACTAGGTCAATAGGACCTCCAAGAGGGGTGTATCCTCGCCAAGGTGTAGGAGGTAGATTTCAATATGGGTACGATGCTCCAGAACAGTTGCAGTTCTTTGGGGTTTGAGGTTCTAATTGGTTGAAGGCTTCTTGTTGTCTATGATCCTATCCATTTTCTTGTCTTTTCCTTATTCTTCTAGCTGAAATTACAACAGTTTGCCTGAATTTCTGAGTTGTTCTATCACATTGGGTAGCTGAATGTAATAATCATTCTACTCTGGTCTAGCCTTGTCAGTATTCTCTGCTTTCATGCTTATAACCTTAGTATTCATTGTTCTAATAAAGTTTGGGCTGCACTCTGTTTTCCTTGTTGGTTTGAATCTAATCCTGTAATAGTTTATCATTTGAATTAATTTACGTGGATGCGAACCGTTTATATTGTTAGCCTTAAATTTGCTATCCATGTTTAGGTTAATCTCAAGGATTTAAGCATGTTAGTGCAGGAATTTCAAGTTAAATGCATATATGTTAAATCTTCTCAGAGTTCGAAAGTTCAATGATCTTATTTGCATAAGTTTTCTGAATTTGTTTGGATAGAATTTTCATCATCACATTTATTTCATGACATTTATGTGAAAAAAAATTATATTTAATATAATATTTAAGAAACTTAGTTTGATCTTTTCTCCACTTGTATTTAGTATTTTAAAAAAAAACTTAGGTGTTAACTTAGTATTAATAGCATATGTATCGCTTTAAATTGATCCCCACACTACAGCACTCAAGCAGTACCATGACAGTAGAATCTATAATGTAGTTCCTTCCAGATCAGTCTCATTATCATCATCATCATCATCACTGATTCAAAATATTTTTAGGATAAATTCAATATAAGTCTCTAGAATTTTAGAATTTTCGCATGTTGATTCATAAATTTTGAATCATTATCACTTAAGTCCTTGATTTTAATAAACTATTGCCATTTAGCCCCTCGACATCTTAACATTTTAAATGCTTTTGCCAAAAATGAATGTAATGTTGCAGATGATATAAGAACCACACGATAGCAAATCATCAATCTAAGGGACCTAAGTACTATGGTTCAAAATTCATGAACTAACATGCAAAACTCTTAATACCTTAGCGATTTAAGTGCTACGAATTAAAATCAATAGATCAACATGTAAAAACCAAGACTTCAAAGACTCAATATGCAATTCATCCTACTTTTTATTTGCTAGTTTATAACTGTTTCTTTTATGCATATTGTAAAGCCAAGTAAAAAAATTTCATACCATATTGGAGCATAAGATGATGACAAATCAAGGAACGGATACGGCCACCTAAATGACAAAGGAATGATAAAATCCAAAAAAGAAACGGATAAGAGAAACCAATTTTTTGGAAGCTAAAGAACTGATACAAATTATAGGTTACCAGATTGATATGGAAGCATGAATCACCCACTGAAAAATTACGTAAAATGATGTCCATAGTAAGAAATATGCTATCCTGAACCAAGGGAATCGCTGGCAAAGAATGCAAAAGGAGTTGATGAGATATACAATAAAAGCTGATAAGAAAAGAAAATGTTCTACCATTTTGTTAAAGAGAAAGGCATGCTTACCAGACTATTCATGGCGGTGTCAAAAAGGAGAAAAGGTGCATTTAAAGAGTGCACTCCTATTTGAATCTGCAAAAGAAGTTAAAATTCCGGGTATTCACAAAATACTAATTAAAGTGAAAATGGAATATCATGCCATTTTGACTTCAGAACTACCAATAAGTCAGAATATCATGACCAAACAAAGTAAATAATATTACAAAAATGTATTGAATGTCTAGTAACCCAGTAACTCAATAGCTTAAGCTTGAGGTTTACAATTAACAAAAATCTGTATTCCGAGGCCTCTTAACACGCAAGTTCATTTGGATTTACAGAGTTCAATGTAGCATACATTTGGTTTTCTAATTGTATGCTAAGAATATTTGGGGGACTCTACTACAAGAAATCAAGACCTCTTGCTCTTATAATAAACTGGTCTATAATCTTAAGCTTGTAGGTCAT
The DNA here is from genome assembly GCA_002786265.1 of Apostasia shenzhenica. NCBI lineage: Eukaryota > Viridiplantae > Streptophyta > Magnoliopsida > Asparagales > Orchidaceae > Apostasia > Apostasia shenzhenica. The sequence goes on from KZ451980.1 coordinate 3,550,162, forward strand.
GATGGAGAAAGTAATTTTCATTTACACAAAAGGCAACGTCAAAGTACAAAACAGTTCATTGAAGTATCTGCGGATGTAGGTAACAAATACACATCAAAAATGTTCCATACAACATACTATGTTGCCAAGTGACATCAAAAAAAAAAAGTTGCCAATTGACCAGGATGATCTCACGTTCACAAGCCACACTAAAACTTTAATTGGAATTTCTCAGAACTCTAGTTAATGAGAATGTACAGTAGGATAGTAAAAGATGGATTGAATATCAACAAGAAGTACTCAGAATATATGAGAAGAATACTTACAAAATCAAGTTCATAATCATTTTTGGCTAGAAAGGGATAGATAATAAGCCAAAAGACAAAATCCGTAAGCATGACAGCACCTGCATTGGTCTGTACGCAGTTGCAAGAGACAGGTTAGCAGCCTTTCAACATAACAAATTATAGGAGAGTACTGTTTTAAAGAAGATAATAATGATAATATGCTCATCCAAGAATTTATTGAATTGATGAAGCCTGCTTGACTGAGGTTATTATGCAATGCTGAGATGACGTCCACTAAAATCAAAATCACATCAGTATGTGTTGCTATTAGTTTACACTTAGATATTGTTACATCTGGATCCACGCCGGCTCATCTGGGGCTTATACGTGGAAGCTTACGTGGCATCAACATCACAGGCGATCAGCATCGAACAGAAGGGGTATCTCGCCGAACAGCGCACGTCGAAAGCTCAAGCCAAAAGGATCACATCGAACTGACCAGACGCCAGGTGAAGTACAGGGGACCATACTGCTTTTAAGAGATATGATCCTCCCTGCCCTCAGACTGCGCCATCCGTACACCGTACAGCCAAGGCCATTGCGTGGCTATCTTACAAGCATTAATAGTCTGACACCAGAGTTGAAGACCATTCTGTTGAAGTGACTCCACAAAATAGACCAGGGTATAAAAATCTCATTGTAACAGGAAAAAATGACCTTTTTCTTCCTTCTTCCTCCCCTTCTTCCCTTTCTTCTTCCTCAAGTCCTGAACTTCTCTCTCACTACTATAATCTCACAGATAACTTGGTATTAGTGAAAATCTTTGGAGCCTCCTCAAAAAGAGCCGTGGTTTTTCCGCTCATTCGGTTTTCCACGTAAAAAATCTTTTGTTCTTCTGGTTGTTTTCCCGTCACAACAATTTGGTGCCCTCACGCAGGATCGAGCCCGATCCCTTCAATCACCCAAGGAAGACACTCATGGAGAAAACCACTCACCACCCGGTGGACAGCAGGCAGCGCACCTGCCCAAGAACAACGTGGCCGCGAACGATCGGCAGCTCCAAACCCTGACGAACGTGGTGGCCACGCTGTCCAAGACGATGAACACCTTCCTCGCCATTTTTTCAGCCCTCCTTCAACAGCAGAGGCCTCTCCCTCTAGCTCTTCCTCTCGAAGGCCCGCTTCCACCTTCGAGCGCGGAACGCCTCGAACTGCCCCCAGAAGAGGCCAGCACTCACGCTGCAGCCGAAAGTCGACCCGAGGTGTACCCTCCGGCCCCCCCCGATGGATACAATATTCTCGCCTGCCATAATGGCGGCGTTGGCACCTCGCACCTACAAAGCCCCCAGGGTCGGCAATTACGACGGCCTCACCGACCCGGCCCAGCACGTGAAGCACTTCGAGAACACCCTGGCGACGAGCGATCCTATCTCAGACGCGTACAAGTGCCGCCTGCTCCGGAATACTCTGACGGGCTTGGCGCTGGACTGGCTCGACGAAATCCCTCAGGGCTCCGTCCAAAACTTCAAGCAATTCTCCGAGTAGTTCCGCACCAGATCTATGGCAGATAAGGCACGCCCCTGACGAGTCCCTGCGCAACTACGTGGATCGGTTCTCGAAGATGAACACAGAGATGAAAGACACTACCGACGACAGATCAACTATGATCTACGTCCACAGTATTCTGCATGGGGAGTTATACGACTCCTTCGTAGACGACATGCCAAAGACACTAATGGAACAAGGGCTCGCGCCGAAAAGCGAATCCATCTCGAGGACGCAAAGGCCTTGAAGTCAAAACCAAGCAGGAGGACGCCTCGCCCCAAGACAAGAAAGGTGAGACCACGAAAACAGAATCCAACACTCCCAGGAGAAACTTTCGAGATCGAAAGTTTCCCCCATCTCACGGGAAGCGCAAGTTCGAGGGTGACTCCCCGCGCCCTTCGACGCCGGTCTACTTCATTGAGGAAATATTCTCAATCCTCAGCGACAAGGGGTTCATCAAGAGCCGTGGCGAGCGCCAGCCACCACAACCTGGCGAGGATCCTACAAAGTTTTGCAAGTTCCACCAGCGCTACGGTCATCTCCTCTTCGAGTGCCGCTCTTTTCGGGCACTCGTCAACGAGAATATAGAGAACGACTACCTAACCTTCAATAAAAAGATAGAGGGGCTCCCGTCGAAAGCGGCACGTGCGCTTTTCCCTCATGACGAGCCTCTGGCGGTTCCCCCTTCAACCCCAGCAATGTCAAAAGCTAACGACAAGAAGGTTGTCCTGTCAATCTTCGGCTGCGACTGTAATCTCCGAGCCTGGAGGTGCCGAGAGGTATGCCCCATCGAACTCCCCCCACTTCTGCCTGACATTGTCTTCACCGCAGGCGACCTTCCTAGAGAAGGGATCAACCGCGACAACCCCATTGTCATCGTCGCCGAAATCGGAGCCTGTGATGTCCACCGGACCTTGGTCGACACCGACAGTTCGGTTGACATACTGTATCTCTGCGCCTTCAACGAAATGGGTGTCGGTAAATGTAAACCTCTCCCCCCTGCCATGACCATCTCCAGCTTCTCCAGCGACATCTACCGGCCCGCAGGCTACGACATCTTGCGCGTCACTCTCGAAGACGGTCCTAGGAAACAAATGAAAGAGATTGACTTCATCATCATGGATGCCCCCTCCGGCTACAATGCAATCTTGGGACGACCTGCAATGGCGGCATTCCAGATGGTCGCATCCACCTACCACATGTGTGTCAAGTTCCCCACGCCGCTCGGCATCGCCACCCTCAGGGGGGACAAGGTTGAGGCCCGGAAGTGCTTCGAGATAAATGCACATCTCCACACAGACCACCTAGACCCCAGAGATCACGTCCTACCGTCAATCGAACAAAACGATCACGTAACCGTCGCCGACGGAAAAATTGTATTAATTTCTAAGGATTTTCCTGACAATGAAAAGCCCGCTCTGGCTGCCCTCCTTTCTGAGTATTTTGATGTATTTGCCTGGGAACCTAGTGACATGCCAGGGATAGAGAGGACCGTAGCTGAACACCGACTAAGTCTCAAACCGGGAGCAGCCCCTGTCAGATAGAAGAAGAGGAATTTCGGCGGCAAAAAGCAACTAGCGATTCGAGAGGAGGTCGAGAAACTCCTAGCCGCTGGATTCATCAGGGAAATCACATACCCATCATGGCTCGCAAATGTCGTGGTAGTGACGAAGAATTCCGGGAAGTGACGAATGTGTGTAGACTTTACGAACCTAAATAAAGCTTGCCCCAAAGACTTCTACCCCTTGCCGAACATAGACAGACTCGTCGACTCTTCGGTGGGGTACTCAATGATGACCTTCGTGGACGCCTTTTCAGGCTACCACCAGATCCGAATAACCGAGGACGATGAAAAGCATACATCATTCATAACCGACCAAGAAACTTTTTGTTATAAGGTCATGCCTTTCGGCTTGAAGAACACGTGCACGACCTACCAACAGATAATTGATACTGTATTAAAAAAACAAAAGGGGCGGAACATAGAAGTCTACGTCAACGACATACTAATTAAAAGCAAGAATATGGAACAACACATCGAAGACCTCCGCGAAACATTAGACACCTGCCGGGCCTACAATATCAAACTTAACCCCCTCAAGAGCATTTTCGGCGCGGCATACGGCAGGCTCCTGGGACACATGGTGTCTGCCAGAGGCATTGAGGCAAACCTTGAGAAGATACAAGCTATTCAAGAAATGGCGCCTCCTCGAACAATCGAGGACATACAAAAACTGAATGGAAAGGTCACAACACTCAGCAGATTCATATCAGGTCCGGCAAGCGCTGCCTGCCTTTCTTCAAGATCCTTCGGGGGGAACACCTGATGTGGAATGAAGAATGTGGAAGAGCCTTTGAATCATTAAAAGAATACTTGCTTTCGCCACCGTTACTTTCCGCCCCGCTTCCGGGCAAAAACCACCTCCTTTATCTCAGCGCTACCAATAATTCGGTATCAGTTGTACTTGTTCGAGAAGAGGCAGGCAAGCAGGACCCGATCCACTATATCAGCCACATCCTCCACGGCGCCAAAATGAGGTACCCTCCCCTCGAGAAACTCTCTTTTGCGTTGATCTTTGCTGGCCACAGGTTAAGCCACTATTTCCAAGCTCACCCCGTCAAGGTGGTGATGGACCAGCCCCTTCGGAGAGTACTCCACTCACCCGAAATCTCCGAAAGGTTGCAGAAGTGGGTTGTGGAGCTCTCCGAGTTCGACATTGATTTCCTCCCCAGATCGGCTACGAAGAGCCAGGCGCTTGCCGACTTCGTCGCCGAACTGACAACGACCGAACAACTTGAACTCCCGGAAAAGCGCAACCTTGGACCCTTCATGTCGACGGAGCCTTCGGCGAACGAATTCAAGGAATCGGCATTGTCCTCACCAGTTCTTGGGGAGTTCGACTTCAGAGGTTAAGGAAAATACATTTCCCCGTCACGAACAATCAGGCCGAGTATGAAGCCCTTGTTGCTGGGCTCAAATTTGCCAAGGGCCTCGGAGTTCGACACCTTTATATCTATAGCGACTCAAAGCTAATGGTGAATCAACTAAGGGGATCCTATCAGACGAAGGACGAAGTACTCAAGAAGTATTTCCAACTCGTCAAAAATCTCCTGCAACATTTCGCACAAGCCCTCCGGTTCCACATCCCCCATGAGATGAATTCACTAGCGGATGAGCTGGCCAACGAAAAAAAAGACGACGCGCTGAACATCCTGTCCCTCTGCCTTTGAAGACCCTGAGATCTTCGACATCAACTCTAGCCCCGGAAGCTGGATGGATGGGATCCAGCATTATCTCCAGGAGGGCGAGCTCCCAGACGACAGGCATAAGGCCCGCAGGCTCCGGGTGAAGGCTGCTAGATACATATTATCCCAAGGACAATTGTTCAGGAGATGCTACTCTTTACCCCTGGCGAAGTGCATCCGCGAGGAAGATACAAAAACCATACTCGAACAAATCCACGCCGAAGACTGCGGAACCCACGCCGCAGGACAGAATCTCGCCCTACAAGTCTTGCGCCAGGGATATTACTGGCCAAACCTCCAAAAAGATGCCAACGAATTCAGCCAGAAATGCCCGCAGTGCCAGATTTATTCGAACATCCCGAGGCAACCTGCGGCTCACCTACAGCTCATAACCAGCTCTTGGCCATTTTCGATGTGGGGCCTTGACTTTTTGGGATCATTCCCGAAATCTGGAAGAAACCTGCGCCATGTGCTTCTAGCAACGGACTACTTCTCCAAGTGAGTCGAGGCAAAGCCGATGGCACAACCGACTGGTGCAACTGTCAGGAATTTCATCTGGACACGGCTCATATGCAGGTTCGACGTCCTGCTTTCCCTAATCGGCGACAACAAAACAGCCTTCACAAGCCGAGCCGTCTGAAATTTGTTCCGAAAACGGTATCAACCTAAGCTTGACATCAGTTCGGCATCCGCAATCGAATGGACAGGCCGAGGCATCGAATAAAAACTTCCTCAGCACATTAAAAAAGCGGGTCGACAAGGGTGGGTCGTGATGGGCAGCCGAGCTGCCGGCGGCTATCTGAGGACTCAACTGCACATCAACAGCAGCCACGGGTCAAATGCCTTTCTCATTTTCGGGGGAGAAGCGCTCGTTCTAGTCGAACTAGAAATCTACTCCCCCCCCCAGTCGAACACGCTAGCAACTTTGATCCACGAGCTCTTCTCGAATGGCAGAAACAAAATGAGAACGCAAAAGATTCGAGCTTGACCTCCTCGAAGAAGAAAGGGAACTAGCTGCCTTTCGACAAGCAGAGCACAAATGGAGGATCGAAAAATATTATAACAAGCATGTGCACAGGAGACCGTTCTGACAGGGCAACCTTGTCTTGAAATTAAAAAACACCGCCGGCCGAAACATGGCATCAGACAAGCTCGACCCTAACTGGGAAGACCCTTTCATCATCCGCGACGTACTCGGCCCGAACACCTACAAATTAGTAAGGCATGACGGAACTCTCTTACCAAGGACCTAGAGCGGCAACGACATCAGAAGATTTTATTCATAAAACACCTGTAACTCTTCTACAATATTATCAAGTTTTATGAAATCATGTCTCCAATTCGAACTTAGCGCCTAGGCGACCGGCAGTCAAGGGCACTCCCCTTTTCGAAGTCCAAGGCCTAACAAATTTTAACTTAGCGTCTAGACGACCGACAGTGAAGGGCACTCCTCTTCTCGAAGTCCCAGGACTAACAAATTCTAACTTAGCGCTAAGGCGACGGGCAGTTAAGGGCACTCCCCTTCTCGAAGTCCCAGGCCTAACAAATTCTAACTTAGCGCCTACGCGGCTCGCAATCAAGGCCACTCCCCTTCTCGAAGTTCCAGGCCTAACAAATTCTAACTTAGCGCCTAGGCGGCCGACAGTCAAGGGCACTCCCCTTTTCGAAGTCCCAGGCCTTATGAATTCCAACTTAGCAATTTCTCAGCTTCACGACAACAAGATGGTACTCACAACACACAAAGCTATTCGAAAAAGGAATACAGGCATAAGCGAGCAAAAACATTATAATATCAATGATTTGCTTTACAAAACTAAAGTTACAAAGATCTTTACAAATCAATCTCTCCCCAAAATCTCGGAGCCAGAGTCTATTTCGATGTTCGCACCCGGGGTTCGAGGCACGTCCTCCAACGGATCCCGCGAACGAAGAGGAGAGACAGCCAGGGGCCCCTCTGAAGCTCTTCGCCCCGTACACTTGGTCTTCCCTCCGGAACTGGGATCCCTCCTGCGATCCCTTCAGCCCCCGCCATTTCAGCTTCAGTAGGCGAGATAACCACCTTCAGGTTCGCAACGAAGGCGAACATCTGCTCCATCCTCTCCGCCGACATCTTGAAGAATGGACACTGGTACGAGCGGCTTTCCGAAAGGATGCACTCGTTCATGTTCAGCCCTTCAAGATCCTCGAGGCTCACTAACTTCCGGTCGAGAAGAGCCGAATCGAGCATATGTACCGAACTCTCGAGCGCCTCCTTAACAAGGGTGATGCAGGACGGAAAACGATGCCAATGATATTTTATATTTATATTCAGCAAAATCGATTAGCAAATAATTTTAATTAAGAGAAAAATATTTTCTAGATAAATTATATGATAAATAAGATTTTGAATCCAGTAAATTAAGATATTTTAAAATTAAAATTAAATTGGATCGTATGATAAATAAGAATTTATCAATTTAGATTAGGGCGTCAATTTAAATTCAATAAATCAGATCCGAGGTTCAGGAATTTAGGACAGACGTCTCACCGTTAAATCCAACAGTAATTGACACACGAAGAAATATCGGATCACACAATTACTGCCAAATAAATAATTCAAGTCAAGCGAATAATTTGTATTGAAATCAAATAATCAGCTTAGTGGGGTTCGAGAAAGAATTTACCATCGTAAATTCAGGCGGGCGCCAGGGCAGGTGGGCGCGCGGGCAGGCAGGTGCGCGGGCAGGCGGGTGTGCTGGCAGGCGCAAGCGGGGAGGTGGGCGGGCGCGGGCGGCGCTAGGGCGAGCACGCGGGTGGCAGGCGGGAGCGCGTGCGTTGTCGATGCTCGCCGGTGGCCGGCGGGCTGCCGGGAGGCGGAGCCGGAGTCGGAGGGGCGCGCGGGCTCCCGGCAACTGGACTCGTCCAAGCTTCGCATGGCCGAACAGAGATGCTTTTCAGCCAGACGACGCTGACGCTCTGACTCCAGAAGCCGGAGTTCATTTTCTTTCGCTTTCCTTTCTTGCGCCATGGCCCCCATTGGTAAGATGCTCTACTTGACATCTCACCACACCCAACAAATCGGCGGCCCGAGTGCCGAGTTTGGTCACCGAGTCAGACCTCCCTTCGGGAACACCTCTCGGAGGGTCATCGCGAACGCCATGCCCAGACTCCTCGGTGCTCTGATCTGCAGAAGCCGGCCCCTCAGTGCCAGAATCCCTCGAGTCCTTGCGCCCCTCGCGCTGCTCTTCGGGATCGTCGCTAACCTGCACATCATCTATGTACGCCAGGTCGTCCTCACCCTCCTGGGAAGTGGCGGTCGCCGCCGAAGAGGTCCCCCCCGTTGACGCTCCAGATACCGCCCGTCTCTTTTTCGCTGGAAGACGGGAAGGCCCCGGTCGGTCGTGGGGCACCCTTTTGCTCCCAATCTGCCGAAGACAAAACCAACCCAGTTCGAGCTCCAACTGACCTACAAGACAGAACACGAGTACAGGATCAAAGCCTAAAAGAGGAAAAGGGCAACCGCCGAAACCTAACCTGTATGAATCCGCACCTCATCTTTGAGCTAACGCAGGTAATCCTCCGCATCGTGCACACGTTTTTGAATTTCGTCCACTTCCTGAAAACGTGGATCCTCAAAACCAACTCCGTCCCCCACAAACCTCGCCTCGTTGACTCTCCGAGGAACAACAAAACTCACTCCGCAGGGCTCGGCGAAGAACCTCTTATACCAATCCGCAAACCCGGTGTCCCTCACTTTCAACACCTAGCAGTACTTCCCCTTCAAGACGAAGCACCCGTGCAGGCGAGGGTTCGCCTCCCACCGAAAGACCGCCTTAAAGATGTCTATATCCCAAGGGATCTGCCGGCGGCGCAGCTCCTTGATGAGGCAGTAGATCATGGTGACCACGTTCGGCGGGAGCTGCATAGGAACGATGCTGAAGTGGTTGAAGATGTTCACGAACTCCGGTTGGAAGGGAAGGAACAGCCCGCCGCACAGGTGATGGAGACACACCGCAATCTTCCCTTTCGGCAAGCTTATGAATGTCGCTTTCGCCGACGGATACTCCAACCCAACCTCCGGATTCCTCCCCCATATCTGCTGCACTTCCGCCTCGAAAGTGTGCGGAGGAAGAGCACAGAGCTCACCCCGAAGAGCATGGTAATCACTACACATTTCCTTCGCTCTGGTCCGCGATTTCTTAACCATTGTGAACACGAGAAAATGACAGAAGTAGGGACCTATAGTTGGGCCACGGGCCTTTTTATATTTTGCATCCCGACAGTTCCACTCCCTGAGGGCGGCCTCTAACTGTCTAATCCTAGGGCCCCGGGCCTGCCAGGCGCACGCCTCATCTCGGTTCTCCCAAACGGTCACATCACACTGAATCCAAAAAGAGAAGAAGAGAAAGAAAAGGGGTACATTTCATTAAACAAATTTTCTTTTACAATTCATTGTCCAAAATAAAAAAGAAAAAAAAAAGAAAAAGAGGAGGAGAGAAAAGACAACACCCTAGGGCGGCCTCTAACTGTCTAATCCTAGGGCCCTGGGCCTGCCAGGCGCACGCCTCGTCTCGGTTCTCCCAAAAAAAAAAAAGAGAAGAAGAGAAAGAAGAGGGGTACATTTCATTAAACAAATTTTCTTTTACAATTCATTGTCCAAAAAAAAAAGAAACAAAAAAGAAAAAAGAGGAGGAGAGAAAAGACAACACCCTAACGAGAAAGCCCAAACTTCGGCTCCGCAAGGAGACCCCGAACCGCTCGCGCAAACTCCTTTCGACGACGGTTCTCTTCCTCCAGTTCTTCGACCCGAGCTGCCAGAGCAGCCTTCTCCTTCTACAGTCCCTTAATTTCGAGCACCGCCGACTCCAGGTCGCCCTCACGACGAGCGCATTTCGACTCCAGCTCGGCGATCGCTTTCTCCGCCTCCGACGGCTCCAGCCTGCGAAGAAGGGTAAGCACCTCTTCCACCTTCTGTTTGAGCGCTGCCGCTTGACCCCTGCTAGCTAGCCGCTTTTCGACCTGGTCAAGGTGCGAATAGATGTTGCGCGCGAAGAACTGCGCGCTCGAACTTCCAGAGCTGGGTCCCTTCTGACCTGCCCCTGATGAGGTCTGCAGACCAACTGAGGGTGCCGGAGGAGAAGAGACCGGGGTTAGAGCGCTACGGTCCTGCGACGGCACATTAAGGACCTCTGTGGTCAAGGGAATGAAAGACTGGGCCACCGCGCCTTTTTCCACCAGTTGCGCTTCGTCGTCCGCCACAATGACCGTACCATCCACCCGGGAGGTCATACGAACTCCGCTTTGGGGGGATTTTGACGTCGCACGCACGGCTCCCTGCGAGCTCCTGAGCATGATTCGCGGATTCCCGAGCACGAATTCGCGGCCTCTTCGGGGCTTCCTCACGAGCGGGTAGCCGCCTTACGCTCGCTTGGCCCGACTGGGCGGGACGCCCGGCCTCAGGAGGATCGTTCCGCACAAACCCAACGACACCTGTGAACATGGACATCGTCACATCGTTTCTTCTTCTGAGATCAACAAAAATCCCAACCGACATTCCACAGGCATTTATACAGATTCTAGGAGCCCACATGGCGCCTGGGCACGCGCATCAATGCGCTTCACGACTACCGGGAGGGTATTTAAATCTGGATCCATGCCGGCTCATCTGGGGCTTACACTTGAAAGCTTATGTGGCATCAACATCACAGGCGATCAGCAACGAACAGAAGGGGTATCTCGCCGAACAGCACACGTCGAAGGCTCAAGCCGAAAGGATCACATTGAACTGACCAGGCGTCAGGTGAAGTACAGGGGACCATACTGCTTTTAAGAGATATGGTCCTCCCTGCCCTCAGACTGCGCCATCCGTACACCGTACAGTCGAGGCCATTGCGTGGCTATCTTACAGGCATTAATGGTCTGACACCAGAGCTGAAGACCATTCCGTTTCCACAGAATAGACCAGGGTATAAAAATCTCATTGTAATAGGAAAATGTACCTTTTTCTTCCTTCTTCCTCCCCTTCCTCCCTTTCTTCTTCCTCAAGTCCTGAACTTCTCTCTCACTACTATAATCTCACAGATAACTTGGCATTAGTGAAAATCTTTGGAGCCTCCTCGAAAGGAGCCATGGTTTTTCCGCTAAGTCAGTTTTCCACATAAAAAATCTTTTGTTCTTCTGGTTGTTTTCCCGTCACAACAAATATTTTATTCTCTACAAAATCCACAAAATTCAGAGAGTCTCAGATCAACTTCTTAAAAATCAACAAGGGAGACAATATGTTAGCAAATAATTGTCTCAATAAGCTTTGATTGTGCAGTCCAGCTTGCGTAATAGAGTGAATAGAGAGAACACTACTTCAACGTTGTCATCAATAGCCCTAGACTTGATTCTAACCATGTAATATATAAGTTAACCTCCAAATACTTCACGTAGTTTGTACTTCCAATCACCATTATTCTTGCTGATATTTGTTATATTGTTCAATTATCTTAATTGCTTGCAGCAAAAATTACTTTCTTACCTAATATCAATTCTAACTGTTTTATGTGCATACATATATACATATATATATATATATATATATATATACATACATACATACAGACATACATACATACATATATATATATATAGAAAGTGATAGTTGCCTTTGCAAGATTACTCCACCAATAAAGCAAATGAGAGTTTTTTGTAAATTATTTTATTTTTTTTAAATTTTATATTCTATTTTATTTTCTAGTCTCATTAGAAAAAGTTAACAATATTTTAGTAACAAGAAGAAAACTCCCAAGCTGAAGTATGATGCTACCCCACCATTGAATCGACATTATAGTTATCAGCTCTAGCCCCGAGTCTAGTTACCTAGTTATTTATTTTTCATGTCTGTCTGTAAGTAATAGTTAAGTTGTTTGTGTTTGGTTTATGTTGTTGCAGTCATTTAATTTATTTGGATGGTGATGTGATGTAGAAGAGAATTTTTACACTATTATGTATGGGGGAGATTGTGTACATAAGGGTATATGTACAACGGGCGCATGTTGCATTGGATTAGACCAAGGATCAGACTATCCGTTCCTCTATCAAACTGTGCATTAGACAGTCCAATTTTAAGGGCAATCAAACACGTGGTCTAATTGGCTCATTCGTTGCACCCATACGGATCGTTCGATCACTTGGTTCCGTCAATTGTCAGTAACCATTTGGACTCGTTCTAATATTCCCGGAGCAAAAACACCACAGTTTCATATTTTCAACCATTGGATCTTTTGATTAACAGTGGATAATGACCCATGGATGCAAATTGAGATGATTATAAATAGAAGGAAAAGGACAGGAAACAAGACAATAATTTAATGAATTTGAGAGTTTGAGAATTTTCTTTCCACTAAAGAGTTAGTAAAGGACTGAAGAACTAAGGATGTTTCAGGCTACTTCCAAGGATGAAGCAAGTGGACGAGGCTCTGAGGAGGCAGAGGTGCAGTCCTCCTTCATGTTGGGCAATTGTAGGTACTTCACACCTAAACCTCATTAATTTTAAGGTTCCTACTTGTTCTTGTTTTAATTGTTTTGTTGGAATATGTAATCACCTACGAAACCTCTTCATATATATACATATGTATGTCTGTGTATATACATATATCTATCTATATATATATATATATATATTGATGTTCTTTGTGATTCTTATTATATTAGCAAAAAACTTATCTTACACAGTGTTCTATATGTTTCTTTCCTTTGAATTGCATAGTATTTTGTTGAATACTTGACACACAATATAGTTCTTTCATAGATTTCATGTCTTATAGGCAAAGGAGTTGTGCTTTATGCTTGATATAATTCATAGAATGAGATCTTGATCTCAGGCTTGATTTGATGTTTACTTAATCATTTCGTCCATTTTATTATGGGGAGCTTATTGTAAGTGTTGAAGGTTGTTACCCTAAATTTTAAGATTCCGTGATTTTATTCAACACAATGCCCAAGTTCTTCATTATGCATTGTGTTAACCCTCGGGTTAACATTTCTCAGTAGATTTAGGCCCTTTTGCACTTAGGTTAGTTTTAAATGATAGACTTTTGAAATTACACTCACTGATCGTCATTAGAGTGGTATCACAACCTCTACTGTCTAGAACTCTAGAGTCTTCTATTTCTGGATATCATCAGACTGGTATCAAAAATACGCTGTTACTGAGTCCCAAGTTCCGGATGAGAAACACGGAGGGTTACATTAGGCAGTTGACAACTAGTGTAAAACTTATCGAATCAATCATGACATGAATCCTTTAGAAAATTGCGCTAAAGCTAGGGCATTCCCTGGAAGCAGCGTCCTGTATTGCCTGAATACAGTGAGAAATGGGCAAGGGCCACTACATCGGCTCCCGAGTGCAGTGAAAGTGAGCAAGGATCCCGCATCATGGACGGATGAGGGTAAAGAAACTAATCCGTCACACTAGAACTCAAGTTAGTAGTATTAAATTAGGAACTTGGAATATAGGCAGTCTGATGGACAAGTTAATGAAGTTGGTAGATATTATGATTCATAAATTAATATTTTATGCCTGCAGGAAATAAAATGAGTTGAAGAGAAAGCCAAGGAAATTGATAGCTTAGATTTTAAACTTTAGCACCCTGGAAAAAATTGAAAATAAGAATGAAGTGGATATAATTCTGGATAAAAACTTGAAGGATCACGTAGTAGAAGTTAAAAGAAATTGTGATAAAATTATGGCTTTAAAAATTATAATCAATGGAATGATTATTAATATTATAAGTATGTATGCTCCTCAAGTAGGTTTGGATGTGGGCATAAAGGAAAAAATTTTTGGAATGATTTGGAAAGCTAAATGGCCTCTTTAATCATTGAACCTCATGATTGCACGTGATCCATGGAGGATCGGTTTAAGTAAAGTTAAAAAGATCTTCATCAAAATATTAAAATTAGAATTTGAGGCTTGAGAGCCAACAACAAAATATTCAAATTAGAAGTTAGCAAATGTGTGTCGACTTAAGGGCTAACAACAAACTAACAATCAAATATTGTTTTCCTATTCCTTGAATGGATGGCATATTTCTCAAAGATTGGTTTGTGTAGTGTGTATCACTAAATTGGGGTACGAGAAGGTGACGAATAGAAAACGACCTTCAAAACAAAAGTTGACCTATACAAGTGGCTAGTCACAATTTTCAGCCTTTCCAATGCATCCAGTACTTTCATGCAAGTGATGACTCAAGTTCTTCGGCCATACATAGGTGTCTTCCTTGTCATTTGCTTTGATGCTATTTTAATTTGTAGCAAATCAAGCATAGGTACAACTTATCCATATCTGTGAGGTTCTCATAATCTAGCAACCTAAGAAGCTCCACGTGAATCTGAAGAAATGTCATTTTATGGCACTATCTATGATCTTCCTGGGCTTTGTTGTGTCAAGAGGGGAAAAGGGGGTTTCTACTGACTACTCCAAGATCTCTGCCATCTGCAATCGGTTGATGCCCTAACATATTCACGATATTCATGGCTTCCTGCTTTTTGTCATCAATTCATTCGTGGATTCATCCTGATCACAAATCCCCTCATAGAATGTTTGAAAAAGGGAGAGTTTTAGTGGACCCCTGCCATTGATCAGGTGTTCCAAGAGATCAAGACACGTCTCATTGAAGCACCAGTTCTGTGTCTTCCCAATTTTGAGAAGGTTTTCAAGCAAGGTTATGATGCGTCAAGTAAAGCTATCGAATGAGTTTTAAGTCCTCTCTTATTTTAGCGAAATTATTACTGAATTTATCTTATAATCAAACCATCAGGCATGTAGATATTTTTTAAACTCCCAAAAGAATCTAAGTGTGCTTTCCTCTAGGAGTACACCTCTCTGCTCAAATATAAGCTAGCTAATGCCCTTACTCGATTGGCTATGTTACTTCAAATAATGCAAGTTAAAATTAACAACTTTGACTGTATGAAGTCCAATTATGTAGATTGCAAGAATTTTGGGATCAATTATGCTCGAATTCGTGATGTGTCCACTCATGTTGATTCAAAGTATCAGAATATAGAGGGGCATCATTTCCAAGGTCCCAAACTGTGTAACTCCAATTCATCCCTACGTGACTTTCTTATCCAGAAGCTGCAAGATAGAGGCGAAGTCAAACACTTTGGTAAGGATAAAATAGTCACATTAGTAAGTGATAGGTAATATTGGCCCTGAATTCAAAGGAATGTAGCACGAGTTGTTACTCATTGTCACACTTGTCAAGAGATCAAAAAGGTAAAGCATAATATAGGATTGTATACACCCTTCTTGATACCTCGGTGATCTTGAGAAGATCATAGCGTGGACATTGTGCTAGGATTACCCTGCACTCCAAGAGTAGTGGACCACTTTTCCAAAATGACCCATTTTATACCATGTATGAGAATGTCAGATGCCTCCCATAGCGCCACACTATTTGTAGCTGAAATCGTACATCTCCATGGTCCTTCTAAAACAAAAGTCTAAACCCAAAACCCAAAACCCAAAACCCTAAACCCTAAACCCTAAACTACATAGTTTCTCATTATTAGCATCACAATTTTGCCCAAAAAGACGCATCTATTATTTGAGATCACATTATTTACTTACACAGCTCGGGAACGCTCCTCCATTTGCGATTTTGTACCATTCATTCCTGTGCCTCTCTCACCACTCATCATCTGGCCTAAAAACCTATCAAGACCTGCATTTTGCTCTAGTGAATCTCTTCTTTTGAGACATCACTCAGCGATCACTCATCATTGTTTTTGGCCACAGGTCATCATAAGAATCTTTGGGACATTACAATCTCAATTGTGAATGACTCTGTAGAAGATATAATCCATCCTTATGTTCATTCAATACAATTCCCTCAGTTGATGCTAAGATTTTTTTTCTCAATATGCTCAGA
Source organism: Apostasia shenzhenica (assembly GCA_002786265.1). Classification (NCBI taxonomy): domain Eukaryota; kingdom Viridiplantae; phylum Streptophyta; class Magnoliopsida; order Asparagales; family Orchidaceae; genus Apostasia; species Apostasia shenzhenica. The sequence continues at coordinate 3,566,119 of KZ451980.1, forward strand.
TTTTAGAATTATTTTCTTAATATTTCCTTCAATTTTATCCTCATACATTTCATATTTTTCTACTAGTTTGAATCTGCTAAATAAACAAAGATAGATAAGAACATACTATTCTTCTCTAGAACCATAGAGACCTCAGTAAGACACTCAACTTTGTCCTCTCTCAAAAGAGATGGACTAGTTGAGTAAACAAGCATGTCATTGGGATCTCTATTTTGATCCTTCAAAAGAGGTGGATTAGAAGTAAGGTCATGCAAAATAGTAGGCCCCTTAACAATAGGCATAACACTCATGGAGACACGACTATCTCGAGCCTCAAAACATTGAGATATTAGTGATCTTTAGATTAGCTCGTAATATCGAGCTTTATCATAAACCTTATCAAGTGTCCTAAATAAATGCCAAGACCACCTATCATGTACGCTCTTCTCAAACCATTTAAATATATAATTATAGTATTCTCAAATTCTAAAAACTTTGCAGCATACATGAAAATATTCAAACTTATTGATATACTTAGATATTGTTATGGTCTTTTGAATCGAAGTCTCCCATTTATTTAAATTAAGCTCATAATAATATTGGGGAACATACTCATTTCCTAAAATACATTTAAGCTAATTCAAAGAATTAATCAGTCTCATTTTATAATGAAGACGATCATTCTCTATGTCAACATAAAATTTGGCTCGCTGGTAATTTTGTTCTAGTAAAAGCAAACAACAAACCAAGCATTTATCCCGCTAAGTGAGATCAACTACATAAATTCTTTGTTTCTATTGTACTCTATTAAATAGCAAATCCTTACTTAGCTCCAAATATGTAAAATCATTCCTTATAGTTTCTTATCATGTCTTTTTTGGTCTAGTAAAAGCAATCTCTTTGAAATAACAATTCATAACAATCTCCCAATCCAAATAGACTGCAGGATCTTACCTACCATCAAAACCAGGTTTTACTTCTAGACGAGCAACATGTTATCAACTTTAGCTATCAAACTAGCTAGTTGATCTCTTAAATTAGGATCCATTCAAAATAAAAAAAGTGTAAGCTAGTATTCCCACAAACTCCGATCAAACAGATTAAGATTATAATATGAATATTAAATAATATATAAGAATAAAATAAAAAAAGTCAAATGACTTAAATAAATTATCAAAGTAAAATATTGTGAAATAAATTGAAATGATATATAAGTTTGAGATCAGTAAATTTAAATGATAAAATTATTTTAAATAAACACAAATATTTTCTAAATTTAATTATGAGATGAATCAAAGATAATTTTTAATTCCGCAAATTAAACTAATTTAGAATTTAAATAAATTTAAATTGACAACAATTTACAAAATTTACCAAATAGATTTAGCTGTTACTTAAATTCAATAAATCAAATAAGGTCTTAAAATATCAACCAAAAGTCATTCACACAATAAAAATTTAATGTTCACATAGTCGAATAAACCAAACAATCCAAATAAATGATAAATCCAATTGAAATTTAATAAAGCAATAATTATTTAATTCATATCAAATGTTATACCTAATCAAAGAAATTCATAGCACATAGAGAGGTAGGCGTGCATGTGGAGAGGCCGCAAGTGGTTGTGTTGATAAAGCGAAAATACAAAGTAGAGTCGAGCACAAAGGAGGATGCAGGGACGAGTAGCGGTAGGCAGCGTGTCATGCATATGCGAGCAGTGTGCTTTGGGCCTCGAGTGCGTGCA
>KZ451980.1:3567867-3593900 GCA_002786265.1 Apostasia shenzhenica
ATTAATGAGACAATGCACTATGATACCAAGTAGATGCAAGCAAGATGAAGATGTTAAGGTTTAGAGCCACCCCACACTTGTTATTGCATGCCTATGTGACTCCATACTCACATATGTTTTTTCACTATGGTTATTATTAATCTACAAATTTATGTGCACTTTCCTCTAAATCCTTCTTACGTTGATCTAGTTTTCTTCTAGAAATGTTTGGATTGGAAATTTTGCTTTAACTTAGTGATATTAGATCAGTTAATATTGAGTTTGGAAGCCTAATTCATTCTTATTGTTAATCTGAATGAACATTCTCTACGCCTACTTATGGATGTTTTCATTTTATGGATGAACCCTAATTAATTCCAATTTGTACTCTAATTTCACAAGCTTTATGGCATGGAGGAAGAAGCAGGCCAATCTGTCATTCAAAATATTCCAGACCAACTCCTAAAAGAATTTTATTATAGGAGGCAAAGGCAAATCGAATGCAAGGAAATCGAATTTTATTATAGGAGTCAAAATATTTTATCATGTTTCCGATTTGGTTTCACATATTGTAACTAAAAACCCAAAATTTCTCAAGGAAGCTTGTGTAGTTTCGTAATTCCAACCTAGGTTTCATGCAAATAGGTTGGTTCTCTACATTACCCTTATACAAGAACGTATAATGGATAATAAGCTATTCCAGCTACCTTTTCTGAGAATTACCTGATAGACAATTTGGAAGAGATAGCTACCAAACCCTGCAACTTTTTTATTGTTTGGGTTTTCTTGGAAAACACAATTCTTTGCAAATTCAGGGCTATTCTCAGTTTCACCATATCTTGGAGGAACATATGTGCCATGCTCAGCACATCTGACACGATCTATTCTAGCACCAGCAACTTCATTCCTGAACTGATGGCACCCATAGGCAGAGAGCAAGGAGCCAAGCTAAAAGACCAGACAAACAGAGATGAGATATAACTTTTAGAGTAAGCTAGGTAATGGAAAAGAATAAAGTGATTCATGAATTCTGAGATGCCAGAGAATATTGCAAGAAAAATAAATATATGTCAACATACCCCAAAATAAATTGTAACCAGCACAAACGTCCATCTATCAAACAAAAAATTGAATCATAAGCTATTCAGATCCATAATAAACTTTGCAAATTCAATAGATAGCAGAAGATATAATCTCACTAACAAAGAACTTTAAATTTTGAAAAAATAACTAACTTCACAATCTAAGTACTTCAATCATCCCTCTAAGTAACAATAAGCCTCAACTTTCAGGAAAGTAATAATATGAAAAAAGTTCAAGGGAGAAATAATAAGGCACAATATAAGCGAAAGTTGCAAGAGGACTATTCTTCCAAGTTCAAACTTCCACAAGAGTGAAGTTTGCAATAAAGAGTGACTCTTTTGCTCTCATCACAATCAAAGAATGGTGCCTTTGCAACTTTGATTTACTGAGTACCACTATGATGCTTTCTTTATCATGTTGAACATAAAAAGAGATGTTCTAAAAAATGACAAACATCTAAGTATATGCCGTTAAATACTGCAACTAGATCATATACACAAGATTTTTTTTTTTTGATAACAATCATACGCAAGAATTGTTGTCAAACAAAATGTTAAAGGAGACAAGGCATTTCATAAGATTCCAGTTAGAATAATTACTGTCATTAATTTAATATCCTGGTACAAACTACATTTGAAGAAAATGCTCAATGAGGAAAACTCAAATGGGATAAAAGTAACAAAATTCATATAGTATGCATAAAATCCAAAACTATGCTTGGCAGACTTTAGAGACTCTTTGCTTTAAACCACAAAAAACAGAATACATTCAGCTGAAATTTGAATGTCAAAGAGTAAGTAAATCTCAATTGAGATCAAAGGATAACACCATCTATTTATAAGTCTCACAAAATGAACTCAAAAATAACTGCAAAAAGTTTGGATGAAGAAGCATATCAAAGGTGATTACAAGAAACAAAGAATACATGTCTAATTCATGAACAACATAAGTACTTATTTAACATGCCATAATAAATCAAGGAAATGAAACATGTCGTTGACGGATTTTTCTATTTATCAGAAACAAAGCTTGCAAAACAGGATTGGCTTACTGAGTATAGTAGTACATCATGGAAGCTCCATCCACGAGAATATTGATAATAAGTAATACCACAAAAATAAGAAAGGCCACGATTCGGAAAACCAGCAGCCAAACAGGATGAATGCTTTTGATACATGGTCTCCATGATTCATGATCATATAGACTCCCCAATGTCCCGTTAGGAGCCTCTTGCCTCTCTGCCTCCTCCAGGTCTGAACCTTCATATTTCCATATCAAAATGGAAGCTATGACCATAGAAAACAGCACACATAGAGAACACAGCAAAAATCTCCAATTGAACCAGTAGGAAGGATCTGTGGTATCGGGACCCATTTTAGGCTGCCAAGAATTTCTTGATGGTCCTGTCGAAAAATGCATGGAGAATTATTTCTATAATTAATATCTGCTCAACCCAATGCAGTTCAGCTTCAGAGTTTGATTTGACCCATGTTATTGTCACCCTTCATCATCCATTTGGCCAAATGAACAAACAAAACAAAATCATATATATAGTTCAATGAAATATTAATCAGGAAAACGAATCAGAGGCATGCAGATAAGGTATTGGAGACAGAAAAAAAAAAGAAAAAATTGCAATATGATGCAATGAACAATTCACATCATTGGAGAAGAAGAGAAAGAAAGTGTGAGAGAGGAGCATAACAGAAAGAAGGGGAGAAAAAGGATTTTTAGATGAATGAAATAAAGCAGACTCAATAGGCTAACAAAACCCAGAACTCAGAGACAATGAGGCGAATGCTAGGCATCCTCAAACTCCTTCGTGGGTGAATGAATGGGATTAAGCGTTTGGGTAATGAAAAGATGCTTAGCTTGGTAAGATTTATGAGAAAATGAATCTATCATCATCACATTACTTGCATAAATGAAGGATAAAATGAAATAAAAAACGATGAATATAATTTTCACATGATTATTTCAAATATCAAAGCTTGCTTCTGTTATACATGAATATGGTCTTCAAAAGAAAGCCAGGGAAAATCAAAAGAAAAGAGGGAGGATGGTTTGGGATTCGAACGGCGCGATTGGGATAGGGTGCTCGCACGAATGAAAAGCAGAGGGAAGGGAAAGGCTCGGCTGCACGCAGAGGTCGAGAGGTCGAGCTTTGTTGGTCCCGAAACCTTGGGGCTCGGAGGAAAACACTAATGGAATACGGCATGTAAAATAATACTAGCACAGAAAGAACAAAAAGAGGAAATGAGTCTACCTTTCCTGCTTCATGCCATCGGCGACCTCTCCCGAAAACAGACAGAACGGATTATTGAATAAAATGTTGACCGTTAACAGCCACTTTTTTTCAAAGCGAAAGGTTCTGAGGAAAACGAAAGAGACGTGAAGGCCGTTCATTACTTCAATTTTGTATTGGTGAACGGCGGTTGGTGCTAGAAATCCGTCGGTGAGCAGCGGCAATACGTCGCCGTCGCCGTCGCCGTCACTGTAGCCGTCGTGTCTGGATCCATTAATCCACTCTTGGCATCTCTCTCACCCAAACACATTGTTCATGCTCGTCTCCTTGCTCGTCACGAGGATTCGAGAGAGAGAGAGGAGAAGAAAGTGGACCAGCCATTTCATGGATGGCTATTTTAATTGAGAATCACACAAAAAAAAAGGATGGCTATTTAAAATTTAAAATTATTATTATTATATTATATATATATATATAATAAAATTATTTTTAATATTAAAATTTGTATTTAGTATAAAATATAATTAATTTTTTATTTTAAATTTATATTAAATGTGAAATAATTTTTTAAAAAAATCATTAAACTCGTTTTTAAATTTGTGCCAAATACATGTAAGAAGAGATAAATAATTACCTCAACAGCCAATATTTATTTTCCATATTTTATTCCTGACTATTAAAATGATTCAGCCGTGTCGATTTATCAATAAAAATCAAGTTTTTTTTTTTTTTGAAATCAATATAACGTTCAAGTTTGTTGTCGCATTGGATTGGCCAAAATTAATGATATTTTTTTTATAAATTGATAGGATTAGAGATGAAGTTGAGGCAAAATGCAAGCATAAAAATTATATCATAGAATTTAAGGTCTCATTTAATTTAAGGTATTTTTCTATCCCAACATAAATTTTAATTGTAAAAATTAATTTTATTTTATATCTAATACAAATACAAATATTAGAATTAATATTATTTTATATTTTTTATACTTCCTAATATTAAAATAAAATTTTTTCCTATTAAACTTAAAAAATAAAATATTTTTTTTCTTTATTTAAAAAAAATTCGAATCAAACGAAGCCTAAAGGTTTTAATTTTAATAGATCAAAAATCGAATATATAGTGTATAAATTTAATAAAAATAAAAGTGCTTATATTTAGGAGATGATAATTAGTGATCAAGATATTATAAAGAATAAATAATTTAGATATCTTGAATCAATCATACAGAATAATAAAAAAATAAATAATATTATTAGTATGATCCAAATAGGCTAATAAAGTGGAGGAGTTAACTGATGTACTGTGTAAAAATAATTTCACTCAGAATTAAAAATAAATTTTATAAATAGTAAGATCAATAATATTATATAATGTTGAATATTAACTTACAAAGGAGATGCAAATAAATAAAATAAATATCATAAAAATAAAAATATTAAATAAATAAGTATGTATACATAAAAAATCTAAGTTAAAAATAAACATATTTATCAAAAAATTGAAGTAGTCTCATTTAAGAATAAATTTAAAAAAAAGTCAGGTTAAATTATTTAAATATATAAATTGCAGGCCAATATAAATTTCAATAATAAAAATTAAATTATTTGATTTTACCTATAAAATAATTGAAAAAAAATCATAAAAAATAATATAATAAAAAATTATAAATAATAATCTTTTATACATAAAATTAAATGAAAAATTGATGAATGTTATTATTATAAATTTGATCTAAGCTATAGTTAGTAATAGCTAAAGTTAAGCACTAATCATCTATTTTAATTTAACAGTTTATAAACAAAAATAAAAAAATTATAAAATAGTCATACTCTAATTTATTGCATAGAAATTAACATAATAAATCAAATTACATTTACATATAATAAATAATATATATTATACCAATTTTCTAATAATCCTATTTCAACTTAAAATTAAATTAATTAAAATTTTGAGTTATAAAAATAAACAATAAATTAACTTATTTGAATTATGTTGAACTAAGGGGGCATTCGGTTTAATATTATCTCGACGTTATGTTATGTTATATAAAAAAAATAATTGTTTATTTTAATGATATTTATAAATAATCTTCTATATGATTATAAAATTATTAATCGAAAAATTACATCTAAATTATATAATATAATATAAAAATAACAATGAATTAAACGCTTCTTTAGTTCGAACTAAAACTCCATTCAACTGTTACCCAAATTCAAAGTTAATGGTATCAAATATTTTTGTTTCTAAAAAAAATAAAAAAAAATAAAAAATAAAAAAAATAAAAAATAAAAAACAATAATAAAAATAAAAATAAAAATAAAAATAAAAAAAATATTTTGTTTCTAAAAAAAAAAAAAAGAGAGTCAACAGCCCAACACTTGTGTAAAAAGGCCATCGTATCATTAATGAATGATTATGAGGTAAATTACTTACAGGTTCTTGCGGTAGTAAAATATTATTAATCATTAAATTATGTTTACATTCATTAAATTAGGCAAATAAATCCTTAAAATTATGACTTACAGCAATAGGATTTATTTTAGGGATAATTATGCCTAGGTCCTGAGTTTAATGCACAAATTCACATTTTTTAAATTATAACATCGGGATCCATGAGTTTTAATAAAGGGCAAATTTCACTCAGGTCCCTGAGTTTAAGGGTTATTATTACATAGGTCCACGTTTTTAAAAATATCATCCGGGTCCCTAGGTTTTCAAAAATTATCATCTGGGTTCTTTTTTATTTTTTTATTCTGGTGGAGAGTGGGAAGGTAAGGGTATAATGGTAATTTTGTATATTTTTTAATAATTAAAAAATAAAAAAGGACCCAGATGATATTTTTGAAAACCTAGGGACCCGAATGATAATTTTAAAAACGTGGACCTATGTGATAATAACCCTTAAACTCAAGGACCTGGGTGAAATTTGCCCTTTAATAAATTATCAAATTGATCATTTTTTAATTTTTTATTATTAAAAAATTTTAAAATTACTATTATACCTTCAGCTCCTCTCTCTCCTTGTGATTCTGGCGCACAGGCGACACGACGCTGCCGTGCAGCACCTGTGTGGTCACCGGCAAGTCGCACAAGCCGTGCGGCCGCCGGACTCGACAGCTGCGCGGCGTCGCCTGTGCGCCGGGATCGCGAGGAGATAGAAGGGCCACCTCTCGCTTTCCTCCCGATACTCGCACACGGACGACGGCTGCATAGGCGCCACGCGGCCGCCAGTGGGTCGCACACGCCGCGTGGCCGCCAGACCCGCCGGTGGCCGTGCGGCGTCGCCCTTGCGCCGGGATCGCAAGGAGAGAGAGGGAGGCGGGGAGGAGAGAGAGAGGCTGAGGGTATAATGATAAATTAAAAAAAATTTTAATAATAAAAAATTAAAAAAAGACTCAATTAATAATTTATTAAAAATTAGGGACCCGATGTTATAATTTTAAAAATTTGAACTTGTGTGTTATTAAACATCAAATTCAGGGACCTGGGCATAATTATCACTTTATTTTAATACTTTTCATAAAAGCTCACCATTAGCGTCATTATGTCTAGATATTTTGACGCTATATTTTACTTAATTAATTTTTATTAAGCTTCTTTGTTTAACTATTTTTCTTCAAAAATAAATTTCCAAAAAATTAGAAGAAATTGATATCATTTTCGATATTCTTGATTGAAATTAATTTTTTAAATTTCCAATATTAAAATTTACAGACTCACTAGCATGACAGTTATTTTTGAAAATCTAATGAAAAATTTAACAGATGAATATTAGCAACTATAGAAGTATAAAGACTTCATTTAAATAATTTAAACAACAAACTTATTTGAAAGATACCAAAAACTAGATGAACTTCAATTTATTGTTCTCTACTTATTATAATAAGTTATTGATCTCATAATTGTACATGGCCGCTATTCAAAGAATAGGTAGGTGACGTGTTGATGTTTAATACATAATTTTTATTATTAAATTAAAATTAAAATTTTTATTTAAAGTCTATTTATTTGTAAGGTTAAATTTAATAAAGTTAAAATTAAATTTAAATAAAAATATTTTTTTATTGAATAATTTGAAATAAATTTAATTATTATATTGAAATACGTGAAAAATGTGATATAAAGTTATTTATTATGTTAGGATATATGAGATATGTGATATAAATTAGTTATTATTTTAGTAATGTGTGCAGAATGTGAAATAAAATTAATTTTTAATATTAAATTTTATATGTGATGTGATGTATAAAATTAAAATTAAAATAGATTAATTTTTAATTTTAAAGTATAGGGAGCCTTAGTTTTTTATAATATAATTTATTGGCCAGGATCCAGATCCCATCCAACAAAAAAAAATGTAACGTAAATTTGTATTAAATTTGACAATAGAAATGCAAGTAAAAAAATCCAAAAAAATCAAATTTGTTTGATACGATGGATAGCAAATTTTATGATATATAATGGGGGTGATAAGTTTTGGTTCAATCAGTGAACCCGGCTTTAAATAAAATTTAATTTAAGATGTAAAATAAAATTAATAATTTTATTGAAAATAATTAAATATGTAAAATAAAATAATTTTTTATTAAAAATTATATAAAATATAATAAAAATTTATTTATTTATTATTATTTTTAATTTAATAACATTTTAGCGTTGGGCAGGATCATTTTAGTCTGGGCCAAATGGGTTTATGGGCTGGACATTGCAAATTAATTTACAATCACATAACTTGTTCTTCTTTGTTAATATGCTTTTTTTAATTTATAAATAGAAGATCCAATGCACTCCTATTTACTGATATAAAATCTCAATTAAGAAATATTTAATTTAACAGTTCAGTTATTTATAATTAATATCAATTTTCAACCTTCACCATTTAGCATACCACTAAAAAACATCAAAAAAAAAAAAACCCTAAACATTTAGTTTAAAATTATCTTAACATTATGTTATTTAAATATCATGACATTTAAATATTACTTTTAAAATTATAATTCTATAATTTTTTAAAAATTTATACAAATATATCATTAAATTAAATAATTATTTTTTCTAAATAATAACATATAACATCAAAATAACATTGAACTAAACGCTATTTTAATTTTACAGATTCTACCAACCAAACAAAAGTTCAGGTAGAAATAACTGCCCACCTTCAGATTATCGAGATTTGGATGATTTATTTAGTTAGAATATATTATAAGATACTTTAAATTTTCTTTTTTAAATAGAAAGAAAAAAAATTATTTTAGACTTATTAAATTAGAATTATTTTATTACTAAACATTATGCTGCATGTAACATAAAATTGCTCTTTTTTATTAAAAATATACATAAAATATAAAGTAAAATTAATTTTATAATAAATCAAAGAGGCCAACCCAATGGTTAGGGAAGGCACTCGAGGCCCATATTGCCTCCAACAATGAACTACATAGGACGATTACGCCTTCGCTGTTCGTGTTGATCGATTGCTCGATTCTGAGCATCCGATGTGGCAAAGTCCACTCAATGGAGGACCAACAACAAAATAGGAGCTTAAGGCTTTCCATAGGCACGCCATTAACATCTTCTAGGAACCAGTGGGCACCTGCAACGGGCCTTTCCCTCGACTGTAAACCAAAGATTTCTCATTCATTCTTTATCTGCCTTGAGAAGTTTCAGTCATCCTATTCTAAATCCGAGGTCATCTTATGACGGCATAGAGCATACTTTGATGACAAAAGCATCTACCTATCACATGATCCCGCCTGCATGGAGATCCCACGACTTACTAGAAGAGGAATGATCACACAAAAGGAGGGCTCGGCTCCCAACTGATGATCTACACAACTCTCCCGTGTCATCTCTCTCTCTGACAAGCGACACCAATAAGGAGAAAGAGGGCTCATGTCCCTCGTCCTCATCCTCTTGTTCCTCCGCATCTCCGTGCCAACTTCAACTCGATGGTAGAACTGATTCTTCAGAACAGGAATATGACACCATTGTTTCGTATCTATACAAATCACCTAGCTACTTCTCCTTCTTGGCATAGTCGTATCATGTAAACTTATACTTGGTATTTAATAGTGGTTCTTCTTCCTCATCAATTAAGAATTTTCTTGTGTTCATTTGCACGTTTCATCTTTTTATATTTTTCTCTTTCTGAACGATGAAAGATCATCTTGGAAGTATGCAGAACACAAGATTTTTTTTTTAAATCTCGAACATCTGCAGTGTGAGATCACGACAGTCTGTTCAGGCTTCCTAGATTTCTCCGTCAACACATATCACACATATATCCGCATATAATTGAACTCAACCGGACAGACCATCGGGCATCGGCCCAACACGACCCAATTTTAATGACCATAAGGGGGGAAGCCTTCACCAACTCGTTTAGCCCGACATTGACCAGCCCGGGACCTCAAATAAAACTGATGTTTCCCCTTTCTTCCGCCATTAATTAATGGAGTCCACGTATATAAACTCTACAATTCAATATGGTGGAGAAGTAAAGCATAAACCAGATCTAGCTAGATGGTGGCAGAAACACGGTGATCAATCTTCACATTCAATTCCCAAAGCAAAGCAGGCAGGCCGGCAAGCAACCAAAATCCAGTAATGCTCATTTTCCATTAGCCTTGGAAACAGGCCTCAACTTATATTTCGACTTGACCCAAGCAAAATCATATAACTCAAAACCAAACATTTCTATTTAGAGTGATACAATTCAAGTCAAATATTAATACCCTAATAGATATCGAGTTAATTCAATGATAAACTTGCATTACGTATACATTTGAACACATAATAAATACAATAATACAAGTTGACTTTGAATCATAAAAAAAATCTTCTTTCAAGTAATTATTGAGTAAATCCATACCTTGGACTTGAAGTGTACCTGAGAAAGATTGTAGCAGCAAGAAACAAAGATGGCTGATGGACACCACCACAACCTCCACCTTCATAACCCACCTTCCAAGCCAAGACACATCTCCCTCCTTATCTTCGATCCTACTATTAATAAGCATTTGTTCATATATATGACTATGTTTTGTTGCTCTAAGTAATCCTGCTTAGTGGAGTCCCAAACATATTTTGAAAAAAGGGAAGAGATGGGTGGTTCAATTTCATGGCTGATAACCATTCTGCTTCTGTTGGTCACCATGCTTGCAAATCTAAGAGCTCGTGGCGAGGATTTTGATAACGAGCTGAGCTTCAGCAATGGCATACAGCCTCTAGAGGGCGACGAAGAAGATGAACAGGATGAAGACATAATAGAATCCGGTTTTTCATCTCGGTTTCCAGTATGGAGAAGCCAGGGAGCAGGGAGGATACCTGTGAACGTAGACAGCTTTGGGGCTGTAGGAGATGGTGATACAGATGACACTAAGGTGATTCTTTCCAAAAGAAAAAAAAGAATGACAATGAGTAACAAGTTTATAACTAAATGGAATATAGCAATGTAAAAGGAGATTACATGCTGATATAACTCAACACTGTTCATTTTGTTAATCATTTTAATCTTCATGCAGGCCTTTCTGAGTGCATGGGAGAAGGCTTGTTCTTTGGATAATGCTGTCTTCTTAGTGCCAGAGCAGCGCCGTTATAAAGTCAATGCTACCAGATTCAGAGGGCCGTGCCAAAAGAAACTAATCATCCAGGTAGATGTGTACTTTTGTTTATCATCATCAATATGCGTATGTTAATATCATAAATTATGATTAAGGGTAGATATCAATCAGGTCTCTGAGATTTAGAGCAGTAAGAAATAGGTTCATAATTTCCACCCTTCAATAAGTTCCCTAAAGTTGATATTAACATTTCAATTAGGTCATTTTTACTTAATTTTTTTAAATATTTAAAATAAAATTTATATTTAAATTTAATATATATTTAATTATAAAATGAAAAAATACTCTTGGTCCCCACCTTCAGCCAACATGGCGACCTACTCACGTGGCACGATGCACGCACGCACGCAGCTAGCGGTAGTCGATGCGCATGCACAAGGCAGTCAGAGTGCATGCGGGCCCCTACGGGCAGGCTGCCGCATCTCACAGCTATGAGTGCACAACGCCAGTGCAATAGCAGGTCACAACACTAGCCGGAGGTGAAAATTGAGAGTATTTTGTCATTTTATAATTATATATATTTAATTTAAATATAGATTTTATTTAAAGATTAAAAAATTAAATTAAATAAAATAAACCTAATTAAGATATTAATATCAACCTTGGATCTTATTGAAAATTTTTTAAAATCTTATACCCATTTGATATTATTCATAAATCTTAGAGACTTGAATGATATTTACCTTATTATTATTTTTTTGATTCAGGATATTTACCCTATTATTAATTATCTCATATTTACTCCCAACAATATTTAGTTCAGAAGATCTTCTACATTATCAGATTATTTAGTTCATGCATGTAACAGTCGAGTCAGAATTTACGACCAGAGCATGATTATGGATCCAATCCAACTAGATTCGTGTTTAAGTCAACCCCCAGCCCAACCCTTTGTCAATCAAAGTCAACCCAAAACTAACTTGACTCAATAATATGCAACCCAAATCCAAATATCTAAATAAACAAATTCAAAAATATAATTCAAAACAGACCTGAATAATAAATAATTGGCTTGACTCCAAACTACAATCTTCAGGTATGCATCACCATAGTTACAGCCATAACGCAAGGCTTCTGCTATACAAAAGTAACACTGCATAGATCAGCTTTCATCACACTCCAAGATTTTGACGACACGTGTCAATATTTCATATGCATGCAATGCAACTGCCAACCGACAATTAACATAAGACGTCAAAAATATAGCAAATTAGTGGAACAATTGTAGCCCTTAAACAGCCTAAAACCTGGAATTCCAAGGATCCAAGGGTTTGGCTAGTTTTTTCAAACCTGGAGAGATTTTTGGGCACGTATCAATATTTCATATGCATGCAATACAACCGCCAACTGACAATTATCACTGAGCCTATTTGTTTAGCCTATTAAATTAACCGAATTAATTTTAACAAAGCATACATCACCTATAAAATTTAATATTAAAAATTAATTATATTTTACATCATACATATAATTTAAAATAAAAAATTAACTTTATTTTACATCTTACACATATACCAAATAATAACTAACTTATATCACATCTGTTACATATCCTAATATAACAACTATATTTTACATTATTCATAATTTTCAATAAAAAATATATTTTCATCTAAATTTAATTTTAACTTCGTTAAAATTAACCTTTACAAACATACAAGATGTCCAAAATGTTGCAGATTAGTGGAACAATTGTAGCTCCCGAAGAGCCTAAAACCTGGGATCCCAAGAATCCAAGGGTTTGGCTAGTTTTTTCAAACCTGGAGGGGGTGAAGATCCAGGGTGGTGGTGTTATCGATGGTTCCGGAAGCAAATGGTGGGCTGCGTCCTGCAAGATCAACAAGACAAACGTAATGCATATCAATTAGAACATTCCTTCTTCCTGATCCGGTCATATTATACATCCAGGTTATATACTAACATATTCTTTCCTCTTTTTCATGGTTTTGGTTACTACCTCATCAACAGCCATGCAGAGGAGCACCTACGGTATTGTCTCTCTCAACTCCATGTTCCTGCACACCTCCACACACGTTGCACAATGATTGTAAGAATATGAAATTATTCTTTGGCCATAATAAACAAGCTAAAACTTTTATGTCAATTAGTAACCAAAGATTTAACATAGTCATATCTCATATTTGAACTTTAGTAACCCCCAATAATATCAAACATATGATTAGAAAAAAAAAAGAAATAATCAATGATGAACTGAATCTATGATATAAAAAAATTAAGCTTGCATGTGAGGGACATAAAAATATAAAATAATTCCTGGATCATAATTACAAGCTTAAACTTTTAGGTAAGTTGGTAACTAAAAATTTAACAATAGTAATGTAACTACTAAGATTTGTATACATAAAAGGGTAAAATTTTCAAGTAATAGAGATACTATGGTATTTCACATTAGTCAACGTTTTCTCTGGGCTCTTTCTACACTCAATTACCTGAGTTCACTTGATTTATTCCCAACTAGTTTTATGTAATGGAAACTGTAATCTTTGAACCGTTGAGCACTTATATGACTAATTATATAAGTATGCATTTTAGTGTTAAGAAAGAGGAAGAGAAGACTAATCCAAAATAATGCTACTAACAGAAACGTCCAAGTAATCCAAAAAAGTTAAAGCTACATAAAACTTAAAGCACTCTACCCAAAGATGGAAACAATTCATAGGCAAGTGATATCCTTATTTTAAGGCAGTTTCACATCCGAATAAGGAAGTAGTGCTCACCAGACTGAGGCATTGCTTGATGACCATGAACTATGTTCATAGTAATTCTTGCCTGAGCTAGTATAATCGTGACTTTTAGTTAGCTGAATCATGTTTGACCCAGTCACCTAGAATGACTTACAATGGCGTTGCTTGAGGTTCCATCCATGCTACTATTAGTCAAGACCAACAATGTACTACACATTACGTATGCTCAAGGTTATGATTTCTTTCATTTATTATAGGGTCACAGAGAAACCTTTTCTGACATAACCCAATGCATAATCCTACAATTGTAGTCTATTCGATTGGAGTCTTCAGAAGTTTGTCATTGGAAGAAATCTTTAGTTGGTATTCACTAAAGCATTTGTGAAATCATTCACTTGACTTGGTCATGTCCAATAGCCACTCGTGAATCACATAATTTATGAGAATGTGTCTGAGGAAAATCCTAATCATCTCTTGGTAGCCCTCACTACCTCTATTTGTATTAGGACTAAAATACAAAAATTACACAAAAGCCTTTAAGCTATTACACAATTACAAGTATATATTCAACACTCCCCCTCAAGCTAAAGAATATATATCGTATAAGCCCAGCTTATTACAAATATAGCTCACTCTAGGATCTCTCAATGACAATGTTAGTAGACTAGCTAATTGATTATTAGAATTGACAAAAGTTGTGGCAATATCTTTGGATTGTACTTTTTCTCTAACCAAGTGACAATCAATTGCGATATGTTTTATCCTTTCATGCAGCACTGGGTTGGACATGATATACATGGCTGCATGATTATCACAATACAATTGCATAGGTTTTAATGGAGTGAAGCTGATGCGGGATAATATGCAAGATGTAATCCAAATTAAAGATCAGTAAATAATTCTAGCAGATGAACATAAATTGATTCAAGAATATCTCTAATCATAAGTATGTAATAACCAAAAAACTATAAATCCATGAAGCGAGTCAATTTTAAATATCTAGAAATAAGTTCAAATGATAGATAATAAATTTACCAAATAATTTTAGGTAACTTTATCTCAACAAGTCAGAGCTAGGGGTACGCAGTAGTATAGGTATACTGACAAATAATATTATCCAACAATAATTTATCATACAATATAATTTCAGGTTCACACGGGCGAGTAAATCGAACAGTCCTAATAACAAATACCACAACTAAATCTCACAAGATTTTCAAGGTATTCAGTTGATGTTCGGGTTTACCTCGAGAGGAGATTCAGGATCTCAAAGCGGAATTACAACAACCTACGGATCGTCTGTATATCGGCAGCTCTGTGGGGTTCAGCAGAGGGCTGAAGCTGGGAGCTCGCAAGGCGATGGCAGGGGCGAGCGCAGTGACGGCGAGGCCGAACTAGTGAGTCAGCTGAACTAGGCGCCCCGAAGCAGACGACGAGGTTGTAGCGGACGATGGCGACAAGAGTCCTCAGGATGCACGCGAGGCTGTGCGAATGATGGAAGCGGGAGGGGCCTTCGGCCTTAGCACGGGGTCGACGCTGATGGCGGGCAAGCGAAACAGGCGCAGTATCGAGCGAGGCAGAGCCAGTGGCGCCTTGCGCAGGCGTCGCGCATAGGGGTCAGCTCTGACGGCGGGCGAGCGCGGCGGAGGCGGACGAGCGCGACGGTGGCGCTGCGAGGCCGAGCAGGATGAGGGCCGTTGCGCGGATCGGGCTGGCGGGGGCGACCAGCAATGTCCGGCGAGCTCGCCGGACAGCGGCGAGGGCGGGCAGAGCTGGTCCAGCGAAGGGTCGGGTGGGTCGCGCGGTATCAGCGACAGAGACAGAGCCGGGGCTCTGTTTGGGGAATTAGGGCTGAGAAATTACTTGCAGGGGCCTGGAGGTTATATAAACTTGTGAACTGCGAAAAGATTCGAGAAGAGTTGGGAATACCTTAAATCTCTTTAAGGTATTTAGGGATTTTCACCCAAGGTCCCGATCCTTCCCTTCACCGGGATGTAACACGCAGTATTCAAGCTCAAAATATTTTCATTACAGGATTAGAAAAAAACAGTACTAGTTCTTGCCATTATATAGGCGATTACAATCGAAATTCAAATTGCAGAAATAAATACGAAAAAAATTGATTACAACATGCCAAATGCGAATGTCTAAAAATAGAAGGAAATAAATAAAATCAGCCCAAGATTTGAAATATTCTCATTCAAATCAATAAGTTGATTTAAATGGGGATTTCCAATACACTGATCAGCCACCAATTTTGCCTGCTGCTAAATTTGCAGATATCAATCCTCCATCCAGATCGACACAACGTGGTGAGATCTCGGACGTTGAGTGTAGATCCTGCCCGGAATAAATCGACGGTCCGATGTCGTCGTGTCCCCACCAGAAGCCCAACTCTGTCATCAATTGTATGAGCCATATCAATTCGCAAGTGGCTTGTGCTATTGCCCTGTACTCTACTTCAGCACTAGATCAAACAACATTTTGTTTCTTGCTTTTTCAAGAGACTAACTTGCCACTAAATAGCACACAATAACTAAACATAAGGCGCCTATCAGAAGGAGAGCCTGCCTAATCTGCATCTGTATATTCTATCACCTGTAAGTGTCCTTGATCTTGGTACAAAAGACCTTTTCATGGAGCACCTTTAAGATAACGTAGTACTCTCATGGCTACATTCCAATGACCAGTGTGGGGAGACTATAGGACTTGATTGACTACGCTGGCTGCAAAAGATATGTTTGACTTAGATACAATCCGGTAATTTAGCTTTCCTACCAATCTGCAATATTGGCTAGGATCTAGAACAGACTCCTCTTGTTCTGGTGCAAGCTTAACATTTGGATTCATGGGAGTGCCAATTGATTTGCACGCTAACATGCCCGCCTCCTTTAATATATCCAAGATATACTTTCTTTGAGAAATGAAGATATCTTTTCCTGGCCTTGTTACTTCATTGCCCAAAAAATACCTTAGTTGTCCCAAATCCTTATTTTGAAAATTTGCATGTAGATGCTCCTTTAGTCTGCATATTCCATCATTATCATTGCTAGTAATTATGATATCATCAACATATACAATCAATAGGATTTGTCTCATCGACTTTAAAGTCATATAGAGAACAAAATGATCTTACTTACTTCTAGTTATGCCAAACTCCAATAAAATAATTCAAAACTTCTCAAAGCATTCTCTATGAGGTTGCTTCAATCTATAAAGAGATTTCTTTTGTTTACAGACTAATCCTAGCTCCCCATGAGTAACATCCCGGAGGTTACTCCATATATATTTCCTCTTGTATGTCTCCATGTAGAAATGTACTTTTGATGTCTAGTTCGCCATCGAGTAGCAAGAGTCAAGAATAACCGAACCAAGGCAACCTTAGTAGCTGGCGAGAAAGTATCCACATAGTCAATTTTGAATATTTGTGTGTAGCTTTTAGTCACCAGTTTGGGTTTGAGACGATTAATGATTTCATTAGGAGAGCATTTTACAATGTACACCTACCAACATTCGATTATTGACTTTCTTGGAGAAAGCTGAACCAACTCCCATGTACCACTAGAACGTAATGCTGACATTTCCTTAATTATGGCTTGTCTTCACCCAAAATGTGAAATAGCCTCTCTAATTATCTTAAGAATAGACACTGAAGAAAGAGAAAATACAAACGAAAAATAATTGGGGATAAAGAATCATATGAAACAAAGTGAGAAAGAGAATGAGCGGTAAGTGTCGACACATTTGTGGTGGTTGACAGAGACGGACACCCTTTCATAGGGAAATACGAAGGTCAAAATCAGTTGATGGAATATAAGATAGGATGAATGTCTAGTACTACAACATAGTTCGTAGGCTCATCTGTGACTGTTTCTTGTCGTGGTTATCGACTATATACTTGTAATGGCTTTGGAGCATGAACTATAGTATCTGCAAATTGCTTTGAATTTGTGAGAAAGATAGGGAGAGACAAAGGCATAATAATGGGTAATGCTCAAGAGTAGATTCTAAAGTAGTTGATGCAATAGTGAAGAATAGAGTAGATTCAAAAAAGGTTACGTCAACTAAGACAAAGGCCCAATGGAGTTCTAGTGAGTAGCATCTATACCCCTTCTAAAGGCAAGAATAACTCAAAAACGCACACTTGATTAATTTAGAGGATAACTTATCCCTTCTAGGAGATAATATGTGAACAAAATATGTACAATTAAATATTCAAGATGAAAGATTATATATTATTAAGAGGGAATAAAATATTAAAAGGGATCTAGTAATGAAGGATACACGAAACAGTTCAGTTAAAAAGATAAAATGTCGTAAGGACTGCATTGTCCTAATATTTGAGAGAGGCATTTATATGAATTAACAAGATATGTGCAGTCTCAAGTAAATGTCTATTTTTTGTTCAACAACTCCATTTTATTGTGGAGTATACGAGCAAGAAGATTGATGCAACATACCCTGACAAGACATATAAGATTGAAAAGCACTAGAAAGGTATTCTTTTGTATTATCATTACGTAAGATACAAGTAGAAGCACCAAATTGAGTTTTAATTCCAAGACAGAATGAGGTAAAAATGAAAAAAAAAAAATTAGATCTATCTTTTATTAAGTAAAGTTATGCCATTCTAGAATAATCATCAATAAAGGTAACGAGTATTTGAAACCAAGTTTGGAAGTGACACAACTAGGTTCACAAATATCTGAACGAATAAGAAAAAAAGGTACAAAAGCACGTTTATCAATACGATTAGGAAATGAAGTATGATGGTGTTTCCCTAATTGACATGATTCACACTCAAGATTTTTGATGCTTGACAAACCAAAAATCCTTTTCTGCAAACACTGCAAGCCAAGGTGTCCTAGATGTCCATGCACCTGTTGTGTAAATGCATCCATTGTAAATGCTGAATGGGTCACAGTAAGTAATAAAAGCCTCTAGACTCATACTCTATACCAATAACCTTTTCTATTTTTAAATCCTGAATACAAACAAAGTCACGAGAAAAAATTACTGAATAATTAAAACTTTTCATGAGCTTGCTAATAGAAATAAAACTTAAAGGAAATTTAAGGAGATAAAGAACAGAAGACAGATAATGATGGAGCAAGCGAAATATTTCCAACACCTCTAATTGAGGATGTAGATCCATCTGCGAGGGAGACATTAGTAAGAATATGAACTCCTTAAGATGAGTGAATGAAGATACATAACTAAACATATAATCTGAGGCGCCTGAATCAAGTATCCAAGGTGAGGAAATAGATGAATGAGTAAGACAATTGAGGGTCCACCATAAATGAGAGATGTAATGGATTCTATAACAGCTTTAGCACCTCCAGATTGAAGAAACTTGAAATATTCCTCCACTGAAACTGTAATAGTCAATCGTCCATCATCAGGATTGTATTCACGACTTCTAGATCCCTCACATTTTTTGTTGTTGGCACCATGCACTTCTAAGTAATTTTCTATGACGAGAGCGTGCTGGGACGTTGGGAAGATTCCAGCACCTGCAACTCAAACTATGCTGGACAGGAGTGTTGCTTACTCAAGGGGTTGAGCAATGCCAAAGAGTCTGCAGGAACAACGCCAAAAAGCATAGGCACCGAAGGACTAAAACAGAAAGCTTCCACGGCTCAACAGAGAACAGTCGGGACAACAACTCACAGAAGAACAGCCGGGAGAGAGATCGCGATACCTGGCGCGGGAGCTGCGATGAACCGCGCAGATCGCAGTGCTCGGCACTGGAGCTCGCAGAAGTGGACGACGCGTCCGGATACCGTGGCGAGCGATGGAGTTGAGAGAGCGCAGAGAGACTAGAAGAGAGCGGCAGGCGATGCAGTGCAGAAGCTCGCCAAGGACTAGAACTCTGACGGCGCGACGCAAAACGCGGAGACGAAGCCGGAGAGATCAGAAGCCGAGCGCAGGAGGTCGGAAACGAAGCCGAGTCCGAGGGGCAAGAAACGAACCACCGGCGAAGACTAATCGTGGCAAAAAGGGTTTGCAGGTTGAGTGCGACCCAAATCGAACTAATTCAACTCAAATCTGATTCATTTATAAAAAAATAATAGCTAAAAAATAAATAAATAAATAGAGTTAACCCACTAATCTAATTTATTTATAAAACAAATATTGATAAATGAATAATCCGAACTTAATTCAACCCAATTGTGTACACTCGAACCCAAACCCAACTACGACCAATTTAATCAATGGTTCAAAATTCATCGCTCATATTTAGAATTCTCAAGTCAAGTTCAGGCTGAGTTCACGAGTCAAGTCATATATTGTCACCACTATCATCTCTCGGCTAATATTACAATATTTGCATTAAAACTAAAATACACAAATTACATAAATGTTTCTAAACTATTACATAATTATAAATATATACTCAATAACTTAACAAAATAATATGTTCACCATTAGAACTTATGTGCTACGACTTAAGATCTATAAATTAACATGCAAAAATTTTAAGATCTTAAGTTTTTAATTCAAAATCAATAAATCACTATGCAAAATACTAAATCTCAAGGACCTATATGCAATTCACCCAAAAAATGATTGTGTATGAAAGATGTAGCTCTGACTTTTATTGCAACAGATAAAAAATAAAGAAAAATACATTATAAATACACAAGCGAATGGAAAATGCACTACTAAGACTGCGAGAGATATTAACAGAATGTTGAATATAAAGTAAGTTAAAGAGAAAAGCAAATAGAAAAATCGAATAAAGAGAAGATGTAAAAAAAAAGAAAGAAGAGTTACACAAAAGAAAAAAGAAAACAAAAACAAACCAATTAGAAGAAGGAAGAGAAAGAGAGAAATTTGAGGATAAAACTTTCTTCATTTTATTGATCTTAATGTTAACACTACGTAGCAATAAGATTATTTATAGAAACTGCCATATACTGAACTATAAATAGAAAACTTTTATAAGTATAGAGAAACTTCAAAAATACTATAAAATAAAATAATACTGAAAATTATAATAGGAAGCTACTAAATCCTCCAATGAATTTAAATATTTCAAATCTAAAATAGACACCATCAACCCCTTTAAATAAAAATTAAATTTGACAATTTTGGGATATGTGTCAGAGACGTTATTAGCAGGATTCAAGTAAGATGGGTAAAATGGAGAAATGCTTCTGGCGTGTTGTGCGATAGAAAAATCTCATCCACAATCAAGGGTAAATTTTATAAAATTGTAGTAAAATTAGTGACGATATATGGTGTTGAATGCTGGCCTTCAAAGAGGAAACATATAAATAAAATAAATGTTGCAGAAATGAGAATGCTAAGGTAGATGTGTGGATATATACGAAAAAATAGAATGAGAAATGAGTATATCCGAAAGAAAGTTGGTGTTGTACTAATTGAGGATAAACTTAGAAAAAGTCGGCTTAAATAGTTTGAACATCTAAATCGTAAGCCGATTAAAGCTTCAGTTAGAAAAATTGAGTTATTGGATTTTACCCATGTACAAAGAGGAAGAGAGAGACCAAAGAAGATATGACAAGAAACTATAAGGAGTGATCTTAGTTATTTAGACTTAGATAAAAATTTAGTATCTAATAGAATGCAATGGAAACAAAGAATTTATGTAGCCGACCCCACCTAGTGGGATTAAGGCTTGGTTGTTATTGTTGTTATTATTGGGATATGTGTCAGAGAATAGTTAAAAAATAACATAGGTACAGATTATGCAAAAAGCTTTAGACAAACTAGATTTGACATTACAAATTATGTGAAAAACTTTAGACATTAGATTTAACATTACATGTAACACTAGCTAGGAATGTTGGTGAAGAGAAATTTATAAAGTTTAACCCTTTTTTTTTTATAATGCTGCGTATTAAGAGTTTCTCCTACTAATAACAGGATTTTCAATGTTTTTCCCTTAATATGAAACTGTCAATTGGCAATCATCAAAAATCCACAACATCCTCCATTTAATCAAGCTTTTAAGATATGATTTTTATAGAAGTGCTCATATTATGCATATAAATTTTAAGTAATGTTGTCCCAAGTCAGCAAGTTTTACGTCACAAATGCAACTTGCACTTAATGAATATGTGAGTCACCAGTAAAAAACATATATAAGTTGTAATTGTAAAGTAAAGTTAGCGAACTTAGAACAAGAAAAAATTTTTGAAATTTTACTTAAAAGAGAAACATTTTGTGAGAACAAAAATAATTATTTAAAAAATTTCCCTTAGCAATACTGAAAACTATCATAACAGAGAGCCTTAGTAGTTAAACTTGTAATAGGAAAATCTGCATAGGACTTCATCAGTCAAAATGCTTTGGGACAGGCAAAAGGATGAAGAAATTCTCTTCCCGCCACTATGTGAAGCATAGTAGAATTTGCAGCGGCACAAGAAGATGAAGCTCAAGAATTGATTTAGGGGGCGTTTGGTTCATTCCTATCTTGGTGTTATGTTATGTAATCTATATATCATGATATCTAGATGTCATCTTTTGATTAATAATTTTATAATCTAATCGAAGATTATTTATAGATGTCATTAAACCAAACGATTGCTTTCTCTAGATAACATAACATAATATCAAGATAACATTAAAACCAAACGCCCCCTTAACCCTTTTTGTTTGCAGGCACTCACTATTGACTCAAGCTCAAATTTAAGGGTGAAGGACCTTACCATACAGAGTGCTCAACAGATACATTTCACCATATCGAAATCTGAAGCAGCGCGAATATCTGGAATTCGAGTGAAGTCCCCACGAGATAGCCCCAATACAGATGGTATTCATATCAGTGAGTCTACTGATATATCCATCCAGAATTGCCGAATTGGAACAGGTGAACAATTATACTTGTTCCATTTCAAAATAATATGATCTTCCAGATAGGAATACGGATGATTCCTGAATCATGCTAAGTTTAAGCTTTTCAACCTACATAAATTCCCCTCCTTAAAATTACAGTACACACATATTTTCCCTTTGTGATTTTGAGTCTAATACATTCCAACATTGACTAGGCTCAGAATCAATGAACTTTGAGCCTGGCCAGTTCGAATTTTAAGCAACTTTAAAATCTGAATCTGCCTAAAAATAAACAGTGGCTTCTACTTTCTACTACCTACCATTAGTTGCAAACTATCAGCCTAAAAATTAGCAAAACCACTCAAGCTGCACACAATTCATGCTTTACAGTTATAAACTTGACCTGTAAGTTTATATGCCTTTGATGAAATAATTTCAAATTTGGGATCTGAATAGCCAGGAAGAAATACATATGAATGGAGGTGTTTGCTAGCATGTAAAGTAGGTAAGTTAGAAAGATTCAAATGCAAACTGGGGGCTCATTACTGGCACAAATGCTGCTGCCACTAAATTTTAAGCATGCAGTCATTCTGCTAGCTATTGGGTTCGCATTTAACTGGCCTGCACTACACTTAAAAGCAATTATTTTTTCCAATATCCAGGAGATGATTGCATCTCAATTGTCAATGGCAGCTTTAATATCAAGATGAAGCGCATCGAATGTGGGCCAGGACATGGAATAAGGTATGATACCTCAATTTTCTCGAAACACTTCCACGTTAGAGCAAAAATCATAGGTTGACGATTAATTCTAAGTATTGTTCATGTTTTTTTTTCTAGTATAGGGAGCCTTGGGAAAGATAATTCAATGGGTGTAGTTACAGGTGTTGTCCTTGACATGGCAACACTCACAGGAACAACAAATGGCCTAAGAATCAAGACCTGGCAAGTAAGCATTCTGTAGTTACAGAACCAAGTTGAGTAAATTATATTCAAAATTTTTTTTTTTTTTTTTCACATATGAAACTCTTTGAGCTAACAACTAAAGCAGTATGCTCAATTATCTAATTTATTGAACAGGGGGGATCAGGATATGTGAGATCCGTAAGGTTTGAAAATGTGATAATGAACGACGTTGAGAACCCAATCATCATTGATCAGTTCTATTGTGACTCACAAACAACTTGTAAAAATCAGGTACCCTTTGTTAATGACAGTTTTTTTGATGGTAATGACAATTAAGTTTGAAGAATCAGAAGCCAATTAAAAAGGAAATTTGATGCATTTAGACAACAAATTTAAGAGTACGTTCCCGTTTGTTCAATGCTATCTTAATGTTATGTAATCTACATGTTGTATAATTTTTTAGAAGATTATCTATACATATTATTAAACTAAACAATTATTTTCTCCAGATAACATTGAACTAAATGCTCCCTTCAACTTAACAACTGGCTGTATCTTTAGCAGTTAGATAAAACTCACTATTAACAACTAAAAAAAAATTGAAATTATTTCTGAATTATATCTTACAAGTTTAAGTTTTTAGGTCAGTTGGTAGCCACAGTGCCTTAATTATCTCTAGGATAAAGTTGAGACAAAAAATATCAGTGTTAAATTGGATCTTCTAGTCAAATTAGCTTGGAATAAGAATATATTTATTTTTAAACCATAACTCCAAGCTTAATTTTTTAGGTCAGTTTGTTGCTAGACAACAACAACAACAACAACAACCAAGCCTTAATCCCACTAGGTGGGGTCGGCTACATGAATCCTTTGTTTCCATTGCGCTCTACAGTTATCAAATTCTTATCTAAGTTTAAGTAACTAAGATCACTCCTTATAGTTTCTTGCCATGTCTTCTTTGGTCTCCCTCTTCCTCTTTGTACATGGGCAAAATCCAATAACTCAATTTTTCTAACTGGAGCTTCAATTGGCCTACGATTTAGATGTCCAAACCATCGAAGCCGACTTTCTCTAAGTTTATCCTCAATTGGTGCAACACCAACTTTCTTTCGGATATACTCATTTCTCATTCTATCCTTTCGTGTATATCCACTAGACATCTAACAAAAATGATGCTAACATTTTCAGGTTTGTCTTATAAGATTTAAACAAAAAATGAAATATCAACATCTGGATCTATTACTATAGGATTGTAGATAAATGTTTTGGATAATCAATTTGATAATGTAGTAAATTATCAAAAGTAAGTTGGAAATCACAGATTAGCTGCTGAATTTTATGTTTTGATGATGATCTCCTTTAACACAAAAAGATTAATTGCCTTCATTTCAATTATGCAGACATCTGCTGTGAAGATAAGTCAAGTCATGTACAGAAACATCCAGGGGACCTCAAAGACTCCTAAAGCAATGAATTTTGCATGCAGTGACACAGTTCCATGCAGCAATATAGTGTTAAACAACATAAACCTTGAGAGAGAGAATGGAACAACAGAGACCTTCTGCAACTGTGCTATGGGTTTTGACTATGGATTCGTAAGGCCAGCAGCAGACTGCTTACGAATTGACGAGAGCTCCGGCTGCAGTTCTGGTTCACTAAATGCTCAGAATGACAGCAGATTACAATGCACAGAACTATGAATGAAAAAAATATCAAAACTGAAGCAGGTAAAAGATTATCAGTGGTTCATAAATCAAACAGTTACCCAGGTCATAGGGTATCTTACTAGCAAAACCACATGAACAATGTATTTAACAAAGCTGATCACCATTGAGAATGTTCATTTCTATGGGAGTTCATACGCAGACTCATGTAATCAGGTGCTGATCATAGATTTGGTAAAACATATTCTTCAAAATTCAAGTCCTTTCATTCCTTCTCTGCATTTAGAAGAATAAGAAAGGGGATCTTTCCTCAAGCAAACATTCTTCTACGATCATTTTCGTAGAAACATGAACACTTTCACTAAGGAACTCAAGTGTGGGGATTAGGAAAATTAAGGTAAAAAAAAAGAAAAAAATAAACTTCTTAAAAGAAAGTGCAAAAGAAATAATGAACCAATCTGAAACTAATAAATACACAATAGCTCACTGGTGATAAGAACCGTTTAAAGAAATTGCTTCGGCTGTTCATATTATCCGCATTTTTTGCAATTTATATTTGACAAAAGTAACAAATTTTCACTATGATCTGACGTAAAAGAGTTCCCCCTTTTTAACAAAAGATCAGATTGAAAAAACTTGAAATTGGAGTGTTTAGCCAGTCAACTCATAGAAAATTGTAACTATTTATGTTACAACAACTTAAATGCCAATAATATGAAATTTGGAGTTTAAAACAACAAGACCAAAGTGAAGTGTATTAAAAAAATCCAGAAACCAAAGTGCATTTTTACCCAAAAATAGATTACTTTTAAAAAAATTTATTTCATTTTTCATTTAAAACATGCTATTTGCATTTTCAAACTTCTGAGTATATTAATGCCCATATCAATGAATTTGAGTTGAATAGTTATGTTTTTGCATCTATTCATTGCATTACGTTGAATTCAATTGGAGTACAATTAGTTTTTATTGTATTTGAAGAGAATATATGCAATTTGACTTTAATCGT
>KZ451980.1:3615755-3627586 GCA_002786265.1 Apostasia shenzhenica
TATATGTATAAATTAACAATATAATCGATATCGACACTTTATAAAGATGCGTAATTTGTGAGTATTAAGTGTCATGCTTTATATTGCTAAGCACTTGATAGTTAAATAAACATTGAAAAAAATTTATTCAATAGATCGTATTCTATAATCTTGCTAAAATAACTTATCGATATATAAGTGAATTTAATCTTTAAATACATCTATTCCAATTAATAAATTCACAAAAAGCTAGTAAAATGAATAAAACATATATAATTGCTCATCTTTGAAGTATCAAAAACACATTAATATATTTCAAATTATGTTTAACAAAGTGTTGGATTAGGTTAAACAAGTTGACTAATACTCTCAAAAAGTTTGTAGAATATACTGTGTATTAAATTAAATAAGCCGATGTTATAAAGAATAGTTTGTATAATTGATCTTTTTTTAGGGTAAAATTACATTGATTTCTAACAACATACTCTTTAAAAATTTTCTATTTCTTTTGAAATTACATCTATAATATAGTATTCAAATAGTTGTATAATTACCAACTATTAAGTTAATATAGTTTGACTATTTCTTTGAATCGGTTGTTCCAGAATTACTGTAGTTGTGGTCCAAAAGGCTTTAAGCATAATTTTTGTAAGTTGTGTTAACAATTATAAAGTATTATGCTAAAAAAGCCTGAAAGTATTTAATCAAATCATCTAAATACTGAATATTTTATTCATAAATTACTATTGAAAAATCAACATGAATAGTCCGTCTAATTGCAAGTGTTAAGCAAAATCTAACTTGGCAATATGAACGAATTGGGTTAGTAAATATGTACATTCGATGCGGATTTGATCGATAATAATCAAATAATTGTATAATTACAACTGTTTAGTTTAAATAGATTGATGCATATAATTATAAATATTTCAGTTAAAATAAAGTTATATCGATATGAAAGAGCTGCGTAATTCTGAGTGTGACGTTGAATAACCTGATTTTTAATAAATTTGAAGTCTAAATAGTAGTAGTTTATTCAAAATATATTGAAAATAATGGTGGTCATATACTTTCTTATAATTTAGTTGAAATAATTTGATATACAATGGATTCGATCTTTTACATGTGTGTATTTAGCTTAAATTTCAATTGATATTAGTACAAAATAGTAATAGAATTGCCTTTATTTTGTTCAATTGCATTGATATATAACAAATGCATCTATAAAAGGTTTATTCAACTAAAAGACTTCAAATATGCTAATCAAATAGTTGTATAGAATTACTAAGTACTATATGTTAAAAATCTTATAAATGCGTCTAATTAATCTTTAAATTTGTATATTTAGTAAAGTACATCGATGTAACAAATATAAGTTATTTACTTATTATTACTAAGTTAAAATATTCTTGATAAGCAATAAATCAGAGTTTAAATGTTATTTTTGTTCAAATACATTGAACAATCACTGAATAATCGTTTAATTATTACTATTCAGTTAATATAATTGGAATGCAATGAATTTGTCTGTAAATGCTTGTATTCAATTTGACTTCATCGATATAGTGAGAAATTGGTTGTAGAATTGCTACTGTTCAATTTGAAAAACATTAATATGCAATATATCAATGGTCCAAAATCATGTTTTCAGCTGCAATACATCAATGTACTATAAATATTTATATAATTGCTAGTACTATGTTAAAATTCAATTATATGTATTGAATAGATCTCTAAATTTGTGAATTCAATTGAAAATACATCCATATAATACATAATAAATCATACAATTATGCGAATTAAGTTAGAATGCTTAAATATGTTAATAATGTGGATATCTAAATACTAGTCTTTTATTTTGAATGCTTTGAGATATCATCAAAAAATTGTATAATTTGCAATAATTCTGTTAAAATAACTTAATATATAAGAATCAGTCTTTAAATTGTTCGTTTGTAGCTAAAGTTCATAGATATAGTAATAATAGATTATGTAATTACCAACTGTTTAGTTTAAATACATTAAATATATGCCAAAATTAGTTTTTAAAAAGTGTGTATTCAATCAAGAATACATCAAATGGACTATTAAATAGTTTGTGTTGATTGCCATAGTATTTTGTGAAATATAATATAGTATGTCATTAAAAATCAGTTTGTAAAGTGTAATATTAAGGTAAAAATAAGTTTGTAATAAAATGATTATTAACTTAAAAATGTTTGAATATGTAAACCTCAACATCTAAATGCCATTATTTTGTTTAAATATGTTGCAAAAATCGTCAAATAACCATTTCCATTTTAGTATTAGTTATAATAATTTGATACATAACGAATTAGTCCTTAAAAATGCTTGTATTCACGGCTTTAATTTATTGATATAGTGATAAAAAACTCTTATAATTGTCAAATGTTAAGATGAATATATTTATATGAAATAAATTTGTCACTCAAAGTGCAAATTTTATTGAAATACATTAATAATATATGAAATAGTTATACAATTACTATTATTTGCATAACATGTTATCATATATATTAAATTGGTCTATACTATATGTATAATTAAAATATGTCAATATAACAATTATAAGATGCGTATTTGTGAGTATTAAGTGTCAATCGCTTTGATATTGCTAGCATTGAGTTAAATAAATATTGAAAAAATTGTTCAAATGATCGTATAATGCTTATTATTCTGCTAAAATTACTTAGTATATATTGAAATCAATCTTTAAATACATCTATTCAATTTAGATTCACAAAACTAGTAACGAATAGTTATATAATTGCTCATTTTTTGAGTTAAAAAAACATTAATATATTACAAATTAGTGTTTAAAAGTGTGAATTTAGATGAAACATGTTGAGATACTCCTCAAGACATTGGAGAATTACTGGTATTAAATTAAATAAGCCGATGTTATAGAGATAGTTGTATAATTGACCTTTTTTAAGGTAAATACATTGATTTCTAAAAATTAACTCTTTAAAAATTTGAATTCTATTTCGAAATACGATCTATATAGTATCAAATAGTTTGTGATAATTACAACTATTGAGTTAAAATAGTTTGATATATATCGAATCAGGCTGTCGCGAGATGGTATGTGGTTTGGGTCGAAATGCTTTTAACATAATTTTATATAGTTGTGTAAATAAGTATTATGCTAAAAAGCCTTGCTAGGTATATCAGATCAATATCTAAATACTAATATTTGTTGTTCAAGTACAATTGAAAAATCATTGAATTATATTGTTCTTAATTGAAGATGTTAAGCAACTAACTTGGCGATATAACGAATTGGTTAAGTAAATTTGTACATTCAACGCGCGATTGATCGATATAATAATAAATAATTGTATAATTACAATGTTTAGTTTAAATAGATTGATGCATATAATTATAAATATTCATTAAAAATAAAGTATATCGATATGAAAGAAGCTTGCGTAATCTGAGTGTGACGTTGAAATACCTTGATTTTTAATAAATTGAAGTCTAAAATAGTAGTAGTTTAATTCAAAATATATTGAAAATAATGGTGGTCATAATACTTCTATATTTAGTTGGGAAATTAATTGATAATACCATATGAATTCGATCTTTACAATGTGTGTATTTAGCTTAAATTTCATTGATATTGTAACAAATGAGTAATAGAATTGATCTTTATTCTGTTCATTGGCTTGATATGTAACAGTGCAATCTATAAAAGGTCTATTCAACTAAAGACACATGAATATGCTATCCAAATAGTTATAATAATTACTGAGTACTTTGTTAAAAAATCTTATAATGTATTAATTTAATTCTTTAAATTTGTAATATTTAAGTAGATTACGTCAATATAACAATAATATAATTATGTAATTATTATTAATAAGTTAAAATACTTTGATAAGCAATAAATCACAGTTTTAATTGTTATTGTTGTTCAAAATACATTGAACAATCGGGCTGAATAATCATTTAATTATTTACTATTCGGCTTAATATAATTGGACATGCAGTTGAATTTGTCCTGTAAATGCCATGTATTCAGATTTTGACTTGAGATTTCTGATTTGACATCTAATCTCTGGTATGATTTTAAATTTGGTCCTTTTGTGGTTTTTTGGTGGTATTTGCTAGCTGAAGCCGCAGTCTAAATGAGAATTTTTTGTGGGCAATAGAATAATCAGAAATTCACTACAATGGGTGGCATTAGCAAGATTGTCATATGAGGAAGAGATAATCATGGGTCTGCAGCACTTTCATTTTCAAATTTATGTGAATCAGCTGAAACTTTGAATTTCATATTCCTATATCTATGAAAATGACCCAGAAAGCCATCTGTTTCGAAGCAGAAAAAAAAAATGGCTTGTAATTCATTTGACTTCATCGATATACGTGAGAAAAATGTTGTAGAATTACTACTGTTCAATTGAAAAACATTATTATACAATATATTCAATGTCCAAAATCCATGTTTTTTTCAGCTGCATATAACTGTTGAATGTACTAATAAAATATTTATATAATTACTAGTACTATGTTAAAATATCATTATATGTATCGATAGATCTCTAAATTTATGAATTCAATTGAAAATACATCCCATAAGATACATATAATTATACAGTTTTGCGAATTAAACTTAGAATGCTTTGATATGTAATAATATTGATATCTAAATACTATCTTTTATTTGAATAATTGAGATATCATCGAAAAATTGTTGGTATAATTGCCTTATTCTCTTAATTTAAAAAACTACTTTAAACGATATAATAATTGGTAGTACTAACTTTAAACAATTATCATTATAATGTATTGAATAGATGCTCTAAATTTTGGTGAATTCAACTAAAAATAATCCATGGAATAATACCATAATATCCATACAATTATGCGAATAAATTTAGAATGCTTTAATATGTAATAATTCAGAGTGTCTAAAATACTATGTTCATTTATTTGAATGCATTAGATATCATCGAAAAAGTTGTAATAATTGTGCAAATATTCTGTTAAAATAACTTAAATTAATTAAGAGAATTTAGTCTTTGAATGTGCGTTTAGAGCTAAAATTCATAGATATAGCATTAATGTTATGTATTACCAATTGTTAAATTTAAATACAATTTTATATGCCAATTTAGTTTTTAAAAGTCTATAATTCAACCAAAATACATGAGTGGATTATTAAAATAGTTTTTGTGTTGAATTGCCATTATTTTGTTGATATATGATGAGTATTCATCAAATCAGTTTTGTAAAAAGTTGTATGTTTAAGCTAAAATAAAGTTGTATAAAAAGTATGCTTGAGTTGTAATAAAAATAAGCTAAAAATAAGTTGTATAATTATTGTATTAATTAAAATAGCTTAGTTAATCATTCAATTCGCAGATACAAATAATATAATGTTATAAGTTTTAATAATTGTGTGTATTAAGTTGACATTTATTTAGTATTTACTAAATTAAAATGTAAATTGCTGTATTCTATTCAAATAGATTGTAAAATATCATCCAGAATGTCATATAATTCTCGCGTATTTGAAATAATAATAACGTTCAGTACATATAAAAATTTGTTCTCTGTCTGCATCTATTAACATTATCGATATAATTATAAATAAGTGGTTAATTATCCTGTTTAGTTTCAAATACTAACATATATTAATACGTTTAGTTTCTAATTCATGGTATTCTATTGAAGTCATATCGATATTAGCTATGAAAGAGCTGTGTAATTCTGAGTGTGATGTTTAATATACCTTTAGATTTTTGTATAAATTCAAAGTCTAAATGACACGTATTTTTATTAAATATACTCAGGAAAATAAGTGGTATAAGTCATATAATTTCTTAATATTTTAGTTTGAAACAATTTAATATACATTGAATCAATCTTGAAATGTGTGTATGTACTTAAATTTTATTGATATTATACAAATAGTGAATAGAATTGCCTTTAATTCTGTTTCAATTTGCATTGGATACGTAACAATATGCCATCTATAAAATGGTCTATTAAAAAAGACATTAATATGGCTATCTAAATAGTTAGCATAATTAGTGATACTAAAGTTAAAAAACGCCCTTTTATTGATCTAATATTAATATTTTAATTATAATTATTAGTAAAAATACAGTGATATATAAATATAGTTATGTAATTTATTAGCTAAGTTTATATTACATTTGGGGATAAGCAATAAATCACAGTTTAAATGTTATATTTGGA
Source organism: Apostasia shenzhenica (assembly GCA_002786265.1). Classification (NCBI taxonomy): domain Eukaryota; kingdom Viridiplantae; phylum Streptophyta; class Magnoliopsida; order Asparagales; family Orchidaceae; genus Apostasia; species Apostasia shenzhenica. The sequence goes on from KZ451980.1 coordinate 3,621,966, forward strand.
TCAAATTAACATGAAACAATTCGCTGAATAATCGTTTAATTTTACTATTGGTTAATTATAATTGGACATGTACGTGAATTTGTCTGTGTAAAATACTTGTATTCAATTTGGACCTTCACTTTATTAAAAAAAAAAATTGACTCATCGGTTATTGTGAGAAATAGTTGTAGAATTACTATTGTTCAATTTTGAAAACATATTAAATACAATATATAATGTCCAGAATCATGTTTTCAAGCTGTAATTCATCAATTGAGATTAAGGCTTGGTCTTGTTGCTGTATTAGTAATGATCTAAAAATATGATGAAGAGCAATGCAATGATTTATGTAAAATTAGAAAAGATAAATAAGAAAATTATAATTTAAAGTCATTTAGAGAATGCAAAGTCAATACTTCTTTTACTTGTTTTTTCAATTAATATTTGAAAATTTTTATGTATTAGCAGATAAAGGCCGATCCTCCGACTGAAATTTTTTTCTCGGTTACGCCGTTGGGAATTCAAGGATTAAATCCGTGAATAAACCGTTAAATGATTCTCGTAAATATAATTATAGAGAAATGCTTTATATATTAATCATCTCAAATTTTAAATTAAAGTTAGATATTTTTTTTTATATAATGTTATAAGAGAACATTTTTTAAAGTGAAAAAAATGTTTATGTTTGGTTTAATCGAATTTATTAGCTTGTCGGCAACAGTGAGAGAACCTACGTCATGCGTGCGTTTATGGCACGGCGGAGCAACCCAAATTGGATAATCTCTCCTCTTTCTTTCTATTTTCTTGCGCAGCTTTTCTCTGTATATAATCTGCGCACTCTCGACGCCAATATACCTCCATCAGCATGCAGGGGAGGAGAAAGCGTTAAGAGAAATGAGCGGAGGCTGGGAGGTTGGTGTGCGTCACCGGAGGGCCTCCGGCTACATCGCCTCCTGGTGTCAAACTTCTCCCTCCGCCGCGGCTAACTGTCAAAAGCCCTCCCGTCAGAGATCCGGTAATCTCAATTCTCTCTCTCCTCATCTCAAGGTCACAAAGCTAGGTCTTTGCCTTTTTTGCTCAAACGCAAAACTTAGTTCATAATTGATTGCCTTGCTATTGCCTAAGCAGAGTACGTATCTTTTTGGCAAAACTAAAATGGTGAGGAATGTGCTATGAACGTTGTTGTTTTATATTATGAGTGAAGAAAAACATAATATTAGTTAGGATTAGACAGGATTGGATATAAAATAACAAAATGTTTTTTGAAGTGGCTTAGTACTAATTGGGAAAAAAAAAGAATTGTAAGATATTCAGTTTGTATAAATATTGCTGACGTGGAGAGACAATGGGGTCCTCACGAGAAGTAGAAGAAGAAGAAGAGATCCGCAAGAGAGCGGCAGTAGGCAGCAAGAGTAAGCTTGTAATTAAGACTTAAGTAAAAGGCAATACATCGCAAATAACAACACGAAGGATTTTAAGAGTGGTCCCAGAGAAGGAAATTTTCTAACGTCGCACCGATGGCGATAAGGGCTAGAGAATGATTTATATTAGAAAAAGGGATGTCGAACAAGACCAATACAATGAGGTTAGAGAAGAGCAGAGAGCTTCGTATCTTGATGTCTTAATACAAAATAAATTCTGGCGATTCAACAACAGATCCTAAAAGCTAAGTCGAGGAAGAATAAGAAAAAATTTATTCTTGAAGCTTGTTCAAAGGATACTTTATAGGCAGGAGATTAGTTTGAGGCTCAGTCGCGGATTTTCTCGAGGGGAATGAAATATTCAATTTGTTGAGTCCAGCACTGTGGTCCCACCGTGTATGTCGGCCACTGGTAGAAGGTTGGAAGTTTGGGAAAGGAGAGCTTGCCTCTTTGATTTTAGGCATTCCTTTAAGAGGTATCCGTGATGGTTGGAGCATGCGGAGCCCTAAGAATTTGCGGATGGAGAGATAGCATTGCTGCTCGTTAAAAATGGTGTAAGTCATAGGCAACGCCTGCACAGTGACACTATGACAGGTGCCGCGCGGAAATATCGTCATTGATGTTCCTGGGAGAGTGACCTTGAAATAGTCAATTGGATGATGCTTGGACGAAACTCGTAGATGAGGTTTGAGACCTTCAAGGAACAATAATAAATTAAATAGAAGTTAGTGCCCTACCTCCGTCAACGCTACGGTGTAGCGGCTGAGATGCACCGCGGCGTTGGGACAGCCAACGTTTGTTAATATCAGCCCCCCGCAATGTCAGAAGCGGAATATTTGAATGTGAGTTCTTGTAATGCGAACCTCGTCGCCGCTAATGAACGCGCTGACCAACGGCTGTCAGGATAGGATTCCGTCTAAGCACTGAAGAACGACATATCCCTGTGATGCAAGAGCGTTAGGGTATGTCGTCTTCGAAGAGACAACCCTCGCCCCTGGCTGTCGCCCTAAATGAGGTAGGGCTTCGGAGAGGATAGACCTCCCAGCCATTTCAGCTCAGGCAAAGAGATTTACTGGAGGTGGTGGAGGAGGCAATGGAGAGATAGAGTTCCAAAGCCAGTTGGTGGCAGAACGCCGTCGATGTGGTATCGTTTTTCAATAGCGTATACCTGGTGGGGACAACACGATTGCAGTGTCGACTCATTCCTGCGGCAGGAGTTACCGTCGACGACTCGAGAGTTTACATAACTGCTTCGATCTAGATTGAATTGACCGTTTTTAGGACGGATTTTAGAAAGAATGGATTGGCTGCAGAGATCGCTGACTCGATCGATGGAGTTGGAAATCTCTATTCCATTCTGGATTGATTGAAGATTCATTTTGGGATAAATTTATTTTCGCATTTATTTTTGTATTAGGCTGTTTCCATTTATCCGATGATCATTATTTTAGCATGTTTATCTAGATATTTTCTCGGGTTTGGTGTGAGAAATTTAAATTATGTATTTTTCTTATTGAGGTCAGTCTGTATGGAGGCCTATATAAACGGTCTCCACTGTCACTCTTATTTTCTCTTAATGGTTGAAATAAATCTTGTATTTGTGTTTCTCTTGGGATTATTTAATTCTGAATGAATCGATATCCTGGATAAAGGAAGACCTTGGGCCGTGAGAAATCTGCTAAACTCCACCCAGCTCTAGCTCCTCCCTTCCGGGTTCGATTCCATCCTCTACATCAGCTCACTTTCCACGCCTGCCTGCTCGTTCTGCGTCCTCCGATCTAAGGGCTCGCCGACCTAGTTCGAGCGTGATCGACGGTCGTTAAGATTTTCACGTCACCGACAGACGTGCCTGCCGCCGACTACGGTCGACGTGGTACGCAGTTCCCTCGACCCCATTGAGCGTGCCCTGCCTGCGCCCACACAGCGCCGCTCTGTGTGCGCCGACCAACGCTATGTGTCCGCCGACCCGCTAAGCCCCAGCGCCGACCCGCCGCCCGCCCCAGCGACCGCCGCCGCGCCCCAGCGGTCGACCGCCGCCCGGCCCAGCGCTGACTCGCCGCCCAACACCCAAGCGCCGACTCGCCTCTTGCGCGCCCGTGCGTTCCGCCGCCTGCGGCGCCGCGGCTGTCATCCGCCGCCCCCGCCCCAGTCGCGCCAAAATCGAATGATCTGGATTTCTCTACTCTCTTGTGATTTGCTCGAGCTTGTTCCACCTATGCCGGCCTTTCATTATTGAGTTGATTTTTAATTACTGTTGGTTAAATATTGTGAAAACCTTAATTCTGTTCTCTGTTTTGATTTAATTGAACTGGATTGTGCCCCTAATCTGATTGTAATTCTCCAATTACCTTCGATCTAATTTATTTTAAATTAAATGTAATTGTTTTGGCGGCTTAATGAATTTCTCAGTTTATCACATTATTCTCAATATTCAAAGCGTTAGTTTGTGGAATATACTTTCTTATATTTAGTTGAAATAATTTGATATACAATGATTCGATCTTTACATGTGTGTATTTAGCTTAAATTTCATTGATATTGTAACAAATAGTAATAGAATTGCCTTTATTTTGTTCAATTGCATTGATATATAACAAATGCATCTATAAAAGGTTTATTCAACTAAAAGACTTCAATATGCTATCAAATAGTTGTATAATTACTAGTACTATGTTAAAAATCTTATAATGCGTCTAATTAATCTTTAAATTTGTATATTTAGTAGAAGTACATCGATGTAACAAATATAAGTTATTTAATTATTATTACTAAGTTAAAATATCTTGATAAGCAATAAATCACAGTTTAAATGTTATTTTGTTCAAATACATTGAACAATCACTGAATAATCGTTTAATTATTACTATTCAGTTAATATAATTGGACATGCAATGAATTTGTCTGTAAATGCTTGTATTCAATTTGACTTCATCGATATAGTGAGAAATTGTTGTAGAATTGCTACTGTTCAATTGAAAAACATTAATATGCAATATATCAATGTCCAAAATCATGTTGTCAGCTGCAATACATCAATGTACTATAAAATATTTATATAATTGCTAGTACTATATTAAAATATCATTATATGTATTGAATAGATCTCTAAATTTGTGAATTCAATTGAAAATACATCCATATAATACATATAAATCATACAATTATGCGAATTAAGTTAGAATGCTTTAATATGTAATAATGTGATATCTAAATACTAGTCTTTTATTTGAATGCATTGAGATATCATCAAAAAATTGTATAATTGCCAATATTCTGTTAAAATAACTTAATATATAAGGAATCAGTCTTTAAATGTTCGTTTGTAGCTAAAATTCATAGATATAGTAATAATAGTTATGTAATTACCACTGTTTAGTTTAAATACATTAATATATGCCAAATTAGTTTTTAAAAGTGTGTATTCAATCAAAATACATCAATGGACTATTAAATAGTTGTGTTGATTGCCAGTATTTTGTTGAAATATAATAGTATGCATCAAATCAGTTTGTAAAGGTGTATATTAAGGTAAAAATAAGTTGTATAAAAATGATTATTAACTTAAAATGTTTGATATGTAAAACCTCAACATCTAAATGCCATTATTTTGTTTAAATATGTTGCAAAATCGTCAAATAACCATTTCATTTTAGTATTCAGTTATAATAATTTGATACATAACGAATTAGTCCTTAAATGCTTGTATTCAGCTTTAATTTATTGATATAGTGATAAAAAACTCTATAATTGTCAATGTTAAGATGAAATATATTTATATGAAATAAATTTGTCACTCAAAGTGCAAATTTTATTGAAATACATTAATATATTATGAAATAGTTATACAATTACTATTATTTGCATAACATATTATCATATATATTAAATTGGTCTATACATATATGTATAAATTAAAATATGTCAATATAACAATTATAAGATGCGTATTTGTGAGTATTAAGTGTCAATGCTTTGATATTGCTAGCATTGAGTTAAATAAATATTGAAAAAATTGTCAAATGATCGTATAATTGCTATTATTCTGCTAAAATTACTTAGTATATATTGAATCAATCTTTAAATACATCTATTCAATTTAGATTCACAAAACTAGTAACGAATAGTTATATAATTGCTCATTTTGAGTTAAAAAACATTAATATATTACAAATTAGTGTTTAAAAGTGTGAATTTAGATGAAACATGTTGAGATACTCTCAA
>KZ451980.1:3627596-3872594 GCA_002786265.1 Apostasia shenzhenica
ATATAGGTATAAGATTAACAATATGTCAATTATAAACAATTATAAGATGCTATTTGTGATATTAAGTGTCAATGCTTTGATATTCTAGCATTGAGTTAAATAAATATTGAAAAAATTGTCAAATGATCGTATAATGCTATTATTCTGCTAAAATTACTTAGTATATATTGAATCAATCTTTAAATACATCTATTCAATTTAGATTCACAAAAACTAGTAACGAATAGTTATATAATTGCTCATTTTGGAGTTAAAAAAACATTAATATATACAAATTAGTGTTTAAAAGTGTGAATTTAGATGAAACATGTGAGATACTCTCAAGACATTGGAGAATTACTGGTATTAAATTAAATAAGCCGATGTTTATAAGAATAGTTGTATAATTGACCTTTTTTAGGGTAAATACATTGATTTTCTAAAATTAACTCTTTAAAAATTTGAATTCTTTTGAAATACATCTATATAATCAAATAGTTGTATAATTACAACTATTGAGTTAAAATAGTTTGATATATATTCGAATCGGTGTCGAGATGTATGTGTTTGGGTCGAAATGCTTTAACATAATTTTATATAAGTTGTGTAATTATAAGTATTATGCTAAAAAGCCTTGATAGGTATCAAGATCAATATCTAAATACTAATATTTTGTTCAAGTACAATTGAAAAATCATTGAATAGATTGTCTTAATTGCAAGTGTTAAGCAAAACTAACTTGGCATATAACGAATTTGGTTAGTAAATTTGTACATTCAACGCGGCATTGATCGATATAATAATAAATAATTGTATAATTACAAATGTTTAGTTTAAATAGATTGATGCATATAATTATAAATTATTCAGTTAAAAATAAAGTATATCGATATGAAAGAGCTGCGTAATTCTGAGTGTGACGTTGAAATACCTGATTTTTAATAAATTGAAGTCTAAATAGTAGTAGTTTATTCAAATATATTGAAAATAATGGTGTCATATACTTCTTATATTTTAGTTGAAATAATTTGATATACAATGATTCGATTCTTTACAATGTGTGTATTTAGCTTAAATTTCATTGATATTGTAACAAATGAGTAATAGAATTGACTTTATTGCTGTTCAATTGGCATTGATATGTAACAGATGCATCTATAAAAGGTCTATTCAACTAAAGAGACATCAATATGCTATCAAATAGTTATATAATTACAGTACTTTGTTAAAAATCTTATAATGTATCTAATTAATTCTTTAAATTTTGTAATTTAGTAGATGTACGTCAATATAACAATATATAAATTATGTAATTATTATTAATAAGTTAAAATACTTTTGATAAGCAATAAATCACAGTTTAATTGTTATTTTGTTCAAATACATTGAACAAATCGCTGAATAATCATTTAATTATTACTATTCGGTTAATATAATTGGACATGCAGTGAATTTGTCTGTAAATGCATGTATTCAATTTGACTTGAGATTTCTATTTGACATCTAATCTTCTGGTATATTTTAAATGGTCCTTTTGTGGTTTTTGGTGGTTTGCTAGCTGAAGCCGCAGCTAATGAGAATTTTTGTGGGCAATAGAAATAATCAAATTCATACAATGGTGCATAGAAGATTAGTCATATGAGGAAGAGATCATGGTCTGCAGCACTTTCATTTTCAAATTTATGTGAATCAGCTGAAACTTTGATTTCATATTCATATGCTATGAAAATGACCAGAAAGCCGATCTGTTTCGAATAAAAAAAAAATGCTTGTATTCAATTTGACTTTCATCGATATAGTGAGAAAATGTTGTAGAATTACTACTGTTCAATTGAAAAACATTAATTATACAAATATATCAATGTCCAAAATCATGTTTTTTCAGCTGCAATATGTTAATGTACTATAAAATATTTATATAATTACTAGTACTATGTTAAAATATCATTATATGTATCGAATAGATCTTCTAAATTTATGAATTCAATTGAAAATACATCCATAAAATACATATAAATTATACAGTTTTGCGAATTAACCTTAGAATGCTTTGATATGTAATAATTTGATATCTAAATACTAGTCTTTTATTTGAATACATTGAGATATCATCGAAAAAATTGTATAATTGCCTTTATTCTTATTAAAAAAACTACTTTAAAATATATAATTGTAGTACTACTTTAAAATATCATTATAATGTATTGAATAGATCTCTAAATTTGTGAATTCAACTAAAATACATCCATGGATAATACATATAATCATACAATTATGCGAATAAATTTAGAATGCTTTAATATGTAATAATTCGAGTTGTCTAAAATACTAGTCATTTATTTGAATGCATTGAGATATCATCGGAAAAATTGTATAATTGTCAATATTCTGTTAAAATAACTTAATTATATAAGAGAATTTAGTCTTTGAATGTGCGTTTAGAGCTAAAATTCATAGATATAGCAGTAATAGTTTATGTAATTACCGATTGTTTAAATTTTAAATACATTTATATATGCCAAATTAGTTTTTTAAAAGTCTATATTCAACCAAAATACATAATGGATTATTAAATAGTTGTGTTGATTGCCATTATTTGTTGAATATGATAGTATTCATCAAATCAGTTTGTAAAAGTGTATGTTAAGCTAAAATAAGTTGTATAAAAAGTAGCTTGAGTTGTATAAAAATAAGCTAAAAATAAGTTGTAATAATTATTGGTATTAATTAAAATAGCTTTGAGTTAATACATTCAATCGCGATAACATAATATAATGTATATAAGTTTATAATTGTGTGTATTAAGTTGACATTTATTTAGTATTTACTAAATTAATATGTAAATGCTGTATTCTATTCAAATAGATTGAAAAATCATCCAGATGTCATATAATTTCGCCGTATTTGAAATAATATAACTTAGTACATATAAAAATTGTTCTCGGTCTGCATCTCTATTACATCTATCGATAATAATTATAAATAGTGGTTAATTATCCTTGTTTAGTTCACAAATACTAACATATATTAAATTTAGTTTCTAAATTCATGGTATTCTAGTTGAAGTATATTCGATATACTATGAAAGAGCTGTGTAATTCTTGAGTGTGATGTTTAAATATCCTATTGATTTTTATAAATTAAAGTCTAAATGACAGTATTTTATTCAAATATATAGAAAATAATGGTATAATCATATAATTTCTTAATATTTTATTTGAAACAATTTAATATACATTGAATCAATCTTTGAAATGTGTGTATGTAGCTAAATTTTATTGATATTATAACAATAGAAATAGAATTGCCTTTATTCTGTTCAATTGCATTGATACGTAACAAATGCATCTATAAAATGGTCTATTAAAAAAAAGAACATTAATATGGCTATCAAATAGTTACATATTAGTGATACTAAGTTAAAAAACTCTATAATGCATCTAATTAATATTTAATTATAATATATTTTAGTAAATACATCGATATATAAATATAAGTTATGTAATTATTATCTACTAAGTTAATTACTTGATAAGCAATAAATCACAGTTTAAATGTTATTTTGATCAAATACATTGAACAATCGCTGAAAATAATCGTTTAATTATTACTATTCGTTTAATTATAATTGGACATGTAGTGAATTTGTTCTGTAAAATACTTGTATTCAATTTGACTTCATTTATTAAAAAAAAAAAATTGACTTCATCGGTATTGTGAGAAATAGTTGTAGAATTACTATTGTTCAATTTGAAAAAATATTAAATACAATATATCAATGTCCAAATCATGTTTTAGCTGTAATTCATCAATTGAGATTAAGGCTTGGTTGTTGCTGTATTTAGTAAATCTAAAACTATGATGAAAGATGGCAATGATTTATGTAAATTAGAAAAGATAAATAGAAAATTATAATTTAAGTCATTAGAGAATGCAAAAGTCAATACTTCTTTTACTTGTTTTTTCAATTAATTTTGAAAATTTTTAATGTATTAGCAGATAAAGGCCGATCTCTGACTGAAATTTTTTTCTCTTGGGATCAAGATTAATTCCGTGAATAAAGTAATGATTCTCGTAATATAATTATAGAGAAATGCTTCAATATTAATCATCTACAAATTTTAAATTAAAGTTAGATATTTTTTTTATATAATGTTATAAGAAAATTTTTTAAAGTGAAAAAAATGTTATGTTGGTTAATCGAATTTATTAGCTTGTCGGACAACAGTGAGAGAACCTACGTCATGGCGTGCGTTATGGCACGGCGGAGCACCCAAATTGGATAATCTCTCCTCTTTTCTTTCTTTTTCTTGCCGCAGCTTTTCTCTGTATATAATCTCGCACTCTCCGCGCAATTACCCACACTCGCTGCAGGGGAGGAGAAGCGTTAAGAGAAATGAGCGGAGCTGGGAGGTTGTGTGCGTCACCGGGGCCTCCGGCTACATCGCCTCCTGGTCGTTCAAACTTCTCCTCCGCCGCGGCTAACCAGTCAAAGCCTCCGTCAGAGATCCCGGTAATCTCAATTCTCTCTCTCTCTCTCAGAGGTCACAAAGCTAGGTTTTGCCTTTTTTTGCTCAAACGAAAAACTTAGTTCCTAATTGATTGCTTGCTAATTGCTAGCAAGAGTACGTTCTTTTTGGCAAACTAAAATGTGAGGAATGTGCTATGAACGTTGTGTGTTTTATATTATGAGTAAGACAAACATAATATAGTTAGGATAGACAGATTTGGATTAAAATAACAAAATGTTTTTTGAGTGGCTTAGTACTAATTTGGGAAAAAAAGAATTGTAAGATATTCAGTGTATAATATTTGCTGACGTGAGAGAAATGGGGTCTCACGAGAAGTAGAAGAAGAAGAAGAGAGTCCCAAGAGACGGCAGTACGCAAGAAGTTAAGCTTGATAATTAAGACTTAAGTAAAGGCAATACATCCAGAATAACACACAAGGATTTTAAGGTGGCCCAGAGAGGAAATTTTCTACGTCCACCGAGCGATAAGGCTAGAGAATGATTTTATTAGAAAAAGGGGATGGTCGAAAGACCAATACAATGAGTTAGCAGAAGAGAGAGAGCTTCGTATCTTGAGTCTCTAATACAAAATAAATTCTGCGATTCAACCAACAGTCCTAAAAGCTAAAGTCGAGAAGAATAAGAAAAATTTATTCCTTGAAGTTGTTCAAGGATACTTATAGGCAGGAGATAGTTGAGCTCAGTCCGGATTTCTCGAGGGGAATGAAATATTCAATTTGTTAGTCGCACTGTGGTCCCACCGTTGTCGGCCACTGGTAGAGTTGGAAGTTTGTGGAAAGGAGAGCTTAGCCTCTTGATTTTAGCATTTCCTTTAGAGGTCCGTGATGGTTGGAGCATGCGCTGAGCGCCTAGATTTGCGGATGAGAGAAGCATGCTGCTTTAAAAATGGTGTAGTCATGGCACGCTGACAGTGACAATGACAGGTGCCGCGGAAATATCGTCATTGATGTTCCTGGGAGATGACCTTGAAATAGTCAATGGATGATGCTTGGACGAAACTTCGTAGATGAGGTTTGAGACCTTCAAGAACAATAATAAATAAATAAGAAGTTAGTGCCACCTCAACGCTACGTGTACGGCTGAGATGCAGCGTTGGAGACCACGGTTGTTAATATCAGCCCCCCGCATTGTCAGAGGCGGAATATTGATGTGAGTCTTGTAATGCGAACCGTCGCGCTAATGAACGCGCTGACCAAGGCCTGTCAGGATAGGATTCCTCTCAAGCACGTGAAGAACGACATATCCCTGTATGCAAGAGCGTTAGGGTATGTCGTCTTCAAGAGACAACCCCTCCCCCTGGCGTCGCCCTATAGAGGAGGGCTTCGGAGAGGATAGACCTCCTCAGCCATTCAGCTCAGCAAAGAGATACTGAGGTGGTGGAGGAGGCAAGGAGAGGATAGAGTTCCAAAGCCAGTTTGTGGCAGAACGCCGTCGATTGTGGTATCTTTTTTCAAAGCGATACCTGGTGGGGACAACACCGATTGGCTGTCGACTCATTCCCTGGGCACGGAGTTTTACCGTCGAACGACCGACGAGATTTAGCATAACTGCTTCGATCTAGATTGATTGAACGTTTTAGGACGGATTTAGAAAGAATGGATGGCTGGCAAGATCGCTGACTGTCGATGGACCGTTGGAAATCCTCTATTCCATTCTGGATTGATTGAAAGATTCATTTTGGGATAATATTTATTTTCGCAATTTATTTTTGTATTAGCTGTTTCCATTTCGATGATCATAATATTTTAGGCATGTTTATCTAGATATTTTTCTCGGGTTTGGTGTTGAGGAAATTTTATTATGATATTTTTCTTAATTGAGGTCAGTCTGTATGGAGGCCTATAATAACGTCTCCCCTGTCACTCTTATCTTCTCTCTCTTAATGGTTGAATAAATCGATTTGTGTTTCTCGTTGGGATTATTTTAATTCTGAAATGAATCGATATCCTGGATAAAGGAAGAGCTTGGGCCGTGAGAAATCTCTAAACTCCACCCAGCTTCTAGCTCCTCCCCTTCCGGGTTCGATTCCAATCCTCTTACATCAGCTCACTTTCCACGCCTTGCCTGCTCGTTCTGCGTCTCCGGATCTAAGAGGCTCGCCGACACTCAGTTCGAGCGTGATCGACGGTCGTTAAGATTTTTCACGTCACCTACTTTCTTATATTTAGTTGAAATAATTTGATATACAATGATTCGATCTTTACATGTGTGTATTTAGCTTAAATTTCATTGATATTGTAACAAATGAGTAATAGAATTGACTTTATTCTGTTCAATTGCATTGATATGTAACAGATGCATCTATAAAAGGTCTATTCAACTAAAAGACATCAATATGCTATCAAATAGTTATATAATTACTAGTACTTTGTTAAAAATCTTATAATGTATCTAATTAATCTTTAAATTTGTATATTTAGTAGATGTACGTCAATATAACAAATATAAATTATGTAATTATTATTAATAAGTTAAAATACTTTGATAAGCAATAAATCACAGTTTAATTGTTATTTTGTTCAAATACATTGAACAATCGCTGAATAATCATTTAATTATTACTATTCGGTTAATATAATTGGACATGCAGTGAATTTGTCTGTAAATGCATGTATTCAATTTGACTTGAGATTTCTATTTGACATCTAATCTCTGGTATATTTAAATGGTCCTTTTGTGGTTTTTGGTGGTTTGCTAGCTGAAGCCCAGCTAATGAGAATTTTGTGGGCAATAGAAATAATCAGAATTCATACAATGGTGCATAGAAGATTAGTCATATGAGGAAGAGATCATGGTCTGCAGCACTTTCATTTTCAAATTTATGTGAATCAGCTGAAACTTTGATTTCATATTCATATCTATGAAAATGACCAGAAAGCCATCTGTTTCGAATAAAAAAAAAATGCTTGTATTCAATTTGACTTCATCGATATAGTGAGAAAATGTTGTAGAATTACTACTGTTCAATTGAAAAACATTAATATACAATATATCAATGTCCAAAATCATGTTTTCAGCTGCAATATGTTAATGTACTATAAAATATTTATATAATTACTAGTACTATGTTAAAATATCATTATATGTATCGAATAGATCTCTAAATTTATGAATTCAATTGAAAATACATCCATATAATACATATAAATTATACAGTTTTGCGAATTAACTTAGAATGCTTTGATATGTAATAATTTGATATCTAAATACTAGTCTTTTATTTGAATACATTGAGATATCATCGAAAAATTGTATAATTGCCTTTATTCTCTTAAAAAAACTACTTTAAAATATATAATTGGTAGTACTACTTTAAAATATCATTATATGTATTGAATAGATCTCTAAATTTGTGAATTCAACTAAAAATACATCCATATAATACATATATCATACAATTATGCGAATAAATTTAGAATGCTTTAATATGTAATAATTCGATGTCTAAATACTAGTCATTTATTTGAATGCATTGAGATATCATCGAAAAATTGTATAATTGTCAATATTCTGTTAAAATAACTTAATATATAAGGAATTAGTCTTTGAATGTGCGTTTAGAGCTAAAATTCATAGATATAGCAGTAATAGTTATGTAATTACCATTGTTTAATTTAAATACATTTATATATGCCAAATTAGTTTTTAAAAGTCTATATTCAACCAAAATACATCAATGGATTATTAAATAGTTGTGTTGATTGCCATTATTTTGTTGAAATATGATAGTATTCATCAAATCAGTTTGTAAAAGTGTATGTTAAGCTAAAATAAGTTGTATAAAAAGTAGCTTGAGTTGTATAAAAATAAGCTAAAAATAAGTTGTATAATTATTGGTATTAAATTAAAATAGCTTGAGTTATACATTCAATCGCGATACAATAATATAATGTATATAAGTTTTATAATTGTGTGTATTAAGTTGACATTTATTTAGTATTTACTAAATTAATATGTAAATGCTGTATTCTATTCAAATAGATTGAAAAATCATCCAGATGTCATATAATTTCCCGTATTTGAATAATATAACTTAGTACAATAAAAATTAGTCTCGGTCTGCATTCTATTTACATCTATCGATATAATTATAAATAGTGGTTAATTATCCTTGTTTAGTTCACAAATACTAACATATATTAAATTAGTTTCTAAATTCATGTATTCTATTGAAGTATATCGATATACTATGAAAGAGCTGTGTAATTCTGAGTGTGATGTTTAAATACCTTGATTTTTAATAAATTAAAGTCTAAATGACAGTATTTTATTCAAATATATAGAAAATAATGGTATAATCATATAATTTCTTATATTTAGTTGAAACAATTTAATATACATTGAATCAATCTTTGAATGTGTGTATGTAGCTTAAATTTTATTGATATTATAACAAATAGTAATAGAATTGCCTTTATTCTGTTCAATTGCATTGATACGTAACAAATGCATCTATAAAATGTCTATTAAAAAAAAGACATTAATATGCTATCAAATAGTTACATAATTAGTGATACTAAGTTAAAAATCTTATAATGCATCTAATTAATATTTAAATTTATATATTTAGTAAAAATACATCGATATAATAAATATAAGTTATGTAATTATTATTACTAAGTTAAATTACATTGATAAGCAATAAATCACAGTTTAAATGTTATTTTGATCAAATACATTGAACAATCGCTGAATAATCGTTTAATTATTACTATTCGGTTAATATAATTGGACATGTAGTGAATTTGTCTGTAAATACTTGTATTCAATTTGACTTCATTTTATTAAAAAAAAAAAATTGACTTCATCGGTATTGTGAGAAATAGTTGTAGAATTACTATTGTTCAATTGAAAAAATATTAATATACAATATATCAATGTCCAAAATCATGTTTTCAGCTGTAATTCATCAATTGAGATTAAGGCTTGGTTGTTGCTGTATTTAGTAAATCTAAAATATGATGAAAGATGCAATGATTTATGTAAATTAGAAAAAGATAAAATGAAAAATATAATTTAAGTCATTAGAGAATGCAAAAGTCATACTTCTTTTACTTGTTTTTTCAATTAATTTTGAAAATTTTTAATGTATTAGCAGATAAAGGCCGATCTCGACTGAAATTTTTTTCTCTTGGGATTCAAGATTAAAATCCGTGAATAAAATTATGATTCTCGTAATATAATTATAGAGAAATGCTTTATATTAATCATCTCAAATTTTAAATTAAAGTTAGATATTTTTTTTTATATAATTATAGAGAAATTTTTTAAAGTGAAAAATGTTATGTTGGTTAATCGAATTTATTAGCTTGTCGGCAACAGTGAAGAACCTACGTCATGGCGTGCGTTATGGCACGGCGGAGCACCCAAATTGGATAATCTCTCCTCTTTCTTTCTTTTTCTTGCCGCAGCTTTCTCTGTATATAATCTCGCACTCTCACCGCAATTACCCACTCGCTGCAGGGGAGGAGAAGCGTAAGAGAAATGAGCGGAGCTGGGAAGGTTGTGTGCGTCACCGGGGCCTCCGGCTACATCGCCTCCTGGCTCGTCAAACTTCTCCTCCGCCGCGGCTACACCGTCAAAGCCTCCGTCAGAGATCCCGGTAATCTCAGATCTCTCTCTCTCTCTCAGAGGTCACAAAGCTAGGTTTTGCCTTTTTTTTGCTCAACGAAAAACTTAGTTCCTAATTGATTGCTTGCTAATTGCTAGCAAGAGTACGTTCTTTTTGGCAAACTAATGTGAGGAATGTGCTATGAACGTTGTGTGTTTTATATTATGAGGTAAGACAAACATAATATAGTTAGGATAGACAGATTGGATTAAAAATAACAAAATGTTTTTGAGTGGCTTAGTACTAAATTTGGGAAAAAAAAGAATTGTAAGATATTCAGTGTATAATATTGCTGACGTGAGAGACATGGGGTCTCACGAGAAGTAGAAGAAGAAGAAGAGAGTCCCAAGAGACGGCAGTACGCAAAGAGTTAAGCTTGATAATTAAGACTTAAGTAAAGGCAATCACATCCAGAATAACACACAAGGATTTAAGGTGGTCCAGAGAGGAAATTTTCTACGTCCACCGAGCGATAAGCTAGAGATGATTTTATTAGAAAAAAAAGGGGATGGTCGAAAAGACCAATACAATGAGTTAGCAGAAGAGAGAGAGCTTCGTATCTTGAGCTCTTAATACAAAATAAATTCTGCGATTCCAACCAACAGTCCAAAGCTAAAAGTCGAGAAGAATAAGAAAAAAATTTATTCCTTGAAGCTTGTTCAAGGATACTTATAGGCAGGAGATAGTTGAGCTCAGTCCGGATTTCTCGGAGGGGAATGAAATATTCAATTGTTGAGTCCGCACTGGTGGTCCCACCGTTGTCGGCCACTGGTAGAGTTGGAAGTTTGTGGAAAGGAGAGCTTAGCCTCTTGATTTTAGCATTTCCTTTAGAGGTCCGTGATGGTTGGAGCATGCGGACCCTAGATTTGCGCGATTGAGAGAAGCATGCTGCTTTAAAAATGGTGTAGTCATGGCACGCTGACAGTGACAATGACAGGTGCCGCCGGGAAATATCGTCATTGATGTTCCTGGGAGATGACCTTGAATAGTCATGGATGATGCTTGGACGAAACCTCGTAGATGAGGTTTGAGACCTTCAAGAACAATAATAAATAAATAAGAAGTTAGTGCCACCTCAACGCTACGTGTACGGCTGAGATGCAGCGTTGGAACCACGTGTTAATATCAGCCCCCCGCATTGTCAGAGCGCGAATATTGATGTGAGTCTTGTAATGCGAACCGTCGCGCTAATGAACGCGCTGACCAAGGCCTGTCAGGATAGGATTTCCTCAAGCACGTGAAGAACGACATATCCCTGTATGCAAGAGCGTTAGGGTATGTCGTCTTCAAGGAGACAACCCCTCCCCCTGGCGTCGCCCTAATGAGGAGGGCTCGGAGAGGATAGCCTCCAGCCATTCAGCTCAGCAAAGAGATTACTGAGGTGGTGGAGGAGCAAGGAGAGATAGAGGTTCCAAAGCCAGTTTGTGGCAGAACCGCCGTCGATGTGGTATCTTTTTCAAAGGATACCTGGTGGGGACAACACGATTGACTGTCGACTCATTCCTGGCAGAGTTTACCGTCGACGACCGAGATTTAGCCATACTGCTTCGATCTAGATTGATTGACTTTTAGGACGGATTTAGAAAGATGGATGCTGCAGATCGCTGACTCGATGGATTGGAAATCTTCTATTCATTCTGATTGATTGAAGATTCCATTTTGGGATAATTTTATTTTTCGCATTTATTTTGTATTAGCTGTTTCCATTTCGATGATCATTATTTTAGGCATGTTATCTAATATTTTCTCGTTTGTGTGAGAAATTTATTATGTATTTTTCTTTATTGAGTCAGTCTGTATGGAGGCCTATATAAACGTCTCCCTGTCACTCTTATTTTTCTTAATGTTGAATAAATCTGATTTGTGTTTCTCTTGGGATTATTTAATTCTGAAATGAATCGATATCCTGGATAAGGAAGAGCTTGGGCCGTGAGAATCTCTAAACTCCACCCGCTCTAGCTCCTCCCCTCCGGGTTCGATTCCATCCCTCTTACATCAGCTCACCTTTCACCCTGCCTGCTCGTTTGCGTTCTCCGATCTAGCTCGCCGACTCTAGTTCGACGTGATCACGTCGTTAGATTTTCACGTCACCGACGACGTGCCTGCGCCGACTACGTCGACGTGGTACGCAGTTCCACTCGACCCCATTGAGCGTGCCCTGCCTGCGCGCCCACACCAGCGCCGCTCTGTGTGCGCCGACCAACCGCTATGTGTCCGCCGACCCGCCTAAGCCCCAGCGCCGACCCGCGCCCTGCCCCAGCGCCGAACCCGCCCGCCGCGCCCCAGCGTCGACCCGCCTGGCCGCCCGCGCCCTAGCGCTGACTCCCGCCGCCCAAACCCCAGCCCCCGACTCGCCTCTTGCGCGCCCGTGCCGTTCCGCCGCCTGCGCGCCGCGCTGTCCCGCCGCCCCCGCGCCCTCGCGCAAAATCGAATGATCTGGATTTCTCTACTCTCTTGTGATTTGCTCGAGCTTGTTCCACCTATGCGGCCTTTCATTATTGAGTGATTTTTAATTACTGTTGGTTAAATATTGTGAGAACCTTAATTCTGTTCTCTGTTTTTGATTTATTGAAAACTGGATTGTGCCCTAATCTGAATTGGTAATTTCTCAATTACCTTCGATCTAATTTATTTAAAATTTTAAATGTAATTGGTTTTGCGGCTTAATTAATTTCTCAGTTATCACATTATTCTCTAATATTCAAGCGTTAGTTTGTGAATATTCTGCTTTGTAATATTGCTGATCTCTAAACTGTATTATCATTCATCTGTCCTGCATCAAATTTGGTATCAGAGCATTAGGTCAGGTTAGGACATATTTTCATCAGCATAAATTAGATCATATTTATTTTATTACATGCGCACTTGTTCTGGTTCCGAATATTCCATTTCTGACCCTAAACCAACTAGTAGTATGGATCCCGAACTTCAAAGAGCATTAACTGAGGTTATCACTAGGTTAGATCGTATGGACGGTGGGATAGACCGACTTGAGAGCCAAAATAATCAAGAGAGTGAAATCGAACAACCTAAGCAAATTTATGGACGTAGGAGAACTGAGCATAACCCAATGAGTTTTCAAATACGAGAGTTACATGAGCCAGAAGAAAAGTAACTGGCGTGGCATGAAAGTAGAGGCCCCTACCTTTGACGGTTGTCTGGACCCAAAGGCTTACTTAGATTGGGAAGCGGACATGGACCATTATTATGAATGGTACGACATGTCAGAAAATCGAAAGATTAGATTCGCGAAGATGAAGCTCACTATGCAAGCCAAGCTTTACATAAATAATGTTGAGCGACTCTTGCAACACGGTCGACAAGAACCTATTGGATCGTGGGATGAGCTTAAAGTGAAACTTAGAGAGAAATATGTTCCTGTTTCGTATCAGCATCACCTATTAGATCAATGGCAGAGGCTGATTCAGGGTAATAAAACTGTCGCTGAATACATGCGAGGTTCGACGAATTCCTTATGCGATGTGGTGTTCATGAAGATCCAGAAGTCACATTTTCTAGATTCCGATCTGGACTTCGGGACGACATACAATGCGAAATTATTGTGAGGCCGATCTGGTGTTCATTTGAAATTGTGCATGGTTATAAGCCTAGAATTTCTGTAGATCCTATTCCATTACCTATGCATGCTAGGATATCTGAGTCGGCTGAGTCATTTGCACAGCATGTTAGGGAATTGCATAAAGAGATCTGCAAAAAAATAAGTGCCAGTAATGACACTTATAAGAAATTAGCAGATTGTCACAAAAGAATGCAGGAATTTTCAAAAGGAGATTATGTGATGATTCGGGTTCGACTCGAGCGGTTCCCATCTGGAACTGTTAAAAAATTACAAGCTCGCGGAGCTGGTCCTTTTAGAATCTTAAAGAAAATTGATTCGAACGCGTATGTTGTTGATTTACCACCAGAGTATGGTATCAGTTCAACCTTCAATATCTCAGACTTGGTGGCATACAAGGAGCCAACAGTAATACCCAGTGATCCGTTTGAGCCTTCATTACCCATTGAGAGTGAACCCTTACCTGAGTGTCCACCAGCCAAATTCACTTGCAAACAGGAACAAATAAAGTAAATCCTTGATTAGTAGATAATTTTCACAAGAAATTGAGGATACCAGCGTTACTTGGTTCGTTCGAAGGATTTACCTCCGTCTGAGGATTCATGGATTACCAGAGACGAGCTGCAGAGACTTGATCCAGATTTGCTAGAGAGATATCACAGCAGAGAGGACCCCTACTCGACAGAGTCGAGTCTCTCCCACTCGGGGAGAGTTGGTGGGGACACCACGATCGACCGTCGACTCATTCCTGGCAGAGTTTACCGTCGACGACCGAGATCTAGCCATACTGCTTCGATCTGGATTGATTGACTATTAGGACGGATTTGGAAAGATGGATGCTGCGGATCGCTGACTCGATGGATTGGAAATCTCTTATTTATTCTGATTGATTGGAGATTCCATTTTGGGATGATTTTATTTTTCGCATTTATTTTATATTAGTTGTTTCCATTTCGATGATCATTATTTTAGGCATATTATCTAGTATTTTTTCGTTTATGTGAGGAATTTATTATGTATTTTTTTTATTGAGTCAGTCTGTATGGAGGCTTATATAAACGCCTCCCTGTCACTCTTATTTTCTTAATGTTGAATAAATTTGATTTGTGTTTCTCTTGGGATTATTTGATTCTGGAATGAATCGATATCCTGGATAGGGAAGGGCTTGGGCCTTGGGTGAGAATCCCTAAACTACACCCGCTCTAGCTACTCCTCTCCGGGTTCGATTCCATCCCTCTTACATCAGCTCACCTCATCCTCGTTCACCCTGTCTGCTCGTTTGCGTTCTCAGATCTAGCTCGCCGACTCCAGTTCGACGTGATCATGTCGCTAGATTTTCACGTCACCGACGACGTGCCTGCGTCGACTACGTTGACGTGGTACGCAGTTCCACTCGACCCCGTTGAGCGTGCCCTGCCGCACAGCCCACACCAGCGCCGCTCTGTGTGCGCCGACCAACCGCTGCGCGCTTGCTGATTTGCATTCATGGAAGAAGATATATTTACAAGCTTTGAAGAATTCTCCCTTTACCGGCACATCGATAACCCCCTCTTGTGGCACGACAGGTTGAGACTCTGTCGGGTCCAGTTGATTGACGACGAGCTGCGCGACGATCTGGAAACATCGGGTAGCCTGCCGGAAGTCTCCTCTGATGGTGAAAACGCCGCTAGGGGTAGGAAACTTTGCGCAGAGGTGGGGCGTAGAGATCACCATCCCAAAGGAGTTGAGAGTAGTCCTCCCCAGAATAGCGTTGTAGCCTGACTTGGCTCTGATGTCGGTGAAGTTTACCATATTCATAGCGTGGTCGTTGTTATCGCAAAAAGAGACCGACGGAGAGATAAATCCCAGCTGTTGAACCCTCTTTCTGGAGAAACCTAACAGAGTAGTTCTTGCACGAAGAAGGTTTTTTTTTCCTTGATGCCCATCTGGAGGAAGGCAAATTCAAATAGGATATCGACCGCGCTTCCTGAGTCGAAGAGTGCTCGCCGAACGTCGAAATCGACGACACGAGCAGTGACCACTATCGGGTCATTGTGAGAGTTGCCCTATCGGGAAAGGTTTTCATGGCAGAAAATAAGTGGGATAGAAGAAGAAGATTGATGAGAGATGCTGCCCACTTCGATCTCCTAGTGACATGCAGCAGCGGGGTCAACGCTAAAGATGGTGTTGATCGTTCTTGCTGCAGGGGGATAGGATCGCATCGGCTGACTAGGGCCTGGCGGTGGAAATCCTGGGCTGGAGCTCCCACGTCTGCTGGGGCCGTGCCCTTCTTGTAAAGCTTGTGCCCGTAGTTCCCGTGGAACTCACAGTAGTTGTCTGGGTCCATTCCGATCGGCGGTGTCGGTTTGGGTCCTGCAGAACGAACTCAACCTTGCTTTACAGTCGTGGTATATACTTCGGTAAGTGGCCGGGAAAAGAAGTGCTTCTGCTCATGGGCCTGTCTTGGTCTCCTTTCATCCTTACCATGGTTCCTGCCTCTGCGAGGCATCATGGACGAGGATTTGTGACCTCGATGTTTCCTTTGAAGTCCTTTTTGGCTCCGGAAACATCAAGTGGAGAGGTTTCAGCATCTTCCAACAGTACAAACTGGCTGGCCTTGGCGACCAGTTCCGGGTAGCTGCGAGGTTTAGCCAGTTGGAGGGACTTGGACAAGTCACCGCACTTGAGGCCTCTCCGATAGTTGTGCATGGCCACGACAGGATCTACATCTTCTGCTTTCGCTGCTGTGGCGAAGAAGCGGTTGGTGTAGTCTCCCAGACTTTCCTTTTCGCCTTATTTGATGTTGGCGAGCACCATGTCAGAGACGATCATTCGTATAACCGATGAAGTGGGCGATCAGCTCCACTTCAGGTGCTCGTAAGAACAAATGTGACCCCTGGGCAACTTGACGAACCAGCTAAAAGCCGCTCCTTTCAGAGTGTTGGCCAAGAGGTGGCACTTGGTGGCTTCGTCGGGTTCACGATAGCGGACAACGGCCTTGAACCCCTGAATATGTTCACGGGGTCAGTAACACCCCTGTAGGCTTCAAGTCGAGGTGATCTGAAGCTTCCTGGGACTGGCGCCTGTTGGATAGCGCAGAGAAAGGAGCATTGCTATCCAGCGGGCCAAAGAAAGGGTCAGGTCCAGGTTGGAGGGCCTGAGCACCTAGAAAAAGGGGATTCCCTCCAGTGAGGAAAGGAGGGAATGCTGGAGGGAAGAAAGTAGGTTGCACCAGTGGACGTGGTGGAAGAGGATTTTGATGGACTTCCTAGGGAGGAATAAGGTGTTTGGGCGGCTGAGAGGAGCCAGACGTTTGAACGGAAGGTGCTGCGACCGGCGGTTGGAGAATAGGAGCCGCCGCAATCGGTGGGAGAGGTGGAGGAGCAGCCGCAACCAGTAGGAGAGGATCACTGGCTGCCGCAATCGATGGGAGAGGTGCGGGAGCCGCCGCAACCATCGAGAGAGGTGCAGGGGGTAGTGTGGCGGCGCAAACTGGCTGAGTCTGCCTAAGGATCACGGCCTGCTGTGCCGTAAGGCCCGTAATCAGATCGATGAGGTTCGCCAGCATCCCCTGCAACTCTGTAATGCGGGTACCTCTGGAGGAAGAAGTAGATCTGGCGCGATGCCGGGATATTGAAGCTGAGGCTTCATCACCTAGGGCTCTAACAGAAGGTTCACCTGCGTGTGTGCAGCGGGCTGCGGAGTTGGTTCTGCGTGTCCTATTCACTATCCTCTTGGAGTCTCAATGAAAACACCAGAAGATGTTGACGTGAGAGACATGGGGGTTCCACGAGAAGTAGAAGAAGAAGAAAAAAGTCCCAAAAGACGGCAGTACGCAGAGAGTTAAGCCTGATAATTAAGACTTAAGTAAAGGCAATATACATCCAGAATAACACACAAGGATTTAAGGTGGTTCAGGGAGGAAATCCCCTACGTCCACCGAGCGATCAGAGAGAGATGATTTCACTAGAAAAAGAAAGGAGATGGTCGAAAAGACCAATACAATGGGCTAGCAGAAGAGAGAGAGAGCTTCCGTATCTTGAACTCTTAATACAAGATAAATTCTGCGATTCCAACCAACAGTCCAAAGCTAAAAGCCGAGAAGAATAAGAAAAAAACCTCTTCTTTGAAGCCTGTTCAAGGGTACTTATAGGCAGGAGATAGTGGAGCTCAGTTTGGGTTTCCCGGAGGGGAATGAAATATTCAATTGCTGACTCCGCACCGGTGGTCCCACCGCTGTCACCTCGGCGCCACGCGTACGACTGAGATGTAGCGTTGGAACCACGTGTTAACAAATATGGTATTTATAAGAAGCTTTTTTGTAGTTAATGTGTAAGACTGCGATTAATCTAAGAAAGGAATAACCTAAAATAAACAACATCCTAGAACCAACAAAAAAGCATCAAAAGATAAAACGTATTCCTATCACTGAGGAATAAGTAATGTCAGTTAGATATGATTTATTAGTTATAGTTAAAGGATCCCAACTCAAGGGACAAGATAGAATTGTGATCAACTGCATGCAGCATGTAAACATTTTTTTAAATTTCTTTGTAGTATGATGAAGTGGATTGAATTGTTGTGAATTAAATCCTTAATCCAATCAATGGTATAAATTGAGCTTACAGAAGCATGTCTAGTGTTTTACAATGGACTTGATTCAACGTTATGGATGAACTTGCAATACAGTAGATACAAGTTTGCATAAAAAATTAAATAAAGGAAACCTATCTCTTCTAGCTTGAATTTTTCCAAATCACCTTAACCAAAAGCAATTCTAGCCAAATAAGGTGATTAGGTCTAAAAGGTAGCTTATAACATTTAAAGGGAGGAGATTGCATATCAATGTGATGGTCTATTTCTGAACAAGTATAACTAATCCTTTTGGTTATCTACATGAAAAGTCATGTTAATAGCTTTTACATTGCAGTACCTTTGTTACAATACCTAATGGGCTGCTAGAACTAATAATTGAAGACCTTGTAGTCTGCATGAAAGAAATCATAGGACTAATGACAAAAGTATAGTTATATAGTGGACATTATCTAAATCAGGACATGTAGAAAAACTTAAAGTGCTTGGTCGTTCTCAAATGAGCTTGTAACTAATGCAAGGAAGCAATCAATGTTGAGAATATCTTAGAATTAAGCTAAACAAAGTTATCATTTTCAATGAAGGAATTAATTAAAAGAAACAAATATCTAAGGGAATTGATGATAATCATTATGGAAGATGAAATGAAGTAGAGGATGGAATAGAGTTGAAGTACTTAAATGGCCAATACAGTATTATAAAGTGACAACTAAAGGCCTTGCAATATGCATAAAATGAAAGAAAATTTCATTTTAAAATTTTTTTGACTGACGAAATACATTGTTGTAATGATGTTTAGCTATATAGCTGACATTACCATGATTAGGGTATGTTGAGAAATCTAAAGTGCTTTGGCGTTCTCAAATGAGCTTTTAACCAATGCAAGGAAACAATCAACAGTAAGAATAGTTTAGAAACTAGGTAAACAAACTTTAATTTCTTGAAGGAAGCAATTACATGAAAGATACAAATATCCAATAATTAGTGTATTACACGGAAAAGACCTATTGTGCCTTATTGGCCAATACAGTATTATGAACTAATAGCTAGAGCCTTTCCACGATGCATGAAAAGGAACAAAGTTGATTGCAGTAATGAGAAAACTGTAGATCAAACAAACAGTGAACATTTAAAATAGTTTAGAAACAAGCTAAACAAAGATTATAACATCATTGTTGATCAAACATTTTTTTATACTATCGTTGGTCAAACTTAGAGATGAATTATTTAGGAATGGAACCTTACAAATTGATTTAGATGAAGTGAAAAGAAAAGAAGGAAATATTGAAATATTGGAAATTGAAAAAAATATTGTGTGATGTTTGTAAACCTATTAGAGGAAACCTAACTATCAAGCAAGAAATCAACTATATGATATATGCATATGTTCTTTATCCATGATCCCCCTTTCCTGCTACCTGCTTAGAGAATTATTAGATAATGAATTGATTTTAGTTCCGGTATCAACTTTTGTATTAGCTGTGTTGTGAATGTTAAATGTTGAAATTGTTTTTCTACTATTCAACTCTTGGGTATTGGTGAGGCTTAAGTGTCAATGTCCTAGAATAGGCAGTTAAAATTTTTCCATATGCTCTCATCACCGTCTAAATAGCTATTGAATAAAATGTTTAAGGTGGAAGTGATAGAAGGATTTTTCCATATGTAGGGACATTGCCTTCCAAATAGTTATTGAATAGCATGTTTAGGTAGAAACGAGTTAGGTATTACTCAGTTATGTACTATTTGAAAGCAAATGTACAAGAAAACAAGAAACAAATGACAAAAAGGTGGAGCAGAGTAGCAATAATAAAGCTTCATGAAGCACCTGAAGTTTAATCAAGCATGTGCTGCATCTATCAATTCTAGTTTGGATGGACAAGGTTTAGCTAAAGGAGAGTTGCTGGGTAAGAGGCATAAGAGACAATGGAGGAAATTGTGATAAGAAGCATTTTGTTTGCTTCCATCCCCTGTGTCTTCTCTTATAGCATGTTTGTCACTGGCATCAATTTATAGTGGCCAGTAGATCTGCAAAGGTTGTGTGCTATGGACACTTAGAAGAAACAAGGGAGTGAAAAGGGGTGGATGTGACACTAAGTAGCACTATATTGAGGCTTAAGATAATACTAAGATTGAGATACAAAGAGCGATAATGCTTTAAGTTAAGGAAACCTCAACCCTTCTTCGTGAAAGAAGAGAGAGACGTGGAGGGCGAAGTGTCTTATGAGCAGTTAATTAATCAAAATAAAACAAGTCTCATAAGCAACTTTTGAATGTCTCAGGTAAGATGGGAGGTGAAGGGTCTTATGAGCTACTAATTAATTAAAATAAGGCAGGTTTCATGAGCAACACCTTAAACATCTTGAGAAAGATGAGAGGTAAAGGGAGCAATTAATTAACTAAAATAAGATAGGTCTCATAACCAACCATTGAATATCGCAAAAAAGACAGGAGGTGAAGGATGTCATGAGCAATTAATTAGTTAAAATAAGAA
This sequence comes from Apostasia shenzhenica, assembly GCA_002786265.1. Taxonomy (NCBI): domain Eukaryota; kingdom Viridiplantae; phylum Streptophyta; class Magnoliopsida; order Asparagales; family Orchidaceae; genus Apostasia; species Apostasia shenzhenica. The sequence continues at coordinate 3,648,358 of KZ451980.1, forward strand.
AGGTCTTACGAGCAATCCTTGGATGCCTTGCATAAGACAGCTTTTTAGCACACAAGATAGTTTCTTAGCACACAAGACAACTTTTTAGTGGTTAGATTTGCACTAGGAAAAACTAGATAAATCTACTTTTGTATTGAAATTGTTATTCTCAACTTCTCGTACTAAATTTCAAGTTTAGGTAGGTCCTTGACCTATTGGTGTGCATATCTTGGAGGTAGCTGTTTTATGAGCCGAGATTTACTATTTTTAGGCTTAAGATAAGATTTGGATTAAGATAAGAAGAGAGATGCTCCTTTAATTTGGGGAAATCTCAACCCTTCTCCATGAAAGAAGACAGAGGGATGGATGGTGAAGTGTTTGATGAGCAATTAATTGATTAAAATAAGATAGGTCTCATAAGTAACCTTTAAATGTAATGAGAAAAATTGGAGGTGAAGGGTCTCATGAGCAATTAATTAATTAAAGTAATACAGATCTCACAAGCAACCCTTGAGTGTCTTGAAAATGATGGGAGGTAAGTGGTCTCATGAGCTATTAATTAATTAAAATAAGAAATATCTTACAAGCATTCCTTTGATGTTTGAAATAAGACAAATTTTTGGCACATAAATAAGAAATTGTTTAGCACCTGAATTCACAGTTTTAAATATAGTATAAATACAAGTAAAACTAGATAAATTTATTTTCCTAGTGAAATCGGTGTTCTCAACTTCTCATACATGTGTCATTTCCTAGGAGTCACTTTTGCTCTGCATGTGCTGTGTCATTGACTAGTAATAATGAAGTTCTAAAATAGACAAAAGGGAAGCTCACTTTATGTTGGAGGCATCTTCTTTTTCTTTGTAAGAAGGCTATAAAAAAGGTAAGGCCTTCTTAGAAAGAAGATTTCGAATGAGGGATCATAATCGTCTTGTTGGAAGGATGATAGAGTGAAATATGTCTCAGCCTCTTCCCCATCTTCTTTTTCATCTTCTACATCAATGGAGGATTGAGCTCAGTAAGGAGAGGCTTCACCTTCTTAGAGAAGGAAAACAGAGTATCTTCCTTTTCGGATGTTGGGATAAGGGTTTTAATAAGAGCTAGGAGATTCAGTTGTTTCAACTAAGAGAGGAGATCTAGTTTAGCCACAGCCCTGACCTCCCATGAATCAATCATTTAATGTACATACATAAATACATATATAGACATGCCAAGGTGGCCTCTTGCTCTCTCTGTTTTCTTCTTCCACAGAGCTATTTCTTCAATAGAGCAAGGCATATAGATCTTGAGCCATGATTAATTTTTTTATTCCTTTTTGATGTATTCTTCTTATTTATTCACTCCTAGGAACTCATATTAAAAATTCAATTTCTTTACTTGATCACCATCATTTTTCCTCAATTTGTGATTTCTCACTCATGTTTTGATTTTTTTCTTGATATTTCCCTTCTTGACATCCGAATTAATAATGTCACCTTAAGCTGTACTAATTTTTTTCAATATTCCACTTAAATGTTTTAAATTAGCCAGCTTCTAAAGCTTATCCACACTGTGAGTGTGAAAAATTATAATTTGTCAGAGAAGATAATAGGTGGCAGGATCATTGAGGGTGAATAGTGGAATTACAACATTTGTGAGATGGATCCTTTTATGGAACAAGGATGAATGAAAGGAGTTTATTGTAGTTTTCCTGTGAGGACTATGTTAATATGAAGAAGCACTGATACATGCAGCAAATGAGCACAACATGATAAAATTTTGTACTAGGTTGAAACCATTTCCTCAATCCTACCAATTTTTTTGCAGCATTTATGTAACTTTCTTCTGGATACTGTAATACTTTGGGCTCCCCCTAATGTTTATTTTCTAATTCATAGTGTTGATTTTTTTCTTGTAAATGTTTCTTATTGTGCAGCTGATCCCAAGAAAACCGAACACTTGAGAGCTCTTGATGGAGCCAATGAGAGGCTTCATTTATTTAAAGCTAATTTATTAGAAGAAGGTTCCTTTGATTCTGCAATAGATGGGTGTAATGGGGTCTTCCATACTGCATCTCCTTTTTATGATGCAGTTAAAGACCCGCAGGTTTGTATTTGGAGCTGTATTTCACGGATTTTCATTATGATTAATTTCATAACTTTGTAAAACTTTTATGACTGACTGTTTACCTAACATTTCCTTGAGGTTTTTCATTGACTGTCATTGATATCCACTTTTTCATGCTAATATTTTGGTATCATTTTTTGTTCTATCCTTGACCAATGATCTTTATGATGCTTGTAATTTTTTTGACTTTGACCAGTACTTTTTTTCTTCATTAAATATATTATTTGATAATGCATTCGGTGGCGACATGAAAGGACTTAGTTATTGCAAGTACGGCATCCCAGCTTCATGTGTTTGATTACCCAACTCTAGTAGAAAGGAGAATAAGTCAATGGAGAAACAAAGTAAAAGAGGGCATTGCAACCATGGATCTCTTTAGTCAAACCATATTTTAGTGAATTAATTAATCACTATTTTTTCCTTATCCAAAAAAAAATTCACTATTTTTGCAACATTATAAAAGTTTTCCCCCCTGGAATAGTTAGTAAAATCAAAGAAATTAGATAGCACGTGTTGAAAGATGAATGGTGGAACCTTCAAGAGATTGACTTTTGAATCAAGCATGAATTGTTCAAATTATTAGGTTAATGTATAGAGATTTTTCAGTTGATGATAAATTTTCTTGTGGAACTTGTCACTAAGATTCATTTCAAAGTTACGCTACATCATACTTTTTTGATTTAATTAAAATGCACTGCAATACTATTAATATCAATGGTTCAATACAATTGTCTAAAAAGTCCCATGCGTTGCAGCTTTTTTTTGTTACATGTACACATTTTTTGCATGCTTAACCAATACTCAACCATTCCTTCCAAAGGAATTCTGTAAACATATCGTAGCTCTTTTTCTTAATTAGATTTTAATGGCTGATTAAGATCACAAAAATATGTTGCCTGAATGTGTTATAATGAACCAATTTATTAGTATTACTACTACTTTTAGTACAAATACAAACTCATGACAATTGAATGAATTTTATTTTCTTTATTATTTAACACATCTAGTTGTTGTTTTGTGGCAATTTCTATGATATTGAGTATCAATTTTCCCCATTTCTACCAAATTACAATATGAATCATGCTTGCAGTAGCATTTTATCTTTTACTTATATACAGGCTCGCACCTACGGAACATGGAACATGCAGTAGCTTTCATATTGTTCGCTTGCTATACTATTTTGGCTATTTATTCTAACCCAAAACTATTACTGTTTTGTCTCTATCTTTCCATTTATGTTTTATGTACATTGTGAGTCACAATGGACATGTTGGAAGTGTTGCTGAGGAATTTAATAGTATTCATGGTGGATATGGTTTTGGAGAGATAAATGAGGAGGGTAAAACTATTTTAGAGTTTTCTTCAGCATATGATCTTGTAATTGCTAATACTTTATTCAAGAAGAGAGATAAGCATGTTATCACGTACAAGAATGGAACTTCAAGAACTCAGATTGATTATTTTCTTATAAGGAAACGAGATCGCTTGGATTGTAAAGATTGTAAAGTCATTTCAAGTGAATGTTTAACTACCCAACATCGACTAATGGTTTTAGATTCCAAGATAAAGTATTGGAGAAGAAATAATAAGTCAAAATTCTATCCTAGGACTCGACGGTGGAATATAAAGAATAAAAACAAATGTATATTTAAGAAGAAGGTTCTAGAACTTGGGCAATGAAACATTAACGGGGACACTGATCTTATGTGGTTGACAGTTGCTAACTGTATCCGTAAGGTGGCGAAAGATGTGCTGGGAGAATCCAAAGGAATGATTCTCTCATAATAATAAAGATGCTTGGTGGTGGAAAGATGATGTACAAGAAAAAATTAAGGAGAAGAAGATTTGTTATATGAGAAGTGGTTTAAAAACAAAAATAAGAATAAGTGGGAGAAATATAAAAGTGGCTGAACGGAAATCTAAGAAAGCAGTAGGCAATGCAAAAAATATGGCTCTTGAGGATTTATATAAGAAGCTAGACACTAAAGAAGGAGAAAGACAATTATATAGGATGGCCAAGGCAAGAGATAGAAAAACTAAAGATTTAATTGAAGTAAAATGTATTAAAGATGAAAATCAAAGAATACTCTTTTATGGAAGAAGATATCAAAAATAGATGGATGAGTTACTTTCAACAGCTTTTCAATGAAGATTGTGAAATTCAATTGATTTTACAGAATTCAGCACCTAAAAGAAAGTAAAAATTACTCTTACATCGACGTATTAGTAAAGCTGAAGTGCTGGAAAGCTTTAAAGAAGATGAAGCATAAAAAGCAGTAGGACCAGCTAACACATCCCAATTGATGTTTGGCAGTGCTTGGAGATGAAGGAGTTTCTTGGCTTACTAAGATTGTTTAATATGATTTGAAGACTAAAAAGGATGCCAAATGTGAATGGAGAAAAAGTATATTAGTACCTATTTATAAGAAAAAAGGCGATGTATAAAATTGTGTTGCCAATATTATTAGAGGAATTAAATTAATGAGTCATACTTTAAAACTTTGGGAGAGGGTGATTCGAACAAAGGTTCGCCATAATACTAAGATATCAGAGAATCAGTTTGGTTTTATGCCAGGTAGATCTACTATAAGAAGCCTATCTTCATTTATTTAAGAGTAATGGAGAAATTTAAGGAGAGAAAGGAAAACTTACATTTGGTTTTATTTGTATTTGGAAAAAGACTTATGATAAAAGTCTCAGAGAAGTATTGGAAAGTTTTAAGAAAGAAGAGATTTGCACTGCTTATATTCAAGTTTTAAAGACATGTTAAGTGAAGGACGCTGTTACCTTCTGTTCTGTTCCGGACACAAAGGAGGTTTGACTAAGGATTTTCCTATTACAGTTGGATTAACACCAAGGCTCGGCTTTAAGTCCGTATCTTTTTGCTTTGATTATGGAAGTCATGACTGGACATATCCAAGATGAAGTGCCTTGGTGTATGCTCTTCGCAGATAATATTATCCTTGTTGAGAAACTAAAAGAGGGAGCTAAAGCGAAACTAGAGCTTTGGAGGAATGCTCTAGATTTTAAAGATTTTCATCTCAAGTAGATCAAAAATTGAAATATATGGAGTGCACATTTAGTCAAGAAGAGAAATACTTATATTGGGAGATGTGCAAATTGGTGATCAAATGTCAAGAAGAGTAAGCGCTTTATAGACTACCCGGGAGTTGGTATAATATATACGGTTGCTTCAAAAGATGTATGGGTAAACATAGATAATGAGACGTTATTATGCAGGATTCAAGTAGATGGTAAGAATGTGAGAAATGTTTCTGGTGTGTTGGCGATAAAGAAAAATCATCTATCAATCACAGGATAAATTTTATAAACTGTAGTAAGACCAGCGATGATAATATGGTTGGCTGACAGCGTTTGGTGGAGCCTGCAAAGAGGAAACATACAAATCAAGATAAATGTTTGACGAAAATGAAGAGGATGTTAAGGCGGGTGGATGTGTGGAACTACACGAAAGGCCATAATAGATGTGAGTGATAGAATGAGTATATCCGAGAAAGTAAATGTGTGTTTGCATCCAATTGAGGATAAAACTTAGAGAATGTCGGTTAGATGGTTTTGGACAGGTCTAAAGTCGCTAGGAGGACGCGAGTTGAAGCTCTAGTATAGACTAAAATTGAGATTATTGGCGGGCGAGTGTTTGTTCAATATAGGTAACAAGGGACGCAGGAAGAGGGAAAGAAAACCAAAGAAGAGACGCGGTGCCTTTAGGTAAGATAGAAGCTATATCCAACAGCGAGTGAATCTTAGTTACTTAGACTTAGATAAGAATTTGGTAACTGATAGGGCACAATGGAAACAAAGGATTCATGTAGCCGACCCCACCTAGTGGGATTAAGGCTTGGTTGTTGTTGTTGTACGTTGTGAGTCACACTTCAGTTAATTTATAATAATCTTGTTTCTTTATCTCAGGCTGAGCTTTTAGATCCTGCAGTGAAGGGGACACTAAATGTTTTAAGCTCTTGCTCCAAAACACCTTCTGTTAAAAGGGTTGTCATCACGTCATCAATGGCTGCTGTTATATACAATAGAAGATCACGCACTCCTGATGTTGTCGTTGATGAGTCATGGTTTTCTGATCCTGACTTTTGCAAGGAGGATAAGGTTTGTGAAATCATCTTTACAGTTAGTGTGTGTATTGTGTGGAAAAATTTAAAAGACAAAAAAGTTGAATAAATATGCCTTCACTTTCATCAGTCCTTACTTTAATAAGCTGCAAATATTGGCATCTCTATGCACTGTTAGGTACTAATTTATACTCTTATTTTGAATTGGATGTCAACAATTTCTTTATGTTACGTTGTTGGTATTTTAGGCAATCTATTTGTCTTTCAGTAAGTATATTGTTTGCTAAAGATACATTTGTTGTTAATTTGAATTTAGTAAACGATGATCTTTGTATGGAACATGATATGTTATACATTACCATTTATATATTGCCTTGTATGTTTTTGCCTAAACATGAACTTGAGTAATGTGAGGGGACAATGCTCGATGTGTCAAAATGTGTGGTTGACAACATCAGATGATAATATATATCTATCCATGCATAATCAACTGTGATTATACACTTTGGTGTTCAAACTTTTATTTTTATTTAGGCTTACATTTTGATTTTTCTGATTTGACAACTTATTTTGGCTTCTTGCTCTTTTCCTTATTTGAGTAATATTTTGGTATAACACTGTTATTCTTTTTCCTAAAATGCACTATTGGCCACTCTTCGAAGTGACAATACTTGGAAGTTCTATTTTGGTGGTTCTGTAGTCATGTCAAACTTAGCAAAAACCAAGTAGTTTGGGATCAAGGTTTTACTGTTATTTCTATTGTTGTTTAAGGTCATGCCAAGCTACTTATGTCACTATCTTGTTGCTTTATGAAAATATATTGTTCTCTTGTTATCCTCTCCTCATCATTTAATTGTGTTTCAGGCCTGGTATGTACTGTCAAAGACACTAGCAGAAGAGGCTTCTTGGAAATATGCGAAGGAACATGGCATTGATATTGTTACAATCAATCCAGCACTAGTTATTGGTGCCCTTCTGCAGCCAACACTTAACACAAGTGCTGAAACAATTTTAAACTTAATAAATGGTATGTGAAATTCCATTTTTTATGGTTCTTTGGGAACTCTGTAGTTTTATCTGATTCATAATTAAGTGCACTTCTATTGTTTATGCCTGCCACTTTATCATTGATTGTGTAGGATACTCGTTCTTTCAGTAGAGGAGTTAAGTGCAACGCTCATCAGGATAGGATTGAGCTATTTCTATCATCCAGATAATTGACATCTTTCCTTTATTGTTCCTAAAGCCTATTTCATTTAAGATTTTAGTAGCTTTTGATGAATTACTAAAGTATTATCTATCCTCCATAGTTGGCAAATCATACTTCTATTTAGCTCTGAATTGGTTGGTTTATGCTAACAAAGTATTTCAAGTAATTTGAGTCATAACTTGAGGCTTTACTTGTGCCTGCTTGGCTAAGAGTAAATCATCTTTCTGCTCAGATTTGGTGCTTCTACCGTTAGTCAAACATGATCTTTTGTCCAAACTCCATTATAAGGCTTTCTAATCACTACAGAAAGAGTTTCTTTATGGTCTTGGAAATGTTGATTTAGAATGATTATTAGTCAATTTGGCAATCTTAGAAAACTATTTGCAGTACTTCTTCTTAAAAAAAAAAAGAAAGCTATTTGCAGTCAAAAAGAAAAGAAACGAAAGAACAAAAAGATTCCGTGTAGAATTATATTAATTGATGTTATTAGATAAGATGTGTAATTGTTATGTTTTAGATGGGTAATGTTACGAACTAAAATTAAGTTGGGCTTCTACCTGTTTTCATGTGGCTATTTTTACTTTGCTGGGAAACTGTGTGTGAGCTTCTAGACAGCATATAGTGTCAACCAAACCCAACATTGGTTCATGTCATAAGTGCATGTGGCGCCTATCTTCCACTGCATGAGCATGATACTATATTATAATGTTCTTTATAAAAACTGTGACTACTGTGATCATTATTTTTTTTGGTCGTATCATCTGATCATACTTCAGATCTCTTTTAATTGTGACCATAGGCATCTTTCTTAACATTGCATAATACCATCCCATTCCATGTTCATTATCATCACCATCATTGTCATTTGGGATTCATAAAAATTCTACTCGAATTATGGAACCGAACTGAGTTACAAGTAAAATTCTTTGTAAAGTTCATTCTGAAAGTGTCATATGCTGTGATCTTTACCATTACAGGAGCTCCTACATACCCTAATCGTACATTTGGATGGGTGAATGTTAAAGATGTTGCTGAAGCACACATTCTAGCATATGAAGTCTCATCAGCAAATGGAAGGTACTGTTTAGTAGAAAGAGTTGCTCACTTCTCGGAGATTGTGAAGGTTATAAAGGATTTGTATCCCTCTATTCAGGTTCCCGACAAGTAAGCTGCAATTCGTTACATTATCTTTTGTTTATCAATAATTAAAGCTTAGCAGCTGAATCAAGGTTTTCTCTCACATAATTTCCCCTAGAACTGATTGAGCTTATATTTGCTTTTAACATATGACTTTTTTTTAAGGAAAGAACATATCAATGTTATTAATGTTTGGTTTCAAACTTAGTTGGGACTGTGCTTGAGCTAGGTTGAACTTCAAATTATAACTCAAATTTGAGTATTAAGCTTTTAATAACTTTTTAAGGTTTACTAGCACTAAAAAATAAAAACTAATTTTATTTCACATCTTACCCACATCCCAAAGTAAAACCAACTTTACAGATCTTTTACATCCATCAATATAAAAATATCTCGTAAGGGTTAGCCACAATGCACCCATTAATAAAATTTAAATAAACCTTAGATTTGTGCCTTGGCGGAGGTTGGACGTTATCTACCATACATTGGGCATATTAATACTTCGACTAAATAACAACTCTTTTTGGTATTATTTATTTGGATGCATTAATCATTTCTAGATTTGCTTAGTTTGGTTGCATGTTGCATTAATGTCTTGAATTAATTCAGTAATATATGCATTAATAATAATAGTTAATAATGGCAACTTTGTTTTGAATTTTGGTTCGCCACAAATTTTGCTCTATGATTGTTAAGGAATATGTCTCTTTAATGGCAGGTCTGCTGATGACAAGCCCTTCCTACCAACATATCCGGTTTCAAGGGAAAAGGTTAGAAGCCTGGGCATTGACTACATCCCTCTAGAGGTCAGCATTAAGGAGACTATTGAGAGCTTAAAGGAGAAGGGATATGTGAAGCTTTAGAAATCTTTAAGCGCAGTTGTATTACCTGGAGCTAATTATTATGCTTGCGAAATAAATCTTGTTGTTTTTTAATCAACTTAGCTGATCTTGGAGAGTACCAATTTTGATCCTTTTCATTGTGCCCGGTTAATTGACTGTTTTTATTTGTTTATGTTTCTCGATTAGTTAAGAAATACTAAGATTTTTTCCGCTACACCAAAATCCGCTAAGGTTAAAAGAAACGATTATTTTGATCGTTTACCCTCTCATGCTTGACCCGATTTGATTGATGCTGGCCTCTACTTTGGATTTTGGATTATTTCACTACTGCTACAAGTATTGCTAATCCATTGAAAAAAGTGGTGAGGACATGATAAAAAATTTGCTCTTCTTGGATTATCAGAGTTAAAAAAGAATCAAAAGATTTGACTGCAATAACTTTATAGGAACTCATTAGTGAAGCACATGAATATAGATTTAACAAGAATGAGAAGAACCCATCAAGAAAATTACACTATTGTGTTCCGAAGAGACAATGATAAACATGGAGGAAAACAAAGCTAAAGTACTGATTAATATCACTGCCGTAATCATTGAAGAGATCATAGATATTACATAGGAGACCACAAAAGAAGATGCTCAATGGAAGTCATTTTCGTAGCCCACAAAAAAAGATGCTCAATGGAAGTTATTTTCATACGCTAGGCTATGGAAGGGAAAGAGGTCAATGGTACAATAAATTACAGCCTTGTTGTTATGTTTACCGTAAGATTGAGATAGCTGATAATTTTGAGTGAGAATAAAAGAGAAGTTTTAAGAAAATAAAATGGCGGAGGAGGAAACAACTAAGTACTTTGATAGTGAAGTTAGCAACCACATAAGCAATAAAAAGAACATGTTTATGGTCTAAATGAATCAATCAAAGTTCAAGTTAGCTTTTATGTGCATTCCAAAATCCTGAACAATATTAGGGTAAATATATAATATAAGAAGGTAATATAATTCATCTTGACAAGAATAACTCAATGCAAGTTGACGCTAGCAACTAAAACCAGCACTATAATGATTGGCTCATCATCCTAAATAACTGATGAGGAATAAATTGTATAAATCATTACTAAAAGTATTTTATACCATGAAGAGTTAACGTACATTTAATTGACAAGCTGACATGTGCATTATGGTGAGCCAATCATTATAGTGCTGATATTTTGAATGAGAATAAAAAGAGAACTTTTAAGAAAAACCTTACACTTGAGTTCTTAAATAAATGTGTGCAACATTTATTTGTCAGAAGCATGCCAGTTGCAAAGGCTTTTTCAACTATTAAACTTGTATGTTAATTGAAAATACTTTCAATAACTGTAGTTTTATTTATGGTTATAGATAAGTTGAGTGTCCGGTGAATAGCTCGATGTTCAATTTGGTAAAAATCTATTTATATTCGGTTCATCAATATTAATAAACAATTTTGAACATAATTTTAAAAGCTCGATTGGTAAATGAACAAGTCTGAATTACTAGTGTTCTGCTCATTAATGCAAATTAATGTTAAGCTACTAAAAGGCCACCTCTTCCCTCTTCCCTCTTCAACAAAACCTTTCCTTAGAGCTTCACGAACATAAAATCTGGCAGCTCAACTCAGACTAAGGAAAAAGGGGATATAAATCCTTTAAGAAATAAATATAAATAGGATGGACAAGATTCATAATCAAAAACACTCAAACATAAAAGAGTCCAGGTAGAATATGAATAGTCCAAACATATAATATAGATTGTTACACATTTTGCTAAGTATTTAGGTTTGGTTTTTGCTAATTGTTTATAACCATTCCCTTTTGACGTAGTAAAATATTTCAGTGCTTGTTATTCTCAATTTTTTATACTATTTCAATTATAGGGAAATAATGGATTTTAATTCATTGAGTCATCGCTGCGTGTAGATCCTAACATAAACTATTAACTTATGAAGCATGAATTAAAGTAGAAATTTTGAGTTGAATGATTAGATACAAGTTATGCAGACTTAAGACAATGGTCAACGATAGAATCTACGGTGGCTTTGCAGAGGGTTATAATTTGTTGCCCTCATATGCTAGTTTGCTTGTCAAATTCCTAGTGGGAACATTAGTTGATCTTATGTACACTCATGGGCCAAGGGATGGTGTTAAGTTTTTTTAGTGGATGCTTATTTGTTTTGAAATATTAAAAAGCAGGTTTCTTGGATGGTTGTTGGCCCTTCATAGGGCCTCAAGGGTGCATTCAAATGTGTTATGTTAGTTTTGTATTTGTGGATGGTAACAATGGCACTTGTCCTCTAGCATGGGTAGTAGTTGAAGCAGAGAACATTGACAATTGGCAATGGTTCTTGCTACTTCGACGGGCTGATCAACAACCACTGATAATCATTCATGGCGGACAAAAGGTGAAGAAGTATGGGTAGTACTTTAATTTCCCTTTACTTGAAAATTATTATGGTTATATTGAGCGATTTTTGCTTTAGCTCTTTGTTAGTAGTAGTAATTTATGATTGAAATTGTTGCTCTTTGTTTCATTGTGCAATCCATCTATCATGTATATCATACGTATCATTAAAAATTGTTTCTACTTGGTTTGTTGTTTGGATTAGACATTGCAATTGCTTACTGCTTTCAACATGCAAGGCAAATAGTGTGCTGCTGCCATGTTTATTAGAAGTTTTGGTTGCTTTTCCTAGCCCTAAGGGATTTCTTCAGATTAACATATACATCATTGGCTTTCAATTAGCAAATGCAAAAAATAAAGCTGATGAATGTAGAAGCATGCAATTGGTTGATGGCACCAAATCCAAAGTCTAAGACATGGGCAAACATACATTGATCATGTTGTTAATTGCGATCAGTTGACAAACAATATAACTAAAAGTTTTAATAGCTGGATACATGAAGAGAGGACATTGCCTACACTGCTGTTGATAAAGGAGCTTCGTATAAAGGTCCTGCGAAGGATCAATGATCATAGGATATAGTCAAGGTATTGGGAAAGTATCCTAACATAATTAATTGAGAAGAGGTTAAAAGCATCACGAAAGGCTGGGAAGAACTTAACAGTTTATCAAGCAGTTGAAAATGACTATCCGGTGGTTGAAATGGGCAGAATAATGGATCCTCACAAGTTTCCCTTTCATGCCTTGCAATGCATAAGCTACAAGTGTGACATTGTTGAGAAATATTGCTTGAGCTATTTTTACAAAGATATTTGTAGGAAGGCATATTCAAAGGAGTTGAAACCTATACTAGATCCAAATAGATTAGAATATACTATTGAACAAGTTCTGCCACCACCATTGAAAAGGCAACTTGGTCGACCTAGAGTTAATAGAAGACGACAAGATGATGAAGCAACAGACGGCATGCTATGTTCTTAGAAGAGGTATACAGTACAGTTCAAGTTATGCAAATAAATAGGACATTATAGGCATTGTCAAGATCTCCCTGTTAAACCGAAGAAGGTAATTTACTTATGATTTGTTTATTTACTAGAATTAGTTACCATTAAGGTATAATTATTTCTATTAATCGTCAGATATGAACAAAGGCCACAAAAGTTACCAATCAAGCTTAAAGATGTAGTGCATGAGCAAAACACAAGCGAGAGAGTGTCATCATCGGCAAAGAGTAATAGCAATGGAGTTTCAAGAAGAAGACCACACATAGGAGGACATCTGACTTAGGAATCAAGTGTCAATCAACCTCTTTGTTCAAAAAAAAGTGTCAATCAACCTCAACTTTAGCTTGCTTATTCTATTTTTTATTGTACCCAGTGGGTATTCCCCATAGTTTGGTTGTTCTGTATTCAATATGATACAAACTATAATGTTTTGTGGATGTGATATAGTCATACTTTTTCGTTTTGGACAACTTATGTAACTATGTTTGAACATGAATTAGTTTTTTTGGTTTATAAGGCAATGAAGTTATGCTTTATCGTTTTTGTCAAATGTTCATTACATTTCATTGGTGTCTTTTTTTGGCAGTAAAACCTACTGCAATTCTCCACATCCAAATCTCTGTGCCGTCCCCTTAAATCAATTCCAATCATTTGTTAGCTGGAATTTTGGAGACAAATGGATACTATGTTGCATGATGTAAATTTAGTTGTTTGAGAAAATTAGAAATAGTTGAAGTGCAGTTGTTTTACAGCTTTGGAGTTTCACTTGAATAGCTTATTTGAAGCAATTAAGATTTTCAAATCAAATTTCGTAGATGGTTGGAGTTTAACATTCTTTTTGGTTGTACCAGATAGTTGTTCGTCAAACTTTCATCAAGTTTACTAAAATATCATCTTTTTGGCTGCTTATGTCGCTTGAAATCCATCCATTTGTTCTAAGTGGGCATTTAGTTCGATGTTATTTTGGTATTATGCCATATTATCTAGATGACATGATATCTAATTGGCAACTTTAGAGTAGCAATTCTATAACTTTTAAGAAGGTTATCTAAAAATATCATCGAACTTTTTTAAATAATATGACATAATATCAAGATAACATTAAATCAAATGCTCGCTAATATTTTGAACACACTTTTGATTTACTTGTGATTTTTGTAATTGGTCCTGCTGCAATATTAACATGCTAACATTGCAGTTAAAATTGCAGGAATATTATATCTAGTGTTATGCATTTTATGTTCATATTTGAAGCTTCAATTTTATGCTCTTTCTATCAACATTTATTCAAGAATACAATGTGGACAATGATATTTAAAGGAGTATCAAAGAAGTAACGTGAAAAAAAAAACTAGAGAAATCATCTCAGAAATTAGCTAGCAATGGTGTAAAAGAATGAGGGAGGCCTAATTTGCTGCTTCAACTCTTGGCTCCCTTTGCTATTTAATAACCACTAAATTTTGGCAGAAGCATTGCCAGTCCTGGAATGAAATTCTCGTCAATCACATATATTTTTAATTGCTCTTTTGCAACTTGAGAAATGAAATTAAGGTATTTTATATTTCCTTCCTCAAATAACTTAAAAAGCAACTGCAGCATTTTGGAGCAATTACATTTTGAAATAGGGGTTTGGAATTTGTCTTAACTCAAGGAAAATGTTAAGTCATTCTTTTTTGTAGAGTTTTTTTATTTGCTTAAACTTGAGATTAATTAAAATGGCAAACTAACAGTAAAATTGATATATTGTTGCATGAAAGTAAATACAACAACAACAACCAAGTCTTAATCCCACTAGGTGAGGTCGGCTACATGAATCCGTTGTTTCCATTGCGCTCTATCAGTTACCAAATTCTTATCTAAGTCTAAGTAACTAAGATCACTCCTTATAGTTTCTTGCCATGTCTTTTTTAGTCTCCCTCTTCCTCTTTGTACATGGGCAAAATTCAATAACTCAATTTTTCTAACTGGAGCTTCAATCAGCCTACGATTTATATGTCCAAATCATCTAAGCCGACATTCTCTAAGTTTATCCTCAATTGGTGCAACACAAACTTTCTTTCGGATATACTCATTTTTCATTCTATCCTTTTGTGTATATCCACACATGCATCTTAGCATCCTCATTTCTGCAATATTTATTTTATTTGTATGTTTTCTATTTGCAGGCCAGCATTCAGCACCGTATATCATCATTGGTCTTACTACAGTTTTATAAAATTTACCTTTGATTCTGGATGGGATTTTTCTATTGCACAACACAGCAGAAGCATTTCTCCATTTTACCCATCCTGCTTGAATCCTCCTAATAACGTCATTATCTATTTCATCATCATTTATATTAAAAAAAGCTACGAAAATTCACAAGGTTTTAAATTTAATAAATGGAAGCTTTTGCCTGAGGGAGAGGGTTTATGTGAATTTACTTGAATTATGTGAGGTAAGAAAAGAGAAGAGAATTGAAAGAAAAAGGGAGAGAAAGGGAGAGGGAGAGGGAGACTTGATCAGTGAATTATGTACTTAGTATTTCATGCTTGTTTATGGAGCGTGACATTTCAAAAAATCACGCCGTATTCGTGTTGGACATATGGACAAGGGAGACACAGTGTCGGACACGTTACATAGTGTGTCCTAATAAAATAATATTAAAAAAAATTAAAGAACACTTATTGGACACACGAGAATACTTAGGACATCTTAGGATATTTTTGAGATACTTTTAGAATATTTTTGAGATATAGAACACTTCTGAGATACTTTTAGGACACTTTTGAAATGCTACGATTTCATCATCATTTAGAATATTTTTGAGATATAGAACACTTCTGAGATACTTTTAGGACACTTTTGAAATGCAGGACATTTTTTAAGCACATGACACTTCTGGATATAAACATGATAGAATTGAATACATTTAATTTTAATATTAAATTTATTTATTAATATTATATTTTTTTAATAAATTTTATGGATACATCTACCTTTCTTTTATTCTTTTTATTAATATTTAAAAATTTATTATTGTTAAAATTTTATCTAATAAAACTAAAATTCCATCTCTTATTATTATTAAAATTTACCTAATATAAGTCAAAATTTTAAGTTACAACAACAACAACAACCAAGCCTTAATCCCACTAGGTGGGGTCGGCTACATGAATCCTTTGTTTCCATTGCGCTCTTATCCAGTTTACCAAAATTCTTATCTAAGTTTTAAGTAAATAAGGATCCACTCCTTATAGTTTCTTGCCATGTCTTCTTTGGTCTCCCTCTTCCTCTTTGTACATGGGCAAAATCCAGTAACTCAATTTTTCTAACTGGAGCTTCAAAATTTTAAGTTAAACTAAGCTAAATCACATTTTTTTTTCTTTGTTGCTCTAAAGCCTTACGAAAATAAGTCGATCGCAACAAATTTGAAACTCTAGCTATATTTTTATCCTTCGGCCATCTTCAATGCTGAGAGCTCTTACTTCTTCTTATTATCGTGGCAAGTAAAATTATATTTTCTTTTATTCTCCAATTCACTTTGCAAAGTGAACCCTAAATTGACATCACGAATCTATTCAATACCAACGATATCTATTTTCAAGTCCTCATCTTAATCCTATGAGACTTTTGTGCTACTTACAAGTTATTTATACTTAAAACTTTAAGTTTATTCAATATTTTATGTATTTTTTTAAGTGAATTATTAATTTTATTATTATTGTATTTAACATGTCATGCCATGTCCGTGTCTTATGTTTTAGAAACTCACTCTGTTGTTATATTTCCGCGTCGTGTCGTGTCTCCGTGTCATGTCCGTGTTTCATAAATGCTTGCATTTCAGATTAAAAAGAGAGTAATTAAAAAGGGATAGGGTTGGGAAGAGGGAGTGGGAGACTTAATCAATCAATTATGTATATAGTATTTCATACTTGCTTTCTAGATTAGAATGGGAGTAACTAAAAGCAGTCTCCTTTTTTTAGGTTTGATGTAGCATGGTTCTCCTCGCTGTTGACAATGCTTGGGCCTATAACAATGAAAAGGCCAGAGGTCCTAGTTTAAGATATCCTAGTTATTATCGTTATATTTCTCCACTACTCATTAGTTGACAGTAGTCTCTTCCTACTACTAAGGAATGGGGAAAGCAATAATGAAATCTTTCTGGTACTCTAGTCAGTTCATTAGTTCTTTTTTTGACACATGGGACCATTTTCTAGGATGCAAATATGAGGTCTTTTTGGTAACCTATGAAGCACGGACACGACACGGAGACACAGGATACGACACGACGACACGGTGATTTTTCAAAATATAGGACACAGACACGGCATGACATGCCAAATACAATAATAAAATTAACAATTCATACTTAAAAAAATATATAAAACATAATACAAACTTAAATTTTTAAGTATAAACAACTTATAAATAGCACTGAAATCTCATAGAATCGAGATGAGAACTTGAGAACAAACGCCGTCGGTATTAAAAAGATTTGAGATATAAATTTAGGATTCACATTGAATAAGAAAAAAATACAATTTTGCTTATTAAGACAATCATAATGAGCACGGCAATAAGAGAAAGTAAGAGCTATCAGTATTGAAGATGAAAAAAGGATAAAGGTGAAGCCAGAGTTCTAAATTTTTTGCGATTTGTTCATTTTCGTAAGGTTTCTGGGCAACAAAGAAGGAAGAAATCTGATTTAACTTGGTTAACTTAGAATTTTGACTTATTGGGTAAAATCTATGAAACACGAGTACGATACGGCGATATGGATACGATACAATACTGATACAGTGATACGATAAATTTAAAAAAAAGTAGAATACAGATAGGTCAGGATACAGCTGTGAAATACTTTCAATTCTAATATTCATATTTGCGTTGGATATGAAATAAAGTTAATTTTTATAGTTGAAATTTGTGTTGGGCAAAAAAATTAACTCTAACCAAACAAGGCCCTAGAAGTGTCTCAGAAGTGTCCTAAAGTGTCCCGTAGTATACTCGCGTGTCCAGGAAGTGTCTTTTAATTTTTTTAATATTATTTTATTAGGACACGCCATGTGGCATGTCCGACACGGTGTCCCCAGGTGTCCTCGCGTGTCCCCGAGTGTCTATGTATCCGACACGGACACGGCGTGGTTCTTGAAGTGTCCATGCTTCATAGTTGGTAACCTATTGGTAACCAAGTGGGTTCAGTAGTTCATTTTCTGGGAAGATTTGTAATACCTACTATGAATAGAAAATTAGTACTAGAGTTATTTATCCAGTTCACTTCTTCGTGCAGGATTGAAGATCAGCTTACTCATTTGTTCTGCAGTATTGTCTGTTTGACCATCTTTAAGTACTTATTTCTTTGTTGTAATTGTGTTCTTTTGTTGGCCTCCACAGTGAAGGCAATGTATTTGAAGCATATCTTTAGACATGGATTTTAATATAGGATTTTTTTCATCTTAATAAACCATTGGAGTTATGTATATTAGTATGAGGGCATACTTTTCAATCAGCTAAATTATAATTGATGCAAGAAGCTTCCTTTAGGAGCAAGGACGGTTTAAGGAATTGCTAAACTAACCTAATGACATGCTTCTAGTCTACCAGTAAAGACAATATTGGGATATCATAGTGATGTGTCATATTATTAGTCTATCTATTACATTTTTGTTTTGGTTAAGTAGTTTTGTTTTGAATGATTTGCAATTTTGGCTGGCAGTTTTAATTTCAACTCAAATAGAACTTTATTCAACTTGCATTTGTCTGAACATGCACAAATATTTTCAATTAGACATATTTAACATTCACATAAATGCGTATTCAATGTTTGCATTATCAAATGTGTGTTTGAGATAGAGATTGTTATGTACTACGCATCAATACATCAATTACTAGTACATATTCTTTCTATGACATGACACTGCTTACTTGGTTAAATATATGGGTAGCTTAACCCTAGTGAACTCAAAAGTCTACTCAAAATTTATCAGTTTCTATACTACTCAATCAACCCAGTGGGGAATTGAACTTTAAGTATGGGCTGACTCACTTGAGATCGAACCAATGCTAGGTTATTTTCATGTAATGAGTTTGTTAATGTATTGGATCTTTTAAATGATTTTGTATAAGAGTTTAGGATAGTTTCATTTTTGATGTGGATGGTACTATGTGGCCTTTGAAACGTATTATACACTCTTCCCAAATTGTTGTGCATTCCATGGACTTAGCGTAAATTGGGTGATGAGTCTAATAATAGCTTGATCAGGTTTCATTATTTGGAGTATTTTAGGGAAGCTTAGGTTACTGTTCTTATGATGCCTTTTCTGTTATACATATTTCTTTGCACCCTATCATTGGAACTGGCGATGCATAAAACCATTCCTTTACATAGTACAAGGATTTTTGAGTTGTCAAGGTGAAGCATTTGATGCCAGATGATACTTCATCTAATGGGATTCTGGTTCAGTATTTTTTTTACTTTTGTTGTAATATTATTACTTTCCAACTGTGCTCTTTCAGAATGAATATGATTGTTTCCAGAAAGTAGGCAAAGGTGATTGATTTACATTTATTCTCTAGGTTTGGGTGAATTTCATTACATATTGTGAGCTTGTGGTCAGATTTACATGATTGTTTAAAATCAGTGAATTTCTACAAAATTCACGTGCACTCTAATATATTGTCATCATCCTCAAAATATATTGTTGTCGTCCTCTATATCTTCGTCATGACTATTTGGCTATAGCCTCGTTTAAAGATTTAATCTACTCATGTAAATATTGTTATGCTGCATTTTGCCTGCTATTTGAAGCTTTGTCATCAATCCTTTGAGTATTAGAATCCTTGCATTCACGTGATCGTTTTTTCCTTTTGTTAGTGCTGGCATTCTTATCCATGCAAATATAGTTTGTTCTTCGTGCTTGTAAATTTTCCACGCCCATGCTTATTTGTGTAATTTGTTAGAAGCTTGTGATGAAAAACTGCAAAACCCTGAAGTTGCTCAAACTTTTTAAGCTAATTAAGAGTTTTGGTAAGTTCTAGTTTACCTTTAAGCAATACGGTTTAAAGTTTCAAAAAAATACAACTTAAATTTTTTCAAGCAGAAATGGTAATTGATCAGAGAGTACATTGTAATATTAGAGTGTCATAGAATCAATTTTGTTTTATGTCTGATAGATCTACTATGAAAGATTTAGTAAAAAAGTTCAAGGAGAGAAGAAAATCTGCATTTAATTTTTATCAATTTAGAAAAAACTTATGATAAAAGTATTTTTATCAATTTAGAAAAAGCTTATGATAAAGTTCCAAGGCAAGTGTTTTGGAAAGTTTTAGAAAAAAAAGGAGTTTGTACTGCTTATATTCAAGTTATCAAAGGCATGTATAAAGAGATTGTTACTTGTGTTTGAACACAAGGGGTTTAACTAAGAAATTTTCAATTGCAGTTGGACTACACTAAGGCTGAGCTTTAAGCTCATATTTTTTTGTATTAGTTATAGAGATCCTGACTGAACATATTCAAGAAATAGTACTTTAATGTTTGCTTTGCATACATGATATTTTTTTTTATTAACAAGAATAAAGAAGAGGTTAAGGCGAAACTCGAGTTATTGAGGAATACCTTAAAATCTAAAGGTTCTGGTCTTAACAGATTAAAAATCAAATATATGGATTGCAAATTTAGTTAGGGTAACAGCATTTGTATTGGTGAGATGACAAGTTATTAGGAAGAGTAAGCGATTTAAATACTTTAAATGAATTAATGGTGAAATTGATGGTGATATTATTAACAAAATTTAAATAGGATGTTTAAAATGAAGAAATATTTCTAGTGTGTTGTATGATAAAATTTTTTTACTTAAACTTAAAGGTAAATTATATAAAATACTTGTAAAACTAGTAATATTATATGATGCTGAATAATAGCTCCCAAAGAAAAAAAAAACATAAGTAAAATAAGTGTTACAATGATGAGGATGTTAAGGTGGATGAGTGGGTATATACGAATGGATAGAATGCGAAAAATAAATATATCCATAAGACGATTGGGATAGCCTTAGTTGAGGATAAACTCAGGAAGAATCGGCTTAGATTATTTGGACATATAAACCGTAGGCAGATGGAAGCTCCAGTAAGGTGAGTAGAGTTGTTAGATTTTACTTGTACTAAAAGAGAGAGAGAGAAAGACCAAATAAGACTTGACAGGAAACCATCAAAAAGAATTTCACATATTTGGAAACTAATCGAGACTTGTTATTTGATAATATGCAGTAGAAACAAAGGATTAATATAGTTGACTTAGTTATTATTTGTAGTAACCAGGATAAAGAAAATTGACAAGGCCTTCTTAACCAAAATGTCCTGTGACCATGCCAAGGCTCATTATGATAGCATAATATTTTGAAAATGTTGAAAGCTGGGCATGACTTGGACGATGAAGAGGGTAGGCATTTCAGGCTAGTCCCCTTTTTCAAATTTTCGTAGAAAGGTTCACGCCGGTTGGAAGTTTTAGATATGAATCTATAATAGCAACTGTCCAATGAGGCCTCTCAATTCTTTGATTTCTTTTATCAGAAGCAACTGAAGCATCAGCGAAGGTTGTTGAAATCCTGGAATTGCTCAAAATGGCTCGGCCCTTGACCTCAGAAGCCAACAATTTAAATAGGAAGGAGTGAAGCTACCCGTATGTCCTCTGTTCTCATCCCGGAAACGAAACGAAGCTTTTGCCAATCTACTGCTATATGGATATGCATTGGTTATATCTATTTCCATTGGTGTCAAAACTGTGCTTCTTTGGTAGGATTTTTGAGCTATACCATGACTTTTCTTTCCATAGCTTATTACTCTAGCAA
Organism: Apostasia shenzhenica; assembly: GCA_002786265.1. NCBI lineage: Eukaryota > Viridiplantae > Streptophyta > Magnoliopsida > Asparagales > Orchidaceae > Apostasia > Apostasia shenzhenica. The sequence continues at coordinate 3,669,974 of KZ451980.1, forward strand.
ATTGACATGAAATAAGGGATAATCATAGATGATGGACTAAATGGTAGGCTGTAAAAAAGGGTCTTGTGCTGTTAACCTCTTGCCTTTCTGTAATGAACACTATGGAGTCCATGGTATCCATCATGTAGGTTGATTGTGCATCACTGATGTTTATTTTTAAAAATGTTTTGATTCTTTGGAATACTTGGGTATGCAAAACTACTTTGGACTACTCAAATATGATTTGCTTGTAATCCTCATTATCAGCTAGATTTCTGCCTAGTTTTCTTCAATTGAATACATTATTGACTGATGGGGACCAGGTGTGTTTCTCTGAAATTCGGCCGTAGCCTATAATACTATAACAGTAAAAAGATACATCAGGTACAAAAAATTTGATCCTCGTTGAGGATCGCACAAAAATCGAGTGGGAGGGACATGCCCCTACGCCACTCTGTGTCATCGAAACAAGAAAAGGAATCTACAAAGTCTGCCGCTCTATTAGCGGCTCTATAAACATGAGATATCCTATATGCCTTGAAGGGACAAAAAAGCTCGGCAATCTGGGCCATGGTCTTGTCGGGAGGGTGTCCTCTGGCTGTCCGGTGAAGGTCCGCAATAGTGATGGCTGAGTCGCCCTCTATCCAAATCCCGTCTGCCGTATCCGCCCACTCTTGGGCGGCTGTCATCGCGACGGGGACCAGGTGTGTTTCACCTTAAGGTTAAATTGGTTTTTGTAATATTCACAACACTGGCAAATAAAGGATGTAAGAAGTTGATCTTCAAGTTGCATGAGATTAGCTATTTTGCAACTAATAATGCCTGCTATTGATTCAACTATTTTTAATGCATTCTCATCCATACAGCATCTTTTAGAATTATCTCACAATTTTTCTTAACTACATATATATGTGTGTGTATTTGATTATCTATTCATGTACATGTATGCTTCTAATTGCTTTGCATCCTGGTCAAGTTCTCCAAAATTCTACACTTCTACTTGCCAGTTTCTATGTAGGACAAAAAAGCTTATGCTCTCGTAGGAAAATGCTCTGTTTGATAATAAGAAAAAAAAAAGAAAATTTGGTTGAAATTTATAGTAATTTTTGAAAAATGTGTATGATGTGAAATAAAGTAAGTTTATTATATTAAAAATTGTGTATGATGTGAAATAAAATTGATTGATTTATTGAGAATTGTGTTGGATGTGAAATAAAGTGATTATTTAATGTTGAAATTTGTGTGAAATGAGATATAAAATAATTTTTTAAATTTTTTTAAAATAAATTTAAGATTTTGATTATGGGTAATTTTAGCCTAAACAGGGCCTTAATGTAGGACGGAAAGAGGAGGCTATGTGTTGATTCCAAAATTGATGTGGAACAAAATTCATTTAACTGGCTTCCTTCATTAAATTGGATAAAAGGTTTTAGAAATTAAATTGGGTTCTGTCAAAATTTAAAATTTAACAATAATTCATTTAATAGGATTTCAAGGTTTGCTCAGTTAATAATCAAGTAGTCTAATTGATAAATAATTTGAATTTGATTTCTTAGAGGATAAACTTAGAGAAAATCGATTTAGATGGTTTGGATATAAAAATCATAGGACGATTGAAGTTTCAGTTAGAAAAATTGAGTTATTAGATCTTGTTTATGTACATAAAGGAAAAGAGAGTTTAAAGAAGATATAATAAAAAATTATAAAAAGTGATTTTAGTTACTTAGATTTAGATAAGAATTTGATAATTGATAGAGCACAATAAAAACAAAGAATTTATATAGCCGATGCCAGCTAGTGAGATTAAAATTTGATTGTTGTTGTTGTAATATTGAAGAAGAAAACATATGTAAAGAAAGAAACCGTACAATATACAAGTATTGTGAGAAAATTTATAGTTCTATTTTTTCTTTTTGAATTTTTTTTTTTACATTATTTTGAAATCATTTCTGGTGCTATTTGAATATAACGAAAATAAATTCATTACGGAACAGCCGAAAATAAATTCATTATAATCAGGTTTGCCTGCTTGGCTGGATTACACCGAGCTAACGACGCCAATCGGGTCTCGTGCCGCTCGAGTTTCCGCAGATTTCGCCGGCCACCCTCCCAAGTCGCCGGCCACACGCCCAACCCTTCACGAAGCGTTGGCTTCGCGCACGCCCACTCCACGCAGAGAAAACCGTGCGCCGTGCTACATCCATAAAAGGAAACATCCTGGTGATTTTGAGAGGGGGTTGATGAGTCGATGACTGATGATTAGCGAGAGTTCTGCAGTGCGAAGAGACGTATCTTGTTCTGTTCTTGGAATCCAACGCAGGTGATGTGGATTTGGACTGCTAGTTGGTGCCGGATTCAGCTTGGTTTGGAACTGAGAGCGGCAGTGAGCTGTGACTGCGATAAGATCGGGGGTTCCGGCAGGGGTCTGCAGCTGCCGAGGCTTGAGGTTAACTTGGTATTAGGGTTTTAGTCTTTGTTGTCGTCTTGCTTCCTTTTTTTCTTATTTTTTCTCCTGGTGTTTTCTCTGTTCATCTTTGCTTAATCCTTGCACGTAATACTTTTTGTTCTTGTTTCTCTTGTGTTCACAGTATTTCATATTTGTTTCCAAAGTGAAATCATGGTTTCCTAGTTGTAGTAACATTGTGGTTGATCTCCTATTAAAAAAGAAAAAAAACCAAACATTGTGGTTGATCTTTCTTACATGAAGACTTTCTGGCTGCTGTTTACTGCCCTACCATATTACTGAATTGAATCTTTGTTCTGTAATGCTGAGAATGAATTCGAGACTAGAATAAACTTGTTATATCACTGGTTTCATGTCTTATTTATATTACATGGAGGGTTTCTAAGACGTTTATCTTGTTTAATTTAAGTTTGATATGATTTAGTTAATTCCTCAAAGTAAGGTGATAAATTGCTATCTAATTAGCAAGAAGTTTTTTTGAACCAATGATTAAGACGAGAACATCAGCATACATGAAGTGTTCATGAGATGTTACAAGTTAAAACATAAATTGTGGATAAAATCCAGGAATAGATGGTAGTAACCCTAAATCTAAATATGTCCAGTTGTGAATTACTTTAAACTACACCTAAAGTGAAGGATAACAGCTCCTCTGCCTCCTATCGAGCCTAGGACACCTGTTTACACCCATACAATGGCCTTGAATCGCCATGCTTCTTTAGTTGCTCAACATTTTCACAGTGAAGTAAATTTAAATATCAGAGCAAGTTTCAACAATCGTAAAGAAAACTCCATTCTCAAACATTTCCTGTGGTTTTTAAAGCCATTTTCGCTCTCTTAGATGTGGTTTAGACATCTACTAACTGATCAAGTCATGGTAAGATCATGGGGAAGAAAGTAGAAACCATCAATAGAAAACCTAAAACTGTAGTTATTACCCACTAGTTCTTGCGCTGATCTAGAAATGGATTGACGACGCATTTGATCGGCATTGCTTTAAGGGTGTTGGCTTATTCTTGTGCATGTCTGTTTTTTGATCGAAGGCAAAATGAATTGCCACCTCTTCTAGTGCACCATCTAATCTACTGCTTTACCTGGTTAAACCCTCTTCCCCTTGTTGTCCCTTTCACCATGTTCTTTATATAACATCAATACATCAGCCCCCATATATATCAACTCCACTCAAAATAACTTATACAATGCAATTACATGTCTCAAAGACACAATTCCTTGTAGTCCATTACTACAACTTGTCATAGAGTGAAAGCCAAGATTGCCATGCCTGAGGCCGGAGGTGATAGTTGTGATGGCAATGTGGACCATGGGCAGCCACATCAATTGGGTAACTTGGGTTATAATAATCAGATTCCTGTTGCACAGAAATCTAGCAATCAACATTTCTATTTTTGAATTATACCATTATTTAGAGAGGATATTGTGCAGTATGCTTTATAAATTAGATTATTGTTAAAAATAGTCCTAAGTTTGTGTCAATTTGGGACAATCAATAGCATCTTCTACTGGCTGAAAGGGTTATGAATTGGTAAAAGCAATGTAACTTAAGAGTAAAACAAATGGAGAAATAACAGTTGGAATTACATTGGTGTTTTCAAGAATTCATGGCCATTTGTGTTTAGGGAAGCTTTTATTTTTTTAGGAAGTTTCATACATTTACTACTGTAAAATTGTTGATTTACATGTTAAAGATGTTAAAGTTCATATTTACTCGTCAATCAATTAAAATTTGAGACGTGTACATGGTTGTTACCTTTGTCACCTCAAGTTACCTCACCTTAAACTACATTTTGGTTAATGTAACCATGCACGAGAGTGGATGGTGATGCGTTGAGCAGCAAGTGCAATGAGAGGCTAGTCGAACAACATGCGCCAACTAGCCAGCAGACAATCAACAAGCGGGATGAACAATGAACAACATTGAAAGTTTTCACAAAGTATATTGGTTAGATGAGGGCACACATGTAAATTTGATGAAATCTTAAGTGATATTGCAGAATATCTTGTAGAACCTTTTAAATATGTTAATAGATCTTTAATTGTGGTGTTGTTTGTGTAATTTCTCAAGTTTCAAGTAGCTGTATGTTAATATGACCTTAATGTTTTTAATTTATAAGAAAATAACTTTAAGGTGCAGAATATGTAAATCTTCCTAATTTTTTTATATGAGAACTCGAGTTTGTTGTGTGAAACCATTCTTGGTTGGAATTTTATTATCTATTTTTTTCCCATTTGTTATTGAGTTCAGTCTGTATCTGCTCATCTATATCATCTTATTTGACTTTTCTTTCTTTTTGCTATTTTCGATTGGCTATAAATTTGATTTTTTGCAGAAGCTGAAGCCATGGAAAAATTGAGAATTTATTTGCGTGGTAACAGCAGAAAAGCTCTTGTTCTTGTGCCTCATGTTATTTATGGCATGATAACAAGGTATTATCTAAATTTTATAGGGAATTACTATGAAAATGTATGAGGCATCTAATTATGTGCTCCGGTTAATGGTTGTAGCTAGTGTATGTAGCTCAACTATGTATGTGAATTAGCTACCATTAGATGGTATTTGGATTTGCAATGCAGCGATAGGAGTATTGTGGAGATACCCAAGTTTAGTCTACTGCAATAACTTGTATGCACCAGATGGATTATGACGTATTAATCCACCCAGTCTGTTTATCAAATATGTTATTACCTTATTATTGTTCAAGCATATAAAAAATGGTTTGTCTGAAAGACAACCACCTAGATATGCTTTAGGCAACGAATCTGCTTTAGATATTAATGGAAGTTCCACTTGTAAATATTAGTGCATTTTTGGTTAACATAAAGTTTCTCTTTGTATCATGTATGCTAATTATTTTCATCCTTGCCTTAAAATGATTTCACACTTTGTCATGAGGGCTTATGTCATGTAGCTGAAATTTTTTAACTTTTATAAATGATTTCAAATTACTGATAACAGTAATTGGTATAGCAATGACGTGGATACTCGCTAAGCTTTAGTTGCCATGAGGCAACTACATTAGAGATTATTTTTGAGCCTATTAAAATTTTGGCTCTTGAGTATCATGATTGGTTTGACCATCTAATCATAACAGGAAATTTTACATCTCTTATTTTCAGTTTTATTGTTTGAATTTTAAACATTGGTTGTTATTTGGTTAATACAAAGTTCTTGCTCATTGTAAAGTGCAGGCTCAAAGATTGTTGCTTGACATATGCTAAATACAACATTTTTTTAATCATTTTTCAGGAAATTACACTTCAAAGCTTCTCTTTTACCTCACAAACATCCAAGAAGGAAACCTATCATCTCCTTATTCTCCACCTACCCATCATTTCTTGGGAACCAAGTGTTCTTTAGACCACTTGACATGGTGAGTAGTAGGGTTAGGGTTCTTTTTTGCATCTGTGGACCCATCTGGGTTCAAGAAAAGTTCATATTTTGAAGCTTTTCCATAGTCTAGATGTCTTTGTTCCCTGATGGCGGCAAAGGTGGCAATGGAGGTTGTGTCGGAGCCGAAAACCTTAGATGGACTAACAGTGGATTCCATTGCTGCAAAGAAATGGCCTATTCTTGATGAGGGTGAAGGGGATTGGAGGAGCCATGCTGCTGCCACCGTCCAATCAATACAACTCATCAAGAAGAGGCTACAGGTAGATGTCCTAGTTTTGCCTTTTTGTCATTGCACCTATATTTGGCTTACTTGCCTGGAAGTAGTCGAACATATGCTTCTTATTGTTTTTGGCTTGAAATGAGCTTTTTAAATACTGCAAATCTAAGAAAACTGCTGTAGAGATGACACACTGAAATATTTTGCTAATGTTTGTTTTAGCTAGATAGATGCGTGTTTGTCATAGATCTATGGAGTGGAGCTGAGTAACAAGCAAGTGGAATTTTCTTTTGCCCTGTTCATTTTTTTGTTTGGTGGAACTTATTCTGTTTTCTAATATCAATGTTTTAAGAATTCTGCTACCTATTGAATTTATTTTTGAAATTTTGGGATCAGTAATTGCACCATTGCATACACCTTTTTCTTGAATATAAGAGAAGATGATTTAATCCACATTTTGTCAATCATAATATAATTAATTATTTAAACAATTATTGCATACTGTTTTGGTCAGCAAGGTGTTAAAACTCCACAGAAGCTAATTGGCGAACTTTAAATGTGCCAATTGTCAGTTAGTTAAGAAGCTAGTGGCTGTTGAATTTCCACAAGCTGAATGCATTAAGAGGGCATTTAGTTCATTATTATCTTAGTGTTATGTCATGTAATTTAGATATTATGGCATTTAAATGTCATGATATTTAGATGTCATTTTTTAATTAATAATTCTATAATTTTATAGAAGGTTATCTATAGATACCATTAAACCAAATAATTATTTTCTCTAGACAATATAACATTAACACTAAGATAATATTGAACCAAACACCCCTGATATCTTTTGTATATACCCTGCTCCATACAATCGTCATATTGCTATTAAGGTTTATTTCATTTCTGCTTTTGTGTCATCAATGTTGTCTTTATGTAAAAGCTTACAACTTTTGTGAGCTTTTTGCTAGCGTCAACTACTTGATTCCCACATCTCTGTTTCTTCACTTCATGCTTTTGTTGGTTGTTTCATCACTGTTTTTCTTCAGAATCATTTGCTCTGGGATGCCTTTTTCTCATTTATTTTTCTGACACATGTATTCTGTGCTCGTTTTCCAATTTAATTAATATTTGTATTCTAGTAAATATTGCCTGGACTGATTTTTATTTGTTCTCTGGCAGTGGAAAAAGTTAATTACCAGGTTGGAGCAGTTGAACATGGCATTGGACAAGGCAGATCTTTGGGATGATCCCAATAATGCTTCTAGGGTTAGTCGTGAGCATGGGAGGCTGATGGGTAAGATGAAAGAAGTAAATGGGTTTGAGAAAGAAGTTCTTGAGCTTGTTGATTTGCTTAAACTAGCACGCGAAGAGAACGATATTGCGATGGAATCGGTAGGCTTTCACTTTAATGCTTTCTAATCATAAGAAGCTCTAGTTTTTTTTTTTTTTAGTATGGGGGAAAATATTATTTTATGAAGCTCTAGTTTGTGTTGTAGTTTTTGGTGGATCATAGGCTTGAATTCAAGCTGTGATATTTTCTTTTGTACATGTTAATAATGGTTTGAAATGGCTTTTCTTATGCATTATGCACCAAGTGCATATTCCTTTTTTTTTTTAAAAAAAAAAATCAACCTGATTTGCCTATCATCTTCTTTTTGGATTTAAATGTGATACAGAAAAGAATGCAACTAATATTTTTTTTGAGTAATTTAAGTATCTTAAAAGGAATAGGAACCACTTAGACGTTTCGTTAAATACTTAGTGTGCAAGTTAAATTAGGCCAACCTAACTATGAGGAGGATTTTTTTATGAATTTTATGCTAAATGCTATGCTAGCCTTGCTAATTTGAATGAATCTTGTCTCTCTCTATCTCTCTCAGTCTCTTCTTCTTCTTGAAGGAATCTTTGAGGGGTTTACTCAATATGAGAAGGAAAGCCAAGGAGAAGGAACTCGAGGCCTTGTTATCTGGGGAGCATGATTCCTGCTCTTGTTACATTGAGGTAAAATTGATGTGTTGCATGACATTGGAATTTTATCATCTTATTGAAGGACTTGGCAATATGGTAAACATGTTCCTTCTCATTGTGATGCGTATGGACAACGGAATTCTTTTGTTTATAGAATTTTTGCTTCTATTATGTAATGATTAAAGCTGATTTTAGCCTTTTGATTTTATATCTGACCCCCTTTTTTATTATTTCTTTTTCTTTGCAATTGAGATGAATGAAGAAATCCATGTAACTGATCCCAAATACTTTGGGAGTAAAGCTTGTTATTTTTGTTCTTGGCTTTACAAGTAAACCTAGGAATGCAAATAAGGCGGCATGTACATTTCTTTTAGGTCACTATTCTTGTACTCATCTTACTTCTACAGACTTCAATCTGTCATAATTTAGCTTTTGAGGACAGAATTATGTTCTAGAGGTTTGAGAAGTTTGTGGATTTAAGGACAGTTGGTGTACCCTTCATTACTGTTGTACCATGGATTGGTTGTTCATGGGTTTGAGTCATGATGTTGTGAAACTCTTGATCACAATGAAATATCCTAACCTTCTCCGCTATTAAAACTGAAATATTACAATTAAGCTCCAATTTAGTTATTTAATCAATTCTTCATTTTCGTTGAATTTGTGTATTTGGATATTTATGTTCTTCCATGCAGAACAGCCCAGGCTTCCAGGTTCTGATGTGTTACTTGCTTTAAGATCTGAAACTGTGTTTGACATAATTCAGGTTCAGGCGGGGGCTGGAGGAACAGAAAGTATGGATTGGGCTTCCATGGTTATGAACATGTACATGAGTTGGGCTCAACGCCATGGATATAAGGTCATGGTAGTGGATGAAATGCCTGGTGAGATAGCAGGAATCAAGGTCCTTTTCCTACCTTTTATTTCTTAATATTAACTGGTGTTTCACTTCCTTTTCTGTTCACTCCCTTTAAACTGTCCCCATTTGTAATTGTTTCTTATTTTATTTAACTTATTTCTTGTTGGATTAGGTTTAAATTTTTCTTTATTTTTTATTTTCTTTTTGATTTTTTTGCCCCAAACACTACAGTTTCTTCCATTCCAATTAGAAGTTGATTCGAGCTCAAAACCCCTAGTTCCAAGCAAGCTCCTTCCCCACTGGCCTAGGAGACGCTCCACTTAGGTTTAGATATGTTGTGCTTGAGGTGCATTGTATCTACTCTATGATATATATGTGTATATGTGTATGCGTGTGTGTTGTTTCGATAAAATGGTAGTGAGTAAAATCAGGCTTTATACCCTTTCTCTTAACACAGTATCAAAGCTTATCACTCTCTCCTCCATAGCCTATGACCACCCTCAGTTCTCCTTTTTGCTACCTCTGGTAGCTTCGCTCATAGCACCCCTCCTTTTTTTTTGCTCTTTACAAGACTGGCAATCATAGTCTTTATCTCTCTGCATTGCTTTTGCCAGCGTTTCATCGCTATGCTCTAGATCTACATGGCTACACGACCACAACACCTAGCCTGTAGCTACTCACTAACTCTGCACTACCCGTCGTTCTAATCCCACGTAGCTCTCTTAACAATAGAACAACTCCCTTCATTCCAACTCTGTGCATAGTTGCCCCAGCTTAGACTTTGCTAAGTTGTGCACTATCGCAACTTTCAGCCCTTGTTACTTGGTCTAGTGATATCACTTGAAAAAGAAAAGACCTTGTTTCAACCTTCATTTATCGGTCAATGTAGACCAAAAATGAAGAACTATATCCGTATGAAATGCGATGAATGCAAGAAATATTTATACTACCTAATATTTATATTACCTAGTCGTTGAAATAAGATCTAAACATTTATGTATTTACACACAAATATTCATTATGTAAAAAAATCTGTCATGAAGAACATAAATATGATACTAGGCTAGGGCGCAAAAATATATATTTTCAATAATAATCAGAAATTAGAATAATTGCGTACAAATCAAATCAACTAATGCATGTAACAAATTTATTGTTGAAATAGAGTCATTCCCACATAGAAAAATTATATCTCAGAAATAGGAATAATGGGAAACAATGATAATTTGTAATAATAATAATCCATTAATAATATAAAGATAAAATAGTCCCAATATAAATGAATAACAATGAAAAATTTGTAATCTAGGAAGTAAAAGAGAGGAACTATAGGAAAAAATGAAGGAACTCAAAACTATATGCTCTCTCATCGTAATTGTGCCTCAAACCTGAAGGAATGATAAATCTGATCTCCTCTTTCTCATCGTATACTAGGTTGGATCCTCTCAAAAGGCTAGCAATCTTTAAATTTAAATTCTTTGTAAAAAATCATTCAAAACCTCCTTGATTCGTCAAAATGGGCCATTAAAAACTTGTTTATCCCTAATAATAATTTGGACAAATCTAAATTATTTGATCAATCAAATAAGGCTTGTATATCAGTTGATTTGAAGCATGGATTAGCAGCATTATAAATGATCGCATTGTGGCATGCCTTGGGTTGCAGTTCAAGCATGATGGATGGCCAAGATGGAGGCCGCCGAGATAAAGGAAGCACCGACCTCCGACAGCCTTCAAGGGTGTAAAAGACCTAAAACCCCTTAACTCTTTATATTAATTTCATGCTGCCCTCTTTTTATTCAAGCTGACACCAATTAATATTAAATGGAAAGATTTGCTCTTAAACATCTCTTTAAATTGCAGACAAACCAGAAGTTAAAAGCCATGGGAAATCATATTTTGGTCCCTCTATTTGCATTTTCTTTTAAATAAGCTATTTTGAGCTTTATTTTCTGTCACCTTTCAATATAAAATTTGAGTCCAAAATAGCTCTAAACAAACCCAAAATTTGTATAGTTGTCCACCACTTGGTTCTAACAATTTTGCCTTGGTATAAAACTTAGAATTTTTTCTTGCCATGTATAGAAATACCAAAGAAGACACACTACATAACTATTGTAAGATCTCCAGGAATGAAATAAATAAAGCCTAAAATCCAACATCTCCAAAGCAACTCACATGATTGTAAAAGTGATGTTACAAATGCACCTGTATCATTGACATACTTGAGAGTTGAGACCTTGTTCCACCACCTCAAGGAGTTCATCTTGTTGCTTGTCCTTAGGTGTTTATAATAAAATTTGTTTCACGTCGGTTTATTGATTGCTGGGATATTGGTTGGAGCTAAAAAACCACTATGCCCTTCTAAAAATATTTTCATCAATATTTCAATAATAGAATTAACTTTATTTTATATTTTACATAAATCTCAATTTTAAAAATTAATTTTAGAGTAAAATACATGACATTGCAAATTGGTCTCAATTTTTTACAAACCTCAATTTGCGTCCTTGAGGTTGCTAAAACAATGCAGTTTTGGTGTTAGGTAAAACAAAATTGTTAATTTCTTTTACTATTACACTATAAGATTATTTTCATTTGTTAATTTTTTGGTATTTAGAATGTAATTTTGAAATATTAATATGTATATTTTTTAGATTTAAATTTTACTGCAAAGAAAGTCAGAGATGAGAGAAATTAAATTTTAGATTTTTATTAAATTTTTTAAAAAGAATGATAATAAAGGGGTGTAATGATTCTTTAAAATATATAAATAGTTTAGGTCATGTTTGGGAAAGGTTTTAACCAAGAAAAGATACTTTTGATAAAACTAAAAGCTAAAAAATGTGTTTGGTAAAATAACTTTTAAAAAATTTTGGTTTTTGAAAAGCTAAAAAACAATCCTAATTAAAAGCTAAAAAGAACTTTTCAAAAAGCTACTTTAGCTTTTACAAATTTAAAGACAAAATTACTCTCAATTATTTTATATAATATAAACAAATAATTTTTTATATTAAATTAAACAAAATTAATACATTCAGTACAGTAAGTATTAATATATCTACTAATTATTTAATATTTATTTTTTATAATAGTTGTTCATATATTTGAAATATTTATTGATAATATATATAATTATTATTGCCCAACAAATTATATATAATAATCATATTAAAATTAAAATAAATATTATAAAAGTATGTATATAATTATTATAACTATAATCAAAGTAATTTATACATAATTAAATATATTATTTATATATGATCATTATTTTCATCAAATAAAGATATAATTAAAATTATCTTATACATGTCTAATTTAGTCAAAAATATAATTTGGTCATACGGCATAGTATTTTTTATCAAATAATACTGCTTTTAATAGTAGTTTTTCACACCAGTTTGCCAAATAAAAAAAATATCTTTTAAAATAACAGCTTTTTGTATAGCTATAAAATACAACACTTTTTAAAAAGCTAAAGTAACTCTAAATAGAGCCTTAGACTAGTCAAAAAATAATCAATTTTTTCATTTTTTTATTTAGAAAGACTAGTGAAATGTGAGGTTCTAAACGATGGACTAAAATTAGAGCATTTTTACAACCTCAAGTATTCAAATTGGGTTTTTAAAAAATTGGGACTAGTTTATGACACCCTTCCGACCTAATGGGCCTGAATGCAATTTACCGTTAGTTTTATTTCACGTCCTACACATATTTTAATAAAAAACTCAATTTTATTTCACATTCCAATGTAATAGTCAACGATAAATTAACTTTATTTCGTATCATAACATTAAAATAATTTTCTTTTATCTCATTCTTAAAATTATTTACAACATCTTCAATAAAACGTGACCTACAAGTTTTGTTTTGTTCTAAGGGCTACTCTTAGATTTACGATATAAATTTCTTTGAAACTTTTTCACTGTTGCCCGACTTAAATATTTTCATATAATTCTTTTCTTGTGTGGCTATTTTATGACGGTTGGAACATATAGCAGATGGATATTAGTACACTTTTTTATATGACAATCTTTGTGAAGCAGGATATAAGGAGCAACATTTAGAGTATATTGCTCAAGGGGAGTAATAAATTACGCAAACTTTAAAAATTATTTATGGTCTAAAAGAGTTCTGTAGCTTGGTTTAATAAGCTTAAAGTTGTTACTAAAGTTAATCTACGAAATCCATCTTTGTTTGAGTTTTATCTTTATTTAGATCTATTATTCTAATTGTTTATATGGATGATTTTTCTTGACAAGAAGTCATCACACGAGCATTTCTTGGAAAAAGGTTTTGTTATAAAAGACCTTAACTCCCTCAGTATTTCATTAGTGTTGTGATCACATGTATATAATAAATGTGTTTCTCGAAAATATGTCATTGACCTCCATAAGGAAGTTGGCGTTATAGATATAAGCGAGGTGACACTTGTGTGGCTTGTAGTGCTGTTGACCATGATGATGGTGAATTTTGTGAATATTCTTGTTTTTGTCTTCTTGTTGAAAAATTAATTTGTTTGTTAGTCATTATATCTAACTTTTCCTTTATGGTTGGTGTGGTTAGTCAGTATATGAAAAGTCTTTAAAAAATATTGAGAAGTTGTCATTAAGATTTTTATGTATTTGAAAAACCACCCGATTAAGGACTGCTATATGCTAAAACTTTTAGTAGACAGTAAATGAATAACTTTTGAGGTTGAAGCTTATGCAGATGCTGACTATGCTAGCACAGTCACTGGCAAGGAATGTTTCAGGTCATTGAATTTTCATTGGAGGATATATAGTTACTTGGTAGAGCAAGAAATCTTAAGAACTTAGTTTTCCAATATCTCACCCTGATCATGCATTGTGATAACCATATTATTATTTACATTGATAGCAATCTAGTTTTTTATTAACTTACTCTTAGATTTACGATATTGTTTGTCTAAGAACATATTGGTTCCATTTTTCTTATCTAAATAACAACTAGCTGATGGTTTACAAAGTGTTGGGTCTTCATGCTTCTTGAGTTTTGTGATAAGCTGGAGTTGATGGTTATCTAAGCTCTGGCTTGAGTGGGTGTTAGAAATCCCCTCTAGATAGTCCTCTTTTGTAATTTTCCATATGTCATTTATTTGTTTCTAGTCGGATTAGGTTTAGATATGTTTTACTCAAGTATTGTACCTAGTCCCCTGTATACATGAGGTTTTGTTGTAATGAAACAGTGAAGAAAATAGGTTTATACACTCTTAACAAGTTTCTTTAGTTGCATCAAAGTATTAGAGTTTCATGATAGATTTCTCTGTTATTTCAGCGTGCAACAGTCAAAGTTGAGGGCGAATTTGCATTTGGTTATGCAAAAGCTGAAGTTGGTGTGCACCGGTTGGTGCGAATCTCCCCTTTTGACACTGGGAAGCGCCGCCATACGTCTTTTGCAGCTGTGGCTGTGATACCCATCCTAAAAGATGGATCTTCTTCACATTTTCAAATTAAAGAATCAGACCTTCGTATTGAAAGGTTTCGTGCTAGTGGAGCAGGTGGCCAACATGTAAATACAACTGAGAGTGCTGTCAGGATTGTGCACATTCCCACAGGAATATCAGCTACATGTCAGAATGAAAGGTAATCTTCTAAATGCCTTCTTTTCAAAGTTCTTAATACTTAGAAGCATGTTAATAACAGTTAATCTGGTTTCATGTGGTGTTAATAGCAATTAATCTTGGTTTCCTGTGATTATCTCAGGCAAACATGGTGTGCATTCTCATGATTTCTTGTGTTTCATAGTGACACTACACTTAAATCTACATTCTCGGCAGCTGCATGACAACTTGCCTATTAAGTTGCTTTAGATTTGTATTTTTTAGCAAATTAATAGAATGTGAAACAGTAATAAGCTTCATAAAGTTTTGAAATCCAAAGACATGCCAAGGCTTTAGAATATGACTTGCGGATCTAATGATAAGAAAGAGATTGGTCTCCAAACTTGAACTCGCAACTTTTGGGTTGGATTATGTATGTGTATCCTTGTCAAAAAGCTTGAATGTTGTTGAAGTTGCTTTCGTAACTATTATTTTTTTGTTAAGCCTAGAACAGAAGAGGGCATTAGTTCTAACAACTACCTTATTATCACAGAGATTATATATTCATAATAATTTTGTTTGGTCCAAGTTATCATAAATTACTTTTCATGAAAGTCATCATAAATTATTTTTCACTTATATATATTTTTCACTTGATATTTTTCATCCACACAGTATGAGTTGTACTTGTGATATTTGATTTATATTGACATGAATCAAATACCATATATAGTGTTATTGTCACAAGTCTTCCACGATGGATGGTACAGATCTCACGTGAGGGAGACATTGCTTGCAGTGTGCAGGAACTAGACGCAAGACGCAAGTCAAAAATAAGGAAACACAGAAAGAAAGAGAGATCCAAGCCATTTTTATTTGGAAAATCCTATGATGATGAAAAACCATGACATTCATATTATCATTGACTTAAGTAGAAAGATGTACGAAGAAATAATTCTTTAGTTTCTTCTTTTACAGTGAGGAGGGAGGAAGAAAAAGAATACATTAGAATTCTTCATAACACACCCTATCTTCATGAAGGAGATTCCCTCTTTCCTGTGAGAGAAGTCTCCATTATGATGAGGCAAGAGACTGGTGTTTTTCTCAGTTAGAGGTGTTAAAATTATCCGAAACCCAAATTTGCTTGGAACTTGTTTGGTTTTTGAATTGACTCAAAATCGGTTTGAAAATTTTAAATCGAATCATGAGTTATGAACTTTAACTCGAAGTTCATTTTGAGTTGGCCCTAGCTCGCTTGAAACATGATTCAATTTGCTCGAAATTATAAATAATTTTGATATATATATATATATATATATTAAATGTTATTACATATAACTTAGCTGGTGGTTTAGTGGTGGAGTGGAGGTTCAAAACTTATTTTTCCCAAGATGCCCTGTTTGGCGCGAGGACCAAAACAGGACCAAAATGGTACTTATTTAAAAAACAACAATAATAAGAATAAATAATTTTTTTAAATCATTCTACACAAATTGAAATATAAAAAATATTATTTTACTTTACATACTCAACAATTTAAAATAAAAATATCAACTTTATTTCACATTCTAGACCAAAATATTCAAATCGAGTATATGTGAAATAAAATTTATATTTTTATTTAAAATTATTAAGTATGTGAAGTAAAATATTATTTTTTTATATTAAAATTTGTGTATAATAATTTAAATAATTTATTTATTATTATTATTATTATTTTTTAAACTAGTACTATTTTGGTTTTGCTTTGGTCCTCGTGCCAAACAGGGCCAGGGATCAAATACTGTTGGATACATAATATACTTATATTTTTTTTACAATTATGAGCCAATTCAAATCATGATTCGATTCAGCTTGAATCATGTCCCGTTTTAATTTCGGACCAATTTCGAGCTGAGCCGAGCTTGAAGTATAGGGCTCGCTCGAAATCGGTCTAATAACAGCCCTATTCTCAGTGTCTTTTTTATGTGATGGGAAACTGAATAGAACAGAACGGATGGGACGGGATAGGATGGAACTGAACTAAACTGAATTTTTTTTATTAATTATTATGTTATTTATTTTGTAAGATCGTGTTATAATATTTTGTTTTTTTCTTATGTTTAGGGTTTAGGGTTGGTTGTTGGGTTGTTATCCATCAAAGTTTCCCAGGGGGTTGGAGCCATTAGGAGAGCATTTTTGGTGTATTGTCCTTTTTGATGTGTTCTTTGTTGGTTGGTGACATGTGGTTGTTGATGCAGATCGCCTACTTTGATTGGTGTTGGTATTTAATGCTGGCAGCCAATTATTACCCAAGTATTACCATGCGTAGCGCTAATGTTTTGCCAATGCATTTAAAAATGATATTGTTTAAAACTTACCCTAGTTGTGCATGCACCAATCTTCTATAATTTTCTTCACTTGCTCATATACACAATTTGAAGGTCTCAACACCAAAACAAAGCTGCAGCAATGTCTGTTCTTCAATCTCGGTTAGACCAACTTGAGATGGCTCGTCAGGCTCAGATGAATGCGGAGCACACACAATCTCTCACTGATATCAGCTGGGGGAACCAGATTCGAACTTATGTTCTTCACGTAAGATCACGTGGTCCTAGCTCTAACCCTATCACACAAATTCTACATTTTACTTCTTAACGGCTATATATTTTTTACCCGCAGCCATACCGCATGGTTAAAGATCTCCGAACGAACTACGAAGTTTCAGATCCCGACTCTGTTCTGGAAGGTGATATTGATGACTTTATTTTGAATTTCCTTTCTTCTCTTGACGAGGAAGAAGTCATGTAGCTTGGCTAGTACATCGTTGCCATTATACAAACTCAGGACAACTTTGTGTTAAACTATCTTATTTATGTATTAATGTCTTATTCTTTGATTTTTTTCATCTGAGAATGTTCTACAATGATTGTAAGATATTCGTTTAGTCACTTGCATGCTATTATGCTCTTTTATTATTCTCTGCATTTTGGATGTGATAGGAAATATAGACTGTATTATTGAGAAAGTTGGATGACAATGTGAGGTGGTCAAAACTTTAGAAATTGTAATGAATTAGATAGTAGTATCTACATAAGGCAGTTTAGATGTAACTGTAATGATCATAATATGATATATTGATGTGGGTTAAGGTATATATAAAGCGGGGAAATACAAATTGTTGGCCGAATTGGTCGGCCAATTTGTTGAGTTCTCGGTGAGTTTGGATCTAATAGTTTGACATCATCTTCATGCTGCAAAGTAGTTTTGTTAATTTGTTTTGAGCATGTGAGCACAGTAAGAGTGGAGAAAAATTGAATGAAGAAAGATCTGTGAGAAGATGGAGAGAGTAAGAGGGGAATGACGTAAAGCCAGATGAAATTAAACAAACTCATAATGTGGCGGGTATAAGAGAAGGATGATAGCACACCAGAAGGTATGACAGGAACATAATCTGTTCAGCTATAGTTTCATATATCCTGAGGAAGGCTTTATGTCATCCTATGGTTTTAGAAGGATCTTTTTAGTCTCTCAAGTTTGTTGACATATAGCCATTACTTACAAGGAAAGAAATTACGATAATAATGCCATATAACTACATTTTCCTATATCAATGACCATCTCATCATTCATGGTGCAATTGGATCTGATAATACTAGGGCAACACAAGAATGTCATATTATTACCTTGAAAATGTTATCTAGATTTTAGTGTTTTTCTTAAGGTATCATTCTCTTTTTCAGGCTTCTGAGGTCTTCGCTGGATTCCTTGCAATCAAATCCACTTCCTCGATCCTCTAAGGTTTCCTCAAGGTTCTTCCTCAATTTTTGAGATTTCCTTAGGAGTCATTTATGAGATATCTTTGTAGGTGTTACATGAGACTCCTTTGTAGCATACCACAAGATTCCTTATTTTCTATGAGATTTCTCTATTGTTCATTTTGTTTTCTATAAGGTGTCTTTGTTGTTCCTCAATGACTCTTTTTTGTGCCTACTTCCTCGTGGATCTGAGGGTTGGAATTGGCCTCCTAATCATGTGCCCCTTTTTCAAAGGATTCAATTCCCTTTAGAACCTCACAAGTAGTTTCTTTCTGTTGACCAGATGTTCTAGTTATTTCCTCTAAGATTCTCAATGGTTCTTCAATAGTTTTAAGTTTTGCTTTAAACCACTTTGCAGTTGTTGGCACTTGTCCTTTCGAAAATAGTGTGCTTTTGGAGTTGCTTCTCTACTCATACATAGTATGAGATCATCTATCAGAGATAGTATCTCGCAAGGTTCTTCATCAATCATGTAGGGCTTGAATGGCTTCAGATTCTCAACGTTCACCATTAAACCTCCATGTACAATGGTGGATCTTGCTAATAGAAATATTTGTTGATTTCTTTAGCTGTCAAAATAGATTATATTATTTTGCCTTCAATTTCCTTTTTTTCTCTTTTCAAACGGTCCTTTGTAACCATACTAGATCGATTACCTTGACATGACACTCAACTCGATGCTTATTATGTCGTTCTTTGTTATCCCAAAAGTTCTTCTACGTCACGTCAGTATGAATCTTCATAATTTTCTCAAAAACTCCTTACTAACTTGGAGCTTCTAATCAAACAGGCTTAATTGTACATAATCTAGGCATACCTTGAATGGGAAAACAAAGTGGACATGTGGTAGGCTTTTCATCCCATATCTTTGGATGTAGAACATTATACCTATGCATTAGATGTATAATTATTCCTCTTTAGTGCCATAATTTACTGTTGAAGAAGGTAATATGGTGAATACTTGTGCTTTTTTTGAAGATTAGTCTTTCAGCTTCTTCACTGCCTTGTGTCGTTGTCTTTGAAAATCTATTAACTATTGTAAATTTTTGTTTGGCACGGGGCTAAAATAATAATTATAATAGTATTAGTTTAAAAAATAATAATAATAATAATAATAATAAATAAGTTTTTTAAATATTTTATATAAATTTTACTATAAAAAAATATTATTTTATTTTATATATTCAATAATTTTTAATAAAAATATTAATTTTATTTTATATTTTAGGCTAAAATATTAAAATCTAGTATGTCTAAGATGTAAAATAAAGTTGATGTTTTTATTAAAAATTATTAAGTATTTGAAATGAAATAATATTTTTTTATATTTAGATTTGTGGAGAATAATTAGGAAAAATTATTTGTTATTATTATTGTTATTATTATTATTTTTTTTAAATTAATAGTATTTTGATCTTGATTTTAGACCTCACGTTAAATAGGGTTTAACGAGGTAGTTATCAAAATCCCATGACATTGGTCATTTATGTCTTGAAAAGTTGTACTCATTGACCAGTCACATTAATATTTTTTTTATTCCACTCACATATGGTAAGTCAAGTTTAACACTTATAGGATCTGTTTGTTTGTATGGGATTCAATTTAATAAGGTTAAAATTAAATTTAGATAGAGATATTTTTTTATTAAAAGTTGTGAATGATGGAAATAAAGTTTGTTATTGTGTTGGGATATACAAGGGATGTGATATAAAGTTAGTTATTATGTTGCATATGTGAGGAATGTGATATAAGTTAGTTATTATTTTAGTAATATGTGTTAGGATTTTAAAATAAAGTTAATTTTTAATATTAAATTTTATGTGATGTGATATGTCTGGTTAAAATTAAATCAAGTTAATTTTTAATTTCAAAATAAATGGGGCCTTAGAGGTCCTGTTTGGTGTGATGATCAAAATTATGATCAAAATATTATTAGTTTAAATAATAGTAATAAATATATTTTTTTAATAATTCTATGTAAATTTTAAAATTAAAAATATTATTTTATTTCACATACTCAATAATTTTTAATAAAAAATATTAATTTTATTTTACATATTAGATCAAAATATTAGAATCGAATATTTTGATTTAAGATGTAAAATAAAATTAATATTTTTATTAAAAATCATTAAATATGAAAATAAAATAATATTTTTTTATATTAAAATTAATATAGAATAATTAAAAAAATATTTATTAATTATTATTATTATTATTATTATTATTATTATTATTTAAATTAGTATTATTTTGTTCTTCGACTCAAATAGGATCAAAAAGTATGATCTCAATATATGCATTAATGGTTGAAAAGATATAATGAGCATATAAATGGAGTTAGGCTCTGAAAATTTTTATATCAAATTTTAGTGTGTTTGTTTGTAATGGTCAAATTTAATTTTGTTACATATGATGTGCAGGTAAAAATGTTTTTTTATTAAAAATTGTATAAAATATAAAGTAAAATTAATTATTATATTGAGATTTATAAGAGTCATAATATAAGTTAATTATTATATTAGTATATATATATAGTATATAAAATAAAATTATAAAATATAATGAAATTTTAATATTAAATTTTATATATAATCTGATATATCTGATTGAAGATTAATTTTAATTTAACTAAACAATGGAGACTATTGTTAAGAATCTAAGATTTCAATTTATGCATAGAAGGCCTGAAAGATATAATGAAAATATAAATGAGTACCATTGGCATTGGCCATTTCTGCCTGAAAAGCTTAGGCCCACATATAGGGCTGTTAACGATTCGATCTCAGGCTGATTCAAACTCGGGTTAAGATTAAGTTGAAAGTTTTCGATTCGATTTCCATTCGATCCAGAGAGTGAACGAGGAGAGTTCGATCCGATCTCGATTCGAGCCGGGTCTGGTTCATTTGTTATCGATTCAACCTCGATCCGAGCCAAAATTAATTCAATTTTTTATCTTTTATCCAAATATTATGTATAAATATATTTGTTCATTCAATCAGTTTAAACTATAGCTATTCGCTTTGATTTATTATTTAAAGATAAAAATAAAAAAATAATTTACAATAAATATAATTTTAAATAATTATAGAAAAAATTCTAGTGAAAATTTAATAAAGTCTTTCGGTAGACTACTGAAAAAATTATATAGTAAATCTAGTTATATATATAAATATATTTACGTAATATTTTTTATTTTTTTAATTGATTTGATTTCGAACCATGTCGATTCGATCTTATGTTAGCTCAACAGTAAATTAATTAAATTTTTGAGCAAAAAAAAAAAAAAACTGATTAATTGGCTCATTGAGATCAAATAAAACTGAATTTAATTTAAAATTTGATCCAATTTTCGAGCGACGAGCTTCTAGCAAAATTAACAGCCCTTACCCGCATATGCTCCACGGAGGGGCTTTATATCTTCAAAGCTCTTGTACCTCTGGAAGGCACGGCAGTGGTATCGCTTGGCCTCGAAGAACAGAATGGCTTCGCCTCCGCGGTTCCAGGATCTCAGGGAGAAGCTCTCCGAACGGTGGAAACCCCTGGAGCGCTCGCTTCAGTTCTGGGTTCGGGCCGTCGACATCTACGCTGGCTACAAGGTCTGCCAGGTTCGCGCGAAGTTCGTCAGCGATGCCGGCGAGCAGGAGGCCATGTGGCAGCGGCAGCACGAGCTCGCCGCTGACAAGATGTATTCCCTCTGCTACGAGCTCGGTGGACTCTTCCTGAAGGTGAGCAATTTGGTTTCGTTATATTCCAGGAGTTAATATTTGGTGAGTGGCTTGCTATCTTTCTTGGGTATTGCGATCGTGATTGGTAGGTCTGATGGAAATGGTTGGTAATTTCTTTGTTTTTATCGATGCAACATTTGGCTCTGGCTGGTTGCTGAGTCTGATGGAAATGTTGGGTTCCATCTACTGGAGGACAGCCTGTTGACTGGAACATCTTTTAGACATGGCTTTTCCTTCTTGTAACTGCATTAGGAAGTGCGTGCCTGAAATTTCTCCCTTTTTGTGTGGGGGCAATTATTCGTTTTCTGCAATCTTTATACATTCAATTCCATATTCCATATTTGGCATGCTGAGATTCATTGTTGATGGCGCTCATGAATTTCATTCACTAAACTTGTTGTTCATGATACGAGGAGCAAACTGCAATAACGTATCAAAATCAAGAAAGCATGATCAAAGCAAGTTCTATCCTTCTACAGCATAATCTATGAATCCATGCTTTTTCTGCTTTGGCATTTGGTGAGCATGCAAAAATAGACGTGATAAGGGGCATGCTTGACAACACATTAGAGTTTAGTTCTCTTTTTGTCTGAGAAATAGTTGAAAAATGCCTCTGGCTTCTACGCTCTTTTTAGATATCAGACTCTTCCTAGGATCCTTTGATGTCCAACCTCCCACCTAGCCGCCCCACTCCCAATGGAGTGGTGATTTAGTTAATTAGTTCTCAGACGAAAAATCCTACTCAATAAAAGAACATTTGTGAAAACATGACCAGCATAAAATTTTCTTTTACTTCACATGTATCGAGCATAAACTTTGAATGTTGAATGTAGTAGAAAATATGTGTCATCACTAACATTTATAACCAAATATGAATCATAATTTAGGAGTTTTACATAGCAAGCTAATTATAACATCTATAACCATAAATGTCATCAACCTTCAAATTTACATCACATGATACCATCAAATAAAAAAAAAGTATTATGCATCATAAGTCCTCAAAATGCAAAAAACATCAATGAACAATAAACATTGCCACTCTTTCAGAATCTCCTTGCCCATTCCCTGTGCGTGGCTCGGCGTAGCAGTTCCTGCCAAGAAGACGTTAGTCCACTAACTTTAGGACTGAGTAAGCATTGACCCACACTAGGTACAAATCATATATGCATGATTTATGTCTTAGATAAGCAATATATATATATATAGCAAATGGGGGTATATGAGTATAGAGTTGCCTGAATATGTAAATATCAGACATGAACAATAACAACTCAAATATAACTCATTTGCAAATTATTCTCATTTTATATCATTTATTTATTTATTATCTTAGGAGCTATAGTTTCTTACTACATCGCTTCCTCTGCCCTACACACATGGAGTAGCTCTCAACATGGCTACAATCCATAAGCCAACACAATTTGGGATCGAGTCTGTCATACCCTCAACATGGTAGACTTAAATTGTCATCTCCTTGTAAGGTAACCCTTAGCACAACATACAATCCACTGAATCATATAGCATCTTGCTCAAGCTGGGAAGAGAGTACAACAAGAAACCATATTTAGTTTGTTATCGCAAGTGGGAACATTATATTTATAATCATATTTTGGGTTCCAATTCAAGTTCATATCTTGAATTCTACTCAAATTTTCAACTGGACCTTTAGACCACAATTTGTCATAGGTTTTTGTCATATTCTAATTCTCATGCTTAGCCCATTTTCACAACAAAATATTATTTATATATAACATGATATCCAACATTTAATAGCACAAAATAAATTCAATAACTTCTATTAAGCCCATGTGATGAAGGGTCGGAAAACATTGCATAAACAAATATCAAGAAAACTCTTTCCAGTAGCTCAAATTTGCTTCAATTCAAATGTTTAAGCATTCTTGCCACTCCAAACCAGTAAGCAGAGATAGAAATACTATTGTAACATACTGATAACATTTTATCCATATCGAAGCAAATATCTCATGTGAAATGGCAATTAAATGTTCAAGTGTTCATGTACACACATATATGCTTCATTCCATTTAAATAGTTATTAATTAATTGCATTGAAAATGTCGAGATTTTTTTTTTGATGGTACTAAAATGTTGAGAATTGATAAAATTAGTATTATAACAAGAATCCAAGCAAACATACCAGCTATTTCATCACACTATTTTTAGCATGCAATCAAAAGACATCAAATTACTCAATTTAATAACTATTTCCTACATTTATATATGTAAGGATGCCTACCTTTTGTTAGCCAACCTATTGTTAGCCATCCTAATCAAGTTCTAAACCAGGCTTTCTTCTCTTCTTTACAACATAATTCTCTTTTGTAATCTTCTTTCTTTGGATTTCTTTGCACACTTTACTCTATCCTCTATTTCACTATTACAACTCTTCCCAAATCAGCTTTGATTACCTCAGAATTGAAGAGGAAAAGGTGATTGAATTTTAGCTTACTCTATGAATTTCTCCAGCTTTCCTTGCTTCGTAGCAATTCTAGCTAGCTCCTGTCAGTTTCTTTTTTGCCAACCAGCCCAATCAAAGAAGAGAAAGGGAAGAGAAAGGAATAATGGGAAGAAAGCTCAGCTGAAGGGAAGAAACTAATTTTTATTCTAAGCATGCTCTTCTACACTTGTCATGCCATTAGACACATGGCATTCAATTTTAAATCTCTCTACACATGACACTGCTCAATATTTATCTCAAAATTAGGTCCTTTGGGTACTAGTTAACGTACCAAACAAACCAATTTAATCCAAATTTCCCCTATTTTGGAAAATTTATCTCTTTTGCTTTTAATTTGAATTCTACCCCACCTAATTAATTAATTAAGATATTAACTATATTTCAAATTCTGAAATTACTCTCATTTGATTTAAATTAATAAAACAACATATATTGGGCACAAAAAAAAATAATGGGACATTACATTTGATATTTTCGTAGTTTCTTTATTTCATTATTACTTGATGCTTTTGTATACAAAATGTTTTGAGTAGCTTGTAATACAAGTTCCTGAAACATATACAGACCGCACAAATTCTTGGTAAACCAGATTTGGCTCCGACAGCATGGGTTAGAAGACTTGTCACTCTGTGCGACAAAGCTCCTGCAACACCATTTAACGTGGTTCAGCAAATCATCGAGGAGGAACTGGGTAAAAGTTTCCATGATGTGTTTGAAAGATTTGATGTTGAACCTATTGGATCGGCTTCAATTGCACAGGTTTTTCTTATCCATCCGATATATGAGCAGCGCATTTTGATTTTCATCTATAATAAATCAAGACTGTTTGTAGATTTTCTTATGGCCTTCATGTTAGTTCTATTTTTCGTGATTTGGATGACTATGTACTGGGATTTACAGAAAATGCCCTCATATGTGCTATTATTTGTGTCTCTTCTTTATTTTGAGTTTTAAAGGTATAATGTGCCTGGACATCTAATGGAGCATGACTTATGTTTCAATCTACTGGGGCCATTATTTTGTATTATGTTCATGTTAGAGAGGTGTCACATTTAATGGTCAATCATATTGATAATTGATTGATGGAAAATCACCAAAAGCACCTAAGGAAGATTGAACGTTGATTGGGTATTTGATTTTGAATTGATTGGGGACTCTTGACATTTGTGGTTGATTGATGATTGTGGAGAGATTACAATTGCTTTGATATTCTTCTATTTTTTTATTCCTTATTTGTTCTAAGTGTATTGGCATGTTATTTCCTAAATTTAGTAATTTATTTCCTTTTTTGTAATAGTGTTCTATATATTGAGACTGTCTGCTTTTGTAATAGATAGTCCGTGATGAAATTAAGATTCAACCTGAATTTAGGTGAAGTGATTAATGTCCTGGTGAAGGGAAATAGGGTTAGGTGAGAATTCTTCAATAGCTTATTTATTTCTTAAGTGAAAAAAATTCTTTCTCAAACCCTTTGTTGATCTCCTTTCAATTGTTCTCCAACTTGTATCTTCTCCGCATTGCTTCTCATTCCATCTTGTATTGTGTCACTGCCTGTCACTACTTCTTCCCACGGAAAAGCCAACTCCATTAACAATTATCTCGCACGGGACCACCGTTTCCCTTGCGCTAGTATTGTGGTGTACCTTGTTGCCCTCGCTCTTGGATTCTATGAACACACAGCCTCTACACAATGACCAACTTTGAACTCATTCGTTACCATCGTTTCTTAGCGCCCAATCATTTTCTATATTCACAACCTATTTGAACTCATTCGTTGGAGTTAGCCTCAGTTGAACTTGAACTTGATTTGCACTTAGATTTGTCAGCTTGAGGCATAATTTCTTTATGTATTCAAATAGTTACTGAATATACAATCTCAAATATTTGCTCAATTTAATTGTTCATTTGGTTCTAGTAAAGAAATCATTATTTATATTGGAGAAAAATTACTGTTGGATTTAAATTTGGTAGTTAAACTATTTAATTCCTGAAACATTGAATTCAACTTATTGATCCTTTGATAGTTCTAATTTATTTAATAAATTTTTTTCATAACTGATCCAATATAATTTAAGTTTTAAAATAATTCAATTCGTGTGATTTAAATTTCTTGATTTATCATATATTAATATGAGAAAATGATTTTGCTTTAACTGTAATAATTTGCCAAGTAAGTTTGTTGATTTAAAATTTCACTTGTCATTTGATTTTGTTCCGCATCAAAATCTTTCTTGTTATACTTTGTGTCAACATTTGCAACCTCATGTAGGCAGATTTCTCATACATATTTGTGGAAAAGCTTATTTTTATCCTAATTTCATAGGAAAAGTTCACTTGTAACTCTAACGCATCTTGTTTGGATGCTCTTTTTGTGAAATAATTTATTTATATTTGTTATACGCTTTTGCCCCATGTTTAGAATTTGAACAAGTTTAACTTTAAACCAACTCTTTTTCCCCCAAAAAAAATTACTAGCTTTATTTCAAATCATACAAACTCTAGGACAAAAAGTTCACCAAACTGGTTTAGTCAGGTGCTAACTTGGTAATCTTTTGTTTTGGAGAGCTATATACAAATTTTGGAGTGTTGAATATGTAAATTTTCTTTGCATTCATTAGAATCATATTTATTAAATTTCCTATTACAAATATTGACTAGCATGCTGTTTGTAGTGTAATGGTTTTCTTTCTTGATTGATACTTGTATATTTTCCTGGTTTCTCATGAATTCTGTAATCCAATTATGGTGTTGATTCTAGGTTCATCGTGCAAGATTAAGATATGCAAGTACCGATGTTGCTGTCAAGGTGAGTATACGTATCTTAATTTGTTCCCCTGGGGTGTAGTTTGTTGCTCAATTATCCTCTTGTATTCTTTTTAATATGTTTTAGGTACAACATCCGGGTGTTGAATGTCTCATGATGGTAGATATCCATAACTTGCAAGCATTTGCTAAGTTCTTGCAAAAGGAGATAAAATTTGATTTGTTTTCTCTTACAAAGGAAATTGAAAAACAGGTGTCTTTTTTTCGTTATGTTTCTTCTCATTCATATCCTCCTTAACCTAGTAAATATCACTGTCTTTTTATAATATCTTAGGGTTTAGGTCGTATTCTTTGGGCGAGAACTGCATATAAGCACATTGCTATATTACTAGTACATGAAAAATTTTCTACCAAATTGTCATTCATAAAGTGATTCCACGTTACTATTAAAATATAAATAGCAAGCTATTTTTCTGTAGTAACTATACATCAAAGTGTCGTGGAGTTCAGCACACCTCTTTTGTTTGTTTATCAAGTTTTATTTATTCTTCAACCATGGAATTTAAACATGGGGTTTGAAGGTAGTTTTGAGAAACCAAATTTGCTATGGAAAAGAAATTCCTTTATATCTTTTTTGGGACCCTTCTCATTAACATGTGCTATGGCTGAAAGTGATGCATAAAGAAGGTAACTGCCGAAGAAATAAGTAACAGGAAATGGAGAAAATTCAATTGTTATTGTGATGATGGTCTCCAGAGCTAAGCATGTTTTGGTTAATTTTAAAATTGGCACCTTTTAATCATGTAGAATTTGATGAATAAAACCTAGGTTTTTAGCAGTGTATTTTTCTAGTCATTATTTTCAATTTTATTTGAGAGAAATTGTGTTTGTTCTAAGCTCTATCATCTTATCTACATTTCTTTCCTTTTTACTACTGTAGATTGGGTACGAATTTGATTTTCAGAGGGAAGCTGATGCCATGGAAAGAATCAGAAACTTTTTGCGAGCAAATAACCGAAAACCTCCTGTTCTTGTGCCACGTGTTACTCATGGCCTGGTAACCAGGTGTGGTAGCTTGATTATGAATGAGTATGAGGCATGCTCTCGCATGTCCTGCATGATACTAATAACAAACATGTAATATAATATGTTTTGTTTGCTACTCAATGTTTGTGGCTAGTGTATATAGCTTAATGACATCTATGCATTAACTAATCTTCGATGATGCTCAGAGTCATGGTTGTGTGGAACACCCAAGTTTTATTCAATGTAATAATCTATGTTCTCAAAATGTAATGATTTATATTCACCATGTGGGCTATGACTTGCATTAATTTTCACTGTTCCATATCATCATTTTCAGGCTTTGATTCGACAAACCTATTTGCAAATTCAAAATCATTTTACATTGCTACTGCATCCAAAATAGTTCACCTGCTTGTAAATTCAAAATCATTTTATGCTGGCTACCGCATCCAATTCTTGAAGCTTATCAAAATGGTTTATTTTGAAAGATGCATTTCTAGCCAAAAGATCGTCAATTATTGCTGCAAGTTTGAGTAATAAACATTGTTTGGTTTTGGTCAACACAACAATTTTGCTTATAATACATTTTTATATGTCAGTCATATCTTCTAAGCCTTGAATGATTTCATGAAGAGTAATATTTTATAGTTAACTTTAATTAGACTAGAAATAGCTAAATTTACTCATTAGTCTAAATTAGTACAATTCGTGGAGTAGTAATTTCCTGACGTGGAGCTTCTCGTAGCCCTTGGGAATGAAGCTTGCTTGGAACTAGAGGGCCCTAGGTTTGAATCCACTCCACTAAAATTTCCAATTGGAGTGGGAGAATTGTGGTGTTTGGGGCAAAAAAATAAAAAACAAAAAATAAAAAATTATTTACTGAAATAGATTTGAATTTGCAATTATAGAGTCCCAAGCTTTAACTATGATAAAATGACTTCATGGGAGTACATATAGTGTTTAAATCATAAAATACTGACTATTATGCTCTGGTAAATTTTCCAATCATATGAAAAAGTCACTGCCTTATTTCATCCTTGTTGTGGTCGCTTATAAAATTGCTTGATTATTCATTAAAACCATTTTTGCTCATTGTAATTGCATGCTCCAAGTTTGCTTGTTTATATATATACAACATTTTCTTCTTTGCCTTCAATAATGAATTGGTAGAGTTGTCATAAGGGCTTACTTCTTGTAGCCATGAAATACACTAATAAACCTATATATGAACTAAACTAGGTGCAAATCAGTGTATATGATTAACTGAATCATGAAATAAGACTGATGAGCTATAAAAACCATGAGCAGCTCCTCTGGCGTTAGGGAGATTCATCCCAAATCATTGTTAGGCGCATATGGAAAGTTTCTATGATAAATTTTTCCAAATCCTATTTTCAACTCTATTTTGGAGTTAGTTTTATTTGGTGGTAGCATTTTATATCTCTGAAGCTTTTTATTATCTATGAAGTTGTGGTAGCAAGTTTATGTGAGCATTAACTAATGCATTTCTGGTAGCTTTTGTGTACTAATTATCATATGTGTCTTATCGGTAATCAAGGTTATTCAGCAATTTAATTTTTGACTTCTATACTTTACCCTCACACGCTATTTAAGCTATGAGGTTTTGATACTAAATTTGATTTTTAAGTTGTAATAATAGCTACTGAATCGTATGGTTGTTGCATATTTTTCTTTTTGTTGCAATTTTATTTTATATCTTTGGCTTGATGCAATTGTGGACTGTCAACTTATTTTTGAAGATCGTAAATTAGACGCTTTATGAAATTCTGTCTTTGTTGTTATATATGAATCATAGGTTTAGGCAACAGTTTAATAGTTTCTCTTTATTAGGAAGGTCTTAGTAATGGAGTTTATTCATGGAATTCCAATAATGAAACTTGGAGATGAGATAGCTCAAAGGGGTGTTGATCCTGGTGGAAGGATTGCTGCAATGGCAAAGCAGTAAGCCTTATATCATATCTTAATTTTTTTTTGTTTATATGTACATTAATTGTTCCGTTGTGATCTCATGCTTTACAGAGAAAGTGACTATTGATGTCATGCATGTCTATGATCTATAGCTTAAGGATAAAGCTTGTGTCTTTTATCTACTTGCACGAGCATTGTTATGTGGAAAATGTAATGATAGATCAAAGTTGTTCAACTGGAAGATCAATGAGGAAGTCGAGTCAACAATTGGAGAAAAGCCCAATATCAGGAACACCCGATCAGGTTCGACGAACAACATGAATCAAATGGATGATCTGAATAATGACACTGAGATATCTCAACGGAAAGTTAACCCCATCGTTGTTCTAGTGATCCTCTCTGGGACAATATCTTTTAGATATCCCCACATTTGAAAAGATGTCGTATAGATCAACAAAAGGTCTGACAATACTACCAAATGACATAAGAACTGCATCCAAATAGAAGGATATCCCGTGTGTAAGGGTAAAAAGTCATTTTTCCCGACCGCCCGAGACTATAAATGGGGTAGAAGAAGATGCAAAGGGTTTATTGGCACCTACTTCCAACCATCAAATTCGGAGTTCTCAGCTAAATCCTATTCGTCTTTTCTTCCACTAGTAAGGAGTCCAGGCTATTTCTCTTTTTCTTTTCTTTGTTCCTTGTATAACTGTATCCTCTTTGTAACAACAGATAACATAGTAGATTAAAACTGTCACTGGATGACTTGGTTTTCTCTATTTTCTTGGGTTTTCACATAGATACTTGTGTTATTTGTGTTTTCTTGTTCATTCACCCACTGAATTGTTAGATTTAGTTTACAGAATTTATTGCTAATAAATTAATGCTTCAATTCAAACCTAGATTTTTTAGTTCTCCTTACGCCATTGTTAATATTTTCTTTACACAACTCTCCTAAAGTCCCACCATAAATTACTCACCAGACGGGAGATCCGTCACTCCCCTACCTATCCCTCTAACGGCTGATTAGGGTGAAATCAGCTCCATTCCCTCAGTAGACCACCACCTCCAAACCATCACCCGGACCTTGGCCTAAATGACTGAGGCCATGACCTTTATGAAAGCTATCCTGGCCTTGGTTGAGCAATATTGAGTTGAATCTCAAGCTAAGCTGTTGCAGACTCCTATGCAACCAAACTCTCCCTAGCCATGACCACCAGGCAAACATTGCTAGAGCTGCAATCGACAAGCTCCTTTTTATTCAGCACTCACTCCCTTTCTTGTTGAAGCAGAGATGCCACATCGATTTCTCTTCTCAAAGAGAAGTGACGTTTTCATCCTTTTTAAGTGGCCTTTCCAAATATTTGATGGTATTAGTAGAGTGCCTTTCCAAGCCCTATTGAGGGGGAACAATCCCGAGAGGAGGAGCTCAACAAACTCCTGAGTGAAGTCAGAGGCAAAGGGCGGAGCCATAGCAAGATGGAGCTGATGTCTCAATTCCTGATCGAACACTTCAAAAGGTAATATAGGTCTAACAAGGCTTAAATTGAATTGAGGATCATGCCTCACCTGTTGGATTGTTCACTTGCTTTTTGAAAACTGGTCGAAGAGGAAGAATCCTTCTCTAACTTTGCCTTTTCCCTTTAAATTCACTACTAGCATAAGCATTCTTGGACCTTCATTGATGGCACCGAAGAGCTTAAGAGCCACATGTAACGTTGTGCTGACAGTCCTTTTTGACGAAAGGCTTTCTTCACCTTTGAACTTTTCCCTATACTTTCCCATGGCTTTTTGATGTTGGAGAATCAAAGGAACCTCTTCATCCATTGAGATCTGGGGACGTCGTCTTGGGTGTCTAAGAATGACACCAATCAAGGTTCATTTTGACATTAACCCTCCTGTTTGGCATTTGAATATAATGGCCAAATGTCATGAAAAAAGTTTCAATATAATGAAAAATTAATTTTTAACCCATCCTACTTTAACTCTGATATAAAAATTCACTTTATGTCATATCATATATAATTTTTAGA
The DNA here is from genome assembly GCA_002786265.1 of Apostasia shenzhenica. NCBI lineage: Eukaryota > Viridiplantae > Streptophyta > Magnoliopsida > Asparagales > Orchidaceae > Apostasia > Apostasia shenzhenica. The sequence goes on from KZ451980.1 coordinate 3,702,185, forward strand.
ATATTAATCATTTTTATGTCACATCTTACATAATTTTTAACATAACTAATTTTATTTCCTATTGTATATGTATTTCAAAAAAAGGCCAAAAAGTTTTTCAAAATGATATTTTTTTCAAATGCTCTTAGCGGAATGGCCTTCTCCCCTTGTTTGCGGTCCAAGATGTCCAGTTCGTTGATAATCCTTTAAATATCATTACTGACCCAGGCCGAATGGTGTCCTTCGACAATATAGAGGGGAACCAAAGGATGTGGCCAAATTGAATGACCTCTTCTTCTCTTATTTTTCTCGTATACTCCTTTACCGAGTTGGGAATGCTCCACCCAGCTTTTTCCCTCTATCTTCTCAACAAACCATTCTGGAGAAGTGGTCAAACCTGAATCATGGAGGCAAATTTGTAAGACATACAAAAAAAGTCAGGTAGTCATAGATAAGAATCACCATCCCATAACTCGATTACGTGTCACCATCACAAAAAAAATAGATGCTTCTGTTAATGTGCTGGTGTGTTTAAACCCAATAATCAAAGTTTCACACCCCCTCAGAAGTTGAGAGTCACCTAATATCGCCATAATAGATGAGGTCAGCTCATCATTATCCCTCGACGTACTCAAAGGCATAAAAAGGGAGAGGGAGAAGTCAAAAATTCGAAAGGCCAAATCACAATTCATATTTCACTGAAGATGTTTCATTGAATACACCATTAGACATATGGTGGGGATATCACGATTGATTGTTGATTCATTCCTAGCAGAGTTTATCAAGATCTAGCCACATTGCTTCAATCTGGATCGACTAGTGGTTAGAATAGATTTGGAAAGATGGATGCTGTAGATTGCTGATTTATTGGATTGAAAATCTCTCCATTCATTCTAATTGATAGGAGATTTCATTTTGGCCTGACTTTATTTCCTACATTATTCTGTATTAGTTGTTTTTATTTCTGTGATTGTTATTTTGGTATGTTACCTAGTATTTTCTCGTTTGTATGAAAAAATTATTGTATTATCTATTTTTCATTATTGAGTCAGTTTGTATGGAGATTTATATAAACACCTTCTTATTGTCTTTATTTTCTTAATGCTGAATTAATATTATTTTGTTTCTCCCTTGGGACTGTTGATTTCGGTATGTATCGATATTCCGAATAAGGAAGGGCTTGGGCCTTAAGCGAGAATCCTTAAACTCCATCCAATCGCTCATGTTCTTCTTATCTGATTTGATTCATTTCTCTTATCACAATTCCCTCTTAACATTCCTTTTGCTTGGTTCTTACTCCTGCAAAGTCAACGAGTTGCTCTACAGTTTTGCCTGCTCAATGTGCCCTGTCATCACCAGCAAGAGCGGCCGGAACTATTGTTGTCCCGACGCGCCTAGGTCGTTGTCGCTTGCCCGATGTCATCGCGTCATCGCGTCATCGCCCACCTGTGTTGCCCTGCTCAACGCACTGCATCGTCCTTGCTAGATGTGATTGCATCATTCTTGACCGATGCACCCATGTCGTTTCCATGCTAGCATCGACCATCCCTGATGCGCTCGCGTCAACCCTTTCCGACTCGCTCGCATCGACCCTTCCCGACGCGCCTACATTGACCCTATCTGATGCGTTCGTGTCTCCCCCGCATAGCTCGATCGGTCGACACACCAGAGTCACAGTGAGCTAATCTCTCTAGAAATTACATAGTGGTCCTTGAATTTCTTAGATTCACGTACAAATTTTAATAGAACTTGTGATTTAGTTAATTGATACTATGGATTTTACTGCTCGCTTGAAATTTGTTCAAAATTGTTCCACCTGTGTGATTTTTCATTATTGAGCATAAATAATTACTGTTGTTCAAATATTGTGAGATCCTATAATCTTGTTGCCCTATTTCTAATTTGCTAAAAACTGAATTGACCCCTAATCTGACATGATAATTTTTCCTTGACCTTCGATCCAATTTATTTAAAAATTGAAAGAATCAATTTTTGCAGGTTTGATTAATTTCTTAGTCATCACAAAATTGAATATTAGAATTTTCGCATTAATTTGTGATTATTCTGCAAAATAGAATTTGCTGATCTCTGAAATTGCATCATTATTCATCTATCTTGCATCAACATACCATGCATTACATAAGCAAAAATTGGAGATACCAAATGTTCTATAGGAGGACCTCTTTGAGTTGTTTGATAGCCCTTGAATAGTTGTTCTTTCTCCTAGACCTCCTCCTTTAGCCTCCAAATCCATTTTACATCTCAAAGCTGAATGACCTCTCCTCGCCCATAACAAGTGAGTTTGACGTTTAGAGAGAAAAAGGTTTGAGGACTTGTTGTCCTCCATCAAAGTCTCATTCGTTGATTCTAGGTCCCGAATTACTTAGACTCTTTGGAGTCCCTTCTGTGCAGGAGGAATAAGATCTGCCACACCTCCCTTTATGGTTTGGCACTGATTCCACCTTGCTTATGGTGGTAGGAAGCAACTCCCTTCTACCTAAGACGGTTGCCTCCCTGTGGCTCCTATAATCCTACGACCTGTGATGTATCTACCACGAGGGGAGTTTATCTACCACGAGGGGAGTTAGATCCTCTTGGCCTTGAATGAAAACGTCCTCACCATCCTTTACAAGGCGAGATTTGTCACCCTTATTAAGTTGACAAATGCCAATGGCTCAGTGATTTTTTCTCTTTTTTCTTCTCCCTCTCATTCTCTTTTGCTCTCTCATTTCCTTTAGCCACCTGTCTTTTTATCTTCTCTCTTCTAGGGCATTTACGCACATGTTATTACACGTCGTCGATCACTCCGAGAGGAACAATCACATTTCCACTAAGGGAACGCTTTTGGGCTCTTGAGAGAAAGAAGGAACAAAAGGCCTAGCTGATTGAAGAGAAGACGAACTGACCTTTTTTGCTGTTTTTGGCACTTAATCCCTTTTTCCCTTCGGCACCTCACCCTTTGAACCCTTTGACTCAACTAGTGCCTCTCACGAACATTCTTTCTCATTGAGATTTGCTAATCTTGTAGGTGGCCTAACCAAATGCATCCATTACTATTTATCGATCCTAGCTATCTGTCGAAGTTACATTCCATTGGAGTTTCCATCTCATGTTGAGGTTCAAACCTTGCTTTCAGTTGATGTTTCCACAAACCCTGGATTTGTCAAAAATGAAACTTCAACAACCTTTCTTTGGCTCCAAATTGAACTTGATCTCTCTCTCTCTCATATGGAGGGATCTCACAATAATTTACTTGAGTTTGCCTGTTTACGACAACAAAAGCATCCCCAAAAAGAATCCTTACAATGCAATGTGAAAATGCAGATCCAGATTGTGTAAAACACATAAGAGAGAAACCTTGATGCAAATATTAATGAAAAAACAAAAAAATACTAGTTTTACCTGAAAAACTAAAACTTCTAGAAAAAAGTACGGTTACACCTGGAGAAATTCTATTATTCTTTTAAGTCTCTAGAAGTATATTGCGAAAGATTGCACTCTAACACTCTTAAGTCTGGAATAGTTCTCTCAAATCAGAAATCTCCTCAAAAGGTCATATTCTAAACATATAAGGATCTATTTATATTGAAATCATCGTACAAAAGAATCCTCCAAAATAGGTAGGTTTGTTATGATGGATTCGAAGGTCTGTTCATTGTTCGGATGGCCTGGTTACTCATCGGGTTGTCTAATTGTAGTCCGTTCGATGGAGTGCTATGCACGATAGTAGAGCTTCGATCAGATGATCTAATTGCCTCAATCAGACAGTATAAGTCCCTTCCAATATACCATGAACTATGTGATTCCTCAAAGGTATCTTGATTGTATGTCCCACAATCTACCTTTCGTCCAACTAATGCTATTGCAAGATCTAGGCTTCACAAGCCTCATTAATCTCCAATTTGGTGATTGATCTTCGAGATACGTATCCAAAACTCAACCATCTAGCTAAATTCTTTAGCTATCCTTCCTGATGTCGTGGCACCTCTTCAATAAACATGTAGGCCAACTTTGGCGATGCACAACCTCATTTTCGTAGTAGCAACTACGTTAGTAAGAATGTCGGGTGAGTTTTTAGAACTAAGGATTTTCACCGGTGACAATATTGTATTAAGATCATGATATGATGATACTTCAATCGAACGTATTTTGTCTTCAAATAAAACACTAGATTTTGAGTTAGACAGATAGTACTATGCCTATCGCTAAACAATACTCTGTTATTATGTTTCTTGCTAATCTCTTTTAGATAACGGCTTCTTGTAAGTTAATCTATTTGGGGTTTCACAACCTCCAGGGTTGTACCTAGACGGAGTTTGCCAATCCCCATCTATTCCATTTGGGCTTCTTTGTCATGTTGAGATTCAAACACTCAATAGCAATTTGTCATTTTTCTAGACCATTTTGCAGACCGGAGAGGTTTTGATTATAATGTCATCACAGCCTTATGCTCTTTGAACAACTATTTGGTCTGACCTAATAATAAAATCAAGTATATGAACACTATCTTAAGAAGGAACCTTTAGATTTATATTTGAAGTTTATAAGTTTAGACCTCCAAAATCACACTTTTATTGATTGTTCAATGCATTTGGTTTTCTGAATATAATTTTATGTACATGCAGGAAGATTTTGAAAAGTCTAGCACTTGCCTATGGTCAGATGATCTTGAAGGATGGTTTCTTCCATGCAGATCCGCATCCTGGAAATATCCTTATCTGCAAGGATTCAGAGGCAAGTGTATTGCTAATGATCCTAAGATAATGTAAGGACTATTAGTCTCCAATGCAAGTTAATCTGGTGTTACAGGTAAATACATCATGTGAAAAACATTGTGAATTATGCATGCCCCATGCTACCCATGAGAATGTAATAGCACTATTAATGTTGAGGTTGATTTGAATCAAGTTATATACTAAGTTATTGTCCTTGTATCTTCATGTTGCATAATTCACTTTCCCATGCAGCACACACCCATAAGTAGCTTTAAACATATTCAACCATATATTTATGTATATAATTGTAATGTTTAATTCTGTACTAGTTTAGTTGTGCTAAATATGTTAAACGTTTGCTAACAAGATTTACTTAGATATACTTTGCTATGTGCTACCACACAGTTTGATTAGTATCATGTTTTTTTAAAATTGCTTTTTTTTCTGAAATTCAGGATTACTATTAGTATTATGTTTTAATATCTATATGATTACCATAGTTGTACTTGGTTGTTCCTCACTTTGTAAGAGGAACAGATCTCTTGGTGTGAACAAACTATTTGTGCTCTCTTCCACATCACATTCCTCTTTTTCCAATATGGTATCACATTAGGGTCTGCAATTTGTCACTATCGTTGCTGTCTATAAGCAGTAACTAGTTTTTTTTTTTTTTTTGATGACAGCAGTAACTAGTGTTGCTACTGCTATTTCTACCTGCTGCTTCCATGTACCATATATTGTCGACATCGGGGCTATTCATCATTGGGAGTAACATGGAATTATCATTGTGAAAAGCAATTCACTATATTTTGCACATTGTAATGGTAACATCAAGACTTCATTGTCAATAATAACTGCTATACTTTTCACACCGGGAAGATATCATGATATCGACCATGTTAATAGTTAGGGGTTTTTACCCGTATGACACAAAAAACTTCAATATTTATTTATTAGACACCCTAAAGTTAAATATTACATGACACACACTTATTTATTTTAATTTTACAACAACACACCCTAGTTAAAAAATCCTTACATTTTATTTAAGTAAACTATACTTAAGTTATGTTTTAACTTAAATAAAGTTCATAAGAATAAAATCTAACTCTCGGTGCACCTTAACTTAAATCTTACATGTTAAAAACTATTTAAATCTATTATTTATGTAGAATATTTTAAATCTAATCGTTAGATGCTCATCTTAACGATTAGATTTAATTTAAGATACAAAAGGGGTTAGATTTTATTCCTATGAACCTTATTTAAGTTAAAACATAACTTAAGTATGGTTTACTTAAATAAAATGTAAGAATTTTTTAACTAGGGTGTGTTGGTTCTAAAATTAAAATAAATAAGTGTGTGTCATGTAATATTTAACTTTAGGGTGTCTAATAAGTAAATATTGAAGTTTTTTGTGTCATACGGGTAAAAATCTCTAATAGTTATTGAAAGAAGGCTTCCCCTTAGTCTTTTATGATGCAAGTACAAGAAATGTGCGTGATTGTATTTCCTCCTATTTGTACTTGTTAGTACTCCAATGAGCTTTATATTTCCCTGTATTCTTTATCATGAACTTTTATTTTGGGGTTATGTCATTATCATGGCCTTCCCTTATGGGGTAGGACTAATCACAATGTAAGAAGTATGCCCACAAACCTAATCGATCAAAGCAAGTTTCATAAAATACTACGAATATGATTACTAAAACAACCATAGCAACAATGTTGACGCCAAACTAGTTGGGGTCAGCAACATGCATTTCTATGAAAGTAATGGTGTTCTGAAGTGTATTTGATTCAAGTTAATGTGTAATGACGATTATCTTTATCATTTCTTGTCTTCCCAGTAGACCCCTCATATTTATATAATAAGGCCTCTATAGGTTGATAATGAATGTAGTAAAAAAAACTTAAATGTCCCTCTTTCATCTTATTCTTTCTTGGTGCTACACCCAGTGCTATCTCTAATCTAATTTTTTGTAATGTCTCCCTTTTTGTTGTGACCACTCATCATCGTAGCATTACATTTCAACTACCATAGTTTTAAGGAGATTTTGCTAGCTATTATGGGTGGGAGACCTTGACATAAGATCATTATATCATTCCAGATAGGGTCTACTATCGAGATTAAGATGTGGTCCCCTCTATAATGGGTTGTTGACATATAGTTGTTTAAATACTCTTCATATTAAGCTAATTTTCATTGATTGGATATTTTATTTTGAGATAATTTTTATTTCTTAGCTGCTCGCCACCCCCGCTCTCTCCCATTGTCCATCTCTCTTGATGTTGTAAGTAGGTAGGGCCAATGGAGGCTCCTACCCCCTTTTTCTCTAATCTCTCTCTTTCTCTGCAGTTTACTTCTTCTGCGGGGTAGGGGCAGGTGGCTCCACCATCAACTTTGCTTGCACCAACGAGTGAGAGAGAGGAGGGGCCGGGTGCCTTCTTCTGTCGGCTTTACTACATTGGCGTGAGAGAGAGAGGAGTAGGTGGGCGCTCCCTTTTGCCGGCTCTATCGCACAAGCGAGAAAGAGAGAAGGAGAGGGAAGGGGAAACAGAAAGTGTAAAATGGGAATTTGATAAAATAATTTACAACAACAATCGAGCTTTTGTCCCGTTAAGTAGTGTCGGCTACATGTATGTAAGATCATTTTTTGTAGTTTACTGTCATGTCTTTTTTGGTCTTCCTTTTTTTTTTATACGAGCAAGATCCAATAGTCTATCTTTCCTTATTAAAGCTTTTTACTAGAGCTTTTAAAATAATTTAATAGTAAAAAATTATAAAATGATGCGATTGATAATTATGTCAAAAATTAAGGACTCAAATAAAATTTAAATCATAGACCTTCGTGATATTATGCCCTGAAATTAGGGACTTGGATGTAATTTTCTCTAAAGTTCATGTTAGATGAGAACAAATCATTTTTCATTATTGCATGTGTAGAATTTTTAAAATAATGTCATAAAGTATGCTTGATTGCTTCATAACTTGTCACAGATTATTAAAATAAGATAAGAGTTTAAATATATATTAATAGATTAGTTTCAGTTTCAATTTAAATCTGACTCAAATCAATTAATTAGATACAAACAAAATAAAATTGATAATAATATAGATACTGTGACATAAATCTAGTTATAATAACCTGATCAAAGTAGATATATATTCTTCTCTGTTATAGTTTATGACTAAATAAATAGATAAAATAAATAAGGTCGATGTCTTATCGTTTTCGCAATATGAGCTTGATTAAGGTATAAAAGTATGATCAACGTTCAACAGAAATAAAGATAGTATCAATTGAGATAAAAAAAGCAGAAATGTCATTAGTATTTGTAAAACCATGAAAAATAATTAGCTAAAGCAGATGATGTAAAAGCCTGCGGATACCAAATATTTTTTTATTGTCGAAATACTAGCATGTATGAAGCTTTTTGTGATCCCGATTGTATAGCTTAGTGTATCTCTCTTAATTTTATGTTCAAGTTTATGCATCAATTATGTTTTATATATATAATATTTTTTATTTTATTATATGCTCCGGACCAATTGTTCTAATTTTTTTTCTTTAACTAGATGTATAAGGAAGTATCAAGCAAAATCAGATGTTTTAAAATTGAAAATTAAAATTGATATGCTATATAGCCTATCGGATACGTATTGGCGGGGTATCAAGAAGTATCAGTATCTGGTACGAATACGATACGGATAGGTTAGGTCTCACGAAATATTAATATTTTATGGATAATCAATTAGTTGCTTCCTTAATCACTCTTTAATCATTCACACATCATTCAACTAGGCTTAATTAGGTTCTAATAGAGTCAAGAAAAAAGCCCAAAAGACCCTAAACCATTATATAGTGGTGCTCTTAAGAAACTAGTTTTTTGACTATTCATGATGGCTTGGTTGACATTGAGATTGACTTCAATTATCCATTGTACAGCTCCATTGGTTATACAAGATCGACCTCTCGGTCGATCTAGCCCTTTAAGCTTAAACACATTTTTCATCCAAGGTCGACTTCAAGGTTGATCGCGACAAACTTAGGTTTATCTTATTGTCATTCTACTCAATTCCACTGCTATAGGGTCGGCTGGGTCTACCTCACAAGCCAAGCTTGTAATCATTTCTGCTCAATTCCACTATAAGGTCACTCGGGTTTACCTCATCACTTTTAGGTCAACCTCTGGGAAATCTCAACAACATTTCTTTGATTTTTCTTGTTTAATCTTTGGTTTAGAATCATTCAAATAACCCTCAAAGATATTCCTGGTGCTCATAAGCTTATCATCAACTTAGTGGGGACACAAATCAGCATTGAATTGGATGGCTAGGATGATGTCAAGTGCTAAATCAAAATTTAAATTCAAATTAATTAGAGCTATTAGAGATTTTCATATTCGCTTTATTTAAATTTGATTTAATTTGATTTAATTCAGAGCATATTTGAGAGGTTTGAAAGACTCACCATATTTGGAACTGATTTTATTTAGAGATTTGAAAGACTCATCATATTTGGAGCTGATTTTATTTTATTGTAATAGAATTAGTTCCATATTTATTTTTATTTATTTGATATTTTATTTCCTACATTTAATATTGTATTTTCAAATTTCTACATAGGATTTCTTTATATAAAGAGGTCGCCTTGCATTGTAAAAAAGGATAGTATTTGATGAATGAAATGATGTTTGAGTTTTCTCAGAGCCTAGATCGGGTTAAGGGGTCGATATTCCGGTGAAAGAAAGGGTAGGGTTAGCTTTGGTGAGAATCCTCAAATTAGTCTAATTATCCACTTTTCAAAAAAAAAAAAGAGAGAGAAAAAAAATCTTTGCACAATCACCTACCTCTGAAGCTCGCTCCGCTTGGTGCGCCTTCGCCTCCGTCGACCTGTCGGCTACATGCAAGAGCCAGCAACACCGCCGCGGCCAGCCACTGTCCGCATACGACCAGTAGTCATCGCCCAAGACGTCTGATCTCGATCCCGCTGATTCTGCCTTCTGTAACATCGTGCACACTGGTTCAGTCATCTCAAACCTCGTGCACGACATTTGGTCTTCTGCAACCTTTCGTGCACGACGTTTGGCCTTCTGCAACCTTCCGCGCCTGACGTTTGGCCTCTGCAACCTTCTTTGCCAGACGTTTGGCCTCTGCAACCTCGTGCACGGCGTTGGACCAAACTTTGATCCCGCTGATCTTCTGCAACATCGAACACGAGGCTCAAGCCAACGGCCTTCTCCATAACATCAACTACGATGTTTTCAACCCGCCTGTCTGTGATCAGATCAGTTAACCCTCATTGCTAGTGACTTTTCTCCGATTCAAATCGCTGATAAATTCTTTCCCGAACCCAACTAAGCTGATTATTTGACTTCAACACAAATTATTCACTTGACTTGGGGTTATTTATTTGGCTCTAATTGTGCGACCCGATATTTCTTTGTGTGTCAATTACTGTTGGATTTAACTGTGAGGCGTCTGTCCTAAATTCCTGAACCTCGGATCTGATTTATTGAATTTAAATTGACGCTCTAATCTAAATTGATAAATTCTTATTTATTATACCATCCAGTTTAATTTTAATTTTAAAATATCTTAATTTACGGGATTTAAAAATCTTATTTATCATATAATTTATCTAGAAAATATTTTTCTCTTAATTAAAATAATTTGCTAATCAATTTTGCTGAATATAAATATAAAATATCATTTGCAATTTTTTTTTCCGTTCTGCATCACAACTTCTCTTCCAAGATCAAGATTTTAATAAATTTATGCCAAAATCAAACCCAAAATGCAAATGCATTTAAAATAATCTTCATTTATCTCTTGTACATTCTTTGCCTGTGTATTGTCCTTGATTACTCTACTTTGTCAAGGAAGCATGATTCCTTCCTCTAGCATTTTTCACTTTAACTTTTTGTGTATGGAGCACTAAGTTTTTCATCTAACCTTCAAGCCTATAATCATGCGACTTGATAACATATTAGTTAACAATATTCATAAAGGTTGAATCAACAGTCTCCGCCTTTCTGATGTTTGGTAATATGTTTTAAGTTAGTTTTGAAAAAAAATGCACAAAGGGGATAGACTTTGGAAATATGTGTTAAAACATGTAATCCTCCTCCTTAATTACACTTTTTCCTCATAAATATGTAATTCTAACTTAAAGTCTTACTCTCTCCCCCCTTTGACAAAGCTTTCAAGTAGAGGTTTTAAAGGTATCAAATAAAGCTCCCACTCAAAAAATATTGTCTTTCCTTCTTTAAACACTTTTGAAAGATTATAAAAGAATTCATCACTCTCGTACAAATAATAAGTGACAACCTTCCTATCCTTCTCTCAAACTTTAAACAATAATCACTTTATCTTCTAGAGAAATATTCCTTTCTTTCCTGACAATCTTTTTAGCCTTCGTGGCTCTTTTGTAGTTTTCGTAAGCTTCATTATGTTCACTATTCTGTAGTTTATTGTACCATTCTTTTTCCTTGATTGATTTTGTATTCTCCATTCAGCCATCAACTCTATAAAAAAAAACTCATTTTGTATTTTGTTTGACTTTTCAGAAAAAATAAAAACTCTCATTTTCATAAGGTCAATCACCTTTAAACTAACTCTAGGATATCATTTATAACTCTTTTAATGTTATTAGTGATCTCAATTCACTAAATTTTCCTTCAATATGAGTACAATCATTTTAGCAATTTCTCCTCTAAAGTAATATGCCTTTCTCCTTTTAATTCCACCTTGGAGTTTTTGATTGCAAATGGTGTCGTTAATCCATCATTGAAATTTGACATCTATGGCCACTAGTCTGTGTTGAATATCTGGGACTTCCGGATGCTAACCACTCAATCCTTTGATGATGTTCTAGCAGCTCTCCTTGTAATAAACTCAACCACAAAACATAATGTTATTTCGGATTTGATATATGATAAATTTTCCCTTCTTGCGGCTATAAGTTTTCATCTCTTCTCCAGGTTGCTTTACTTGATTATGGTCAAGTCAAACATCTTCCAGAAAACTTGAGAATTGGTTTTGCCAACCTTGTTCTTGCAATAGCTAACAATGACCCTGCAAGGGCAGCAGAGAGTTACAGGTATGATCTAGTCATGCTAATTGGCAGTTCCTCTTGATTGAAGTATGCAATAAGTTTTTCCCTACCAAATTGATCCATGTGTATGATAAGCTATAACAAACTCTCTACTTGCTTTCACTTGTTATTCTTACTGTGTTCTTACGTAGGGAGCTCGGTATAGAAATTTTGAGTACATATGTTGATGAAGAAGGAGAAATATTTGAATTGGCTAAGAAAATGTTTGATACTAAGCTTCCTCCTGGAGTAGCAATGATATCACCATTTTCGGAGGAGTCTTCCCTTAAGAAGATTGCTGTCCAGGTATGTTTTTGTTAACCTAAATGAGACATCTGGTTTGGTTTTTGACTGGGTGGAGAATATCATTTTAATGTTGACTTTGATTCTCTTTTTTTTAATTGTTGTCATTTTTTCTTGTCTGAATTGACTGTGTTTTTACTATTGTTGGAATTGCATGAAACTTTACTGGTTTCCCTCGACCATTTCCCTTCGAACCGTCTTTTCCATTATCATTTCGCTATTTTAATAATTTATAATCAGAAGCTATAATACAGATTAAACAATTAAATAATCAATCAAGGGATATAACATATTATCATAGGCTGGGAGCTTATGCCCTTTGATTAAATGCAACATTATATTATGTTTTCTGTGCTTCGTATGGGTATTGTCGGCTCTCCTTTTTTAACATGCATTTTTTCACTGGATGAGTCAGGATCTATTTGATTTCTGGTAGTGAGTTGTACGATTTGTTTTTGGTAAAAAACATGGTTCTGATGCTTCAGCTTATCCGGGTTGTAGAGCTTTCCTGAGGAGCTATTTAGTGTTCTAAGGACAATGCAGCTCTTGAGAGGATTAAGTGTCGGGATGGGCATGAATTTCTCCTGCGCTGAGCAGTGGAAACCAATTGCTGAGGAAGCATTATACAAAGCTGCAAGGCTAAAAGGTATCTTTAAATTTGCGTTTCCCTCTTCAACAAAAATTGAATAACTGCTGCAATTCTTTCTATGTTATTAGGCTAATAGTGGTGGTAATTCATGTTTATGGAGTGGGTTATAGTTTAACCTAAAATGTACTTGAATTGAAATGACAATCCGAGCATCATCCGATAATTTTTTGGGTCAGCACCATCGATTGAAACAATTAATTTGATGTGGTTGATGGTTAACTACATTTGTTAGGTGACGAAAGAGGTCATAAGAGAATGTAAAGGAAAGGCTCTCATTAATAAGGATGCTTAATATTGGAAATAAGATGTACAGGAAAAGTTAAGGAGAAGAAGATCTGCTATAGCAATTGGTATAAATAAATGTAAGAATAAAAAGAATTAGAAGAAATACAAAATAGCCCAACAAAAATCTAAAAAAGTAGTCTATATTGCAAAAAAATATAGCGTTTGAGGATTTTGATAAAAATTGGACACCAAAAAAAGAGAAACACATATACAAACTTGCTAAAATAAGAGATAAGAAAACAAAAAATTTGATTCAAGTAAAATACATTAACGATGAGGATTAAAGTACTTTAAAATGAAAAAAATATCCAACGTAGATTGATGGATTATTTTTGAAAACCTTTCAATGATAATTGTAACAATGTATTTAATCTTACTGAATTTAACATTTAAAAAGTGAATAAAAATTGTTGTTATATCCAACATATTAATAAGACTGAAGTTTCGAAGGGTTGGAAAGAGATGAAATGTAAGAAAGCAGTTGAACCAAATAATATCCCAATAAATATTTGAAAATGTATAAGAGATAAAAGAGTGTCATGGCTCACTAGGTTAATATAATTTTGAAAGCTTAATGGATGTCAAATGAGTGAAAAAAGATTACATTGATACTTATTTACAAAAATAAAATTGATATACAGGATTATTTTAATTATAGAAGTATTAATTTAATGAGTCATACTTTAGAACGTTGGAAAAAGGTAATCGAGCAAAGATTATATTATAATACTAAGGTGTCACAAAACTATTTTGGTTTTATGCCTGATAAATCCGCCAAAGAAGTTGTTCATTTATTAAGATGTTTAATAGAAAAGTTTAGGGAGAGAAAATAAAATTTGCATTTGATTTTCATCGATTTGAAAAAAGCTTATGATGAAGTTTCAAGTACTTTAGAAAGTTTTAGAAAAGAAAGGAGATTACACTACTTTTATTCAAGCTATCAAAAATATGCATAAAAGGACTGTTACTTGTGTTCGAGCACAAGGGAGTTTATCTATGAATTTTTAATTACAGTTGAACTACACTAAAGTTCCGCTTTAAGCTCATATCTTTTTACATTGGTCGTGAATGCCTTTACAGGGCATACCTAAGAAACGGTACTTTGGTATATACTTTCTTAGATGATATTATCTTTATTGATAAAAATATAGAAGAGGGTAAGGCGAAACTCGAGTTATAGAGGAATACCTTAAAATCTAAATGTTTTTTATCTTAGCATATCAAAAATTGAATATATAGAATGCAAATTTAGTCAATATAAAAGCATTTGTATTAGTAAAATGACAATAAATGATCAGGTTATCAGAATATGAGCGATTTAATGCCTTGGATCAATTATACAAAATAATGGTGAAATAAATACTAATGTTATCAACAGAGTCCAAGCAGGATAACTGAAATAGAGAAATGCTTCTAATGTCGTAAAGATAAAGATGCTATTATGGATAAATAAGTATACACGAAAAGATAGAATGAGAAATAAGTATATCCATGAAAAAATTAGGGTAGCCTTAATTGAGGATAAGCCTAGGGAGAGTCGGCTTAAAAAGTTTGGATATATAAATTGTAAACCGATGAAAATTCTAATAAAAAGTGTTGAGTTATTGGATTTTATTTGTGTTAGAAAAGGAAGAGGAAGATCAAATAAAATATGACAATAAACTATCGGAAAAGATCTCACATATTTAAAGATAAACGAGGACTTATTATTTGATAGAGTGCAATAAAAATAAAAGATTAATGTAGCCGACTACACATAGTGAGATTAAAGCTTGGTTGTTGTTGTAGTTATCATCCATCAAAACCCATACAAAATGATTTTCAATTTATATGCTCTTTAATTGAGCGTAATGAAACATATATAACAAAACTCATAAAAGGAAAATGTCATCATTATTGTTAAGCCCCGATTTGATTATGAATTATCTTAATATTCATCAAATTAAGAAATTTCTATCAGTCCTGTTATATGACCCTAAGGAGGTTGAGAGGATGATGGCTAGTAAAGCGACAATGGCAACGAAGGCGACCCCCACAAGGTGAAACGAGAAACCATTCTGACCGGAAAGGCTTCGTTATCAAGGCAGAGCTGCTAGTTAGTGAGATTAGTGAGACGTTGCGAAGATTGGTGATGATGGAGGAAAGTTGACAAGAAGAGCGAAGATTCCTGAGGAGTTAACGCAAGAGCAAGACTGAGGTCTACAAAAGGGAAGCGCCGATGAGATTGTGTGGAAGAAGGAGCTTGAAGAGCAGTAAAGGGCCAACATAATATCATGTAGGTTTATTATTTTGAATTGTTAATGTTTGGGTCCCTGACTTTGCTATAATTATTAGATGAGTGTTTTTAATTTTTTTAAAAATTACTAAACTATCATTCTCCTCTCTCTCTCTCTCTCTCTCTCTCCCCTCCCTCTCCCTCTCCTCACTTCTCTCTGGTTGCCCATTGGTGAAGGGGTCAGGGGGCTGTCTGTTCCCCCGCCCTCCCCCCTTTCTCTTTTTCCCTCTCCTTTTCTCTCCCTCTCTCCCCCTGGCTTCAATTGGTTCTCTCCTGTCGCCAAAAGGGTCAAGGGAGAAAGAAATAAGAGGGGGTGAGTGGCCACCCCAAGCCTTTTGCTCCACTGGTAGGAGAGAGATAAGAGGGTAGAAGTAGGAGAGAAAGAGAGAAAAAGATGGGAATGATAGTTTAGTAATTTTTAAAATTTTATTAATTAAAAATTTTATAAAAAAATACTCATTTGATAATTATATCAAAATTTAGGAATCCAAAATATTAATAATTTATGACCACGGTCTTCCGTGACATTAATCGACCATTCCTCAAAACCTGGTTGACCAAAGCCTGGTTGACCAAAGCCCTACTTGGCATTGGTCGAACAAGCCTCAACACCAAGGCTTAGGTTTATCGAAAACCGAAGCTGGGGATTTTAAACCTGAAGAGTTTAAAAACCAATTGATTATTTTGAATTTAAGTTATGTTTAATTCAATATTTTTTAAGATAAATTTTCACTAAATCATAGAAAAATGAGTATGTTCTATTCTGGACTTTACCTTTATAGTATAATATTAAGGAGGACCATGATCCTGAATTATTAATATTTTGAGCTCCACTTATCAAAAAAAAATTTTGAGTTCCTTAATTTTGCTATAATTATGAAATGGATCTTTTTAAATGTTTTAATTAATAAATTTTTAAAAATTACTAAACTATCATTCCCTCCCCCCTCTCTCTCTACTTGTCCCCTCTTTTCTCTCTTGTTGGCAGGTCGAAAGGCTCGAGTTGGCCACTCACCCCATCCTCTTTCTTCCTCTTTCAACCCCTCCGTTTGCGAGAGAGAGCCAATGGGAGTGGAAGGCGGGGAAAGGGAGGGAGGGAGGGAGAGAGAGGGGGATGGGAACAGGATGGGAGGGAAGGGGAGGGCCTCTCTTACCCTTTCACTGGCGAGAGACTTAAGGTAAGTGGGGAGAGGGAGAGGGAGAGAGGAGAATGGTAGTTTAGAAATTTTTGAAAATTTTATTAATTAAAATAACTCATCTGATAATTTTAGGAAAAGCCAAAGACCCAAATATTAACAATTTAGAATCATAGATCAATATGATACTATATTATAAACTCAGGAACTTATTTGTAATTTACTCTAAGAAAATATATGCACAATTTATATGTTGTTTTTGCTCTCAACACATCGATTAGAAATGTTTACTATATTATGACAAAACAAAAAAAAAGTTATTTTTTTATGTTGTTACCTTGTGCGAAGCTCACGATAATCTCAGTGATTTATTTGGCCACACTGAGGCACAAACTAAATGGCACTATCATGACAAGTCTTTTGTTCTCTTGTTCGCAGTCTACGTTCAGTAAGTCTAATGATAAATTTGAAATTATTTGACGTGAAATGAAGTTATTTGCATAATTTTTACAAATTTTTTGTATCTAAAAATTTTTATAAGGTTTACGATTTAAGGTTGAGTTTAGTATTTAGGATTTAGAGCTTAGAGTTTAGGTTAGTCGTTTAGTCGACCAAATTGACTAAGCTGGTTGACCAGATTAGTTTGGTCGGTCGACCAAGTTGGAGGACAACATCCAAGTGAGGTAAGTGATATATCCTTTTTAAAATTTGATCAATCCTTCTTTAAATTACATGATGAATATGGATGACCAGAGCAGGAGTCAGGAATTTATTTGACCTAGCTTGCTTCACTTTAGTCGACCGGGCCGGCCAGCGAGCTTCAGTTTTGTGCCATTTAAATAAGCACACAAATATATATAAATTGTTTCATTCTTACGATTTCAAAAAATTTTTTTTAAGAACGTCATATTCTCTTTGTTTAGTTTTAAGCTCATTTTCAAATCATTGAATTTCTTTTTTAATTTCATATATTCATCATGTAATTTAAAAAATGATTATTTAAATTCTAAATAAGATGGGTCACTTGCTGAGGTGGATGTTATCTTACAACTTGGTCAAACAACCAAACTGACCGGTTCCAACTTATTGACCAGATTTGTCAGTTTGTTCTACCAAACAACCAAGCTTGGTCAACCAGAGCTGGAGCTTCATCGACCAAGCTTTGTCACAGCTAAAGCTTAGTCGACTATGCTACCAAGCTTGGTCGACCAAGCTAAAGCATAGTCAATCAAAGCTAGAGCTTGGTCAACCAAATATATTATACCAAGTTTGATCGACCACATTTTTCAATAACCATATTTTTTGACCAGCCTGGTCAACCAAAGACCAAGATGGGGCTTAGCGACCAGTGGTCAACCAATCTAAAAATTATTAAACCAGCTAATCGGTTTGTGGCGTCCCATTTTCAGAATACCATGATAACAAACTTAATTCGTATAGGAGATTATATATAGAATGAATTAACTTTAACAATACAGAATAGTTTTAACACTTACAGTGAAAATAATATAATTTAAATAACAAACTAAACCACAAAAGACATGTTAAAACACAAGTTTACTTATTTACAGGCTATATCATTGGTTTGATTTATACATTATATTTTATAAATCAGGAAAAAGGTCAAACTGAAATATAAATCCCTCCTGATCTAGTGCTCATTGTCTCATCGTGTGTCTCTTCCTTCATCAGTACCTGCCAATAAAAGCATCAGTCCACCAACCTTAGGATTGAGTAGGCAATAAGCACTAACGTGCTAAATCAAAATCATTTGTATGCAGACTTACATTATTTTTCTTAACAACATCAATATCATATAATCATAGTAATTAACAGTCATAAACTTAAATGCTCATGCCATGTAAACATGCAATAATAATACGTTGAAAATCTTTTTATTCCTTATACATTTTATCTTCTAAACCCTGATTTCTTGGATTGTGCCTCAACTGTCTCTTTTTATCACATATACATAGGATTCTTGGCAACTCCCATACTTCGTAAATGGAGGAGTGTCACATATACAATCATCTCCGAACTTAGTACGTTGTTTATACATCTTGGCAACCATCCCGGAATTTGGCTGGGTTCCATATCATATAGTTCGAGCATAAGCAGGGATATAAACACAACAAGAAACTCTTTTTAATTTATTGTCGAACTTTAAAATACTATTTTAATTCTATTTAGTTGTTCCAAGTCCACAAATCACATTTTGCCTTTAAACTTGGTAAATAACTCAGTAATATATTAAATACATATTATTATGCTCTTTAATATACTTGTAATTTTATTTTAGCATAATGAAATATAAATCACATGTTCTGTTTTACGGATTCTCGATCGTACAGTTTGATTAGAAATCATGCATATAACGACTTATTCTGAAAAATAACATTTTTAGTAACATGAATTTAATTGTAAAACAAGCATCTAGCCAAATATGTTTTTTTTTTAATTCAGCCATCTCACATAAAATCACATAAATTAAATTAATTAATTAATTGAAGGATTTAATATAATAAACAACTCAGAACTCTTACATCATATTGATAACTCGATGTAAGGCAAAAAAATATGTAGAGAAATTTGGACAAGAAACTCCACTTCGCTTTTCCTTTTCCTCTTCCTCTTGCTGCTGTTGTTGCTTTCCTAGGGTTCAGCAAAGGCCGTCGGGCACAACCAAGAGCGAGCGGAGGTGAGAGAGAGAAAACCAAGAGGGAGAGCGCGTGAGATTGCAGCAAAAAATAGGGAAGAGACAGAGAGCGCTCGGTTTAAGGCGGAAGGGACAGAGGTAGTGGCCACAAAGCTTATCCCATTTAATGGGAAAGTTGCATTTTAGTCCTTCAATTTTCTTTCTCTTATAATGAGGTCCAAAATCCTTACACTTAAGTTTAAATTTATTTAATTTAAGTCTAAAATAATTTTAATTAAACTTTAAATCATATTTTTGAGTTGCCAACAATTACAAAAACAATCCAATAGCATGGTTAAAAGAACTTTTTGCAAAATTTTATATTAAACATTAAATTTGAAAAATGTGAATGTTATAATTTTCCTTACCTTTGAGGAATTTCGTCCTCGAAATTAAGCAAAGAGGTCTGGATATGACTTCTGCATTTCATCTTCAGATTTCAGGTTGCTTCTTTCTTAGTCTGATTGCTCCATAGGATTTTAATCATAGAAATCTTCTTGTTTCTTAATTGTCTGACATCCTTCGCTAAGATTCTGGCTGGTTTTTCTTTGTAGCTCAAATTTAACTTTATTTTCATTTGCTTTGAATCAAGTTGAACTACTTAAGATAGATCTGAAACATATTTTCTCAACATTGATATATGAAAAACATTATGTATTCCTTTTAAACTACCATTCTCCTCTCGCTTTTCCTCTTCCTCTTCCTCTTATTGCTGTTGTTGCTTTCCTAGGGCTCAGCAAAGGCCCTGTCGAGCAGAACCAAGAGCGAGCGGAGGTAAGAGAGAGAAAACCAAGAGGGAGAGTGCGTGAGATTGCAGTAAAAAATAGGGAGGAGACAGAGAGCGCTCGGTTTAAGGTGGAAGGGACAGAGGTAGTGGCCACAAAGCTTATCTCATTTAATGGAAAAGTTGCATTTTAGTCCCTCAGCTTTCTTTCTCTTATAATGAGGTCCAAAATCCTTACACTTAAGTTTAAATTTATTTATTTTAAGTCTAAAATAATTTTAATAAACTTTAAATCATATTTTTGAGTTGCCAACAATTACAAAAACAATCCAATAGCATGGTTAAAAGAACTTTTAGCAAACTTTTATATTAAACATTAAATTTGAAAAATGTGTGTTATAATTTTCCTCACCTTTGAGGAATTTTGTCCTCGAAATTAAGCAAAGAGGTCTGGATATGACTTCTTCATTTCATCTTCAGATTTTCAGGTTGCTTCTTTCTTAGTCTGATTGCTCCATAGGATTTTAATCATAGAAATTTTCTTGTTTCTTAATTGTCTGACATCCTTCGCTAAGATTCTGATTGGTTTTTCTTTGTAGCTCAAATTTAACTTTATTTTCATCTGCTTTGAATCAAGTTTAACTACTTGGGATAGATCTGGAGGAGAATGGTAGGGCTTAGGGTTTAGGGTTTAAATTCTTCTTATTTAAAAACCAGTTGATTATTTTTGATTAAGTAGTGTTTGGTCCAATATTTGTTAAGATAATTTCTCACTAAATGATAGGGAAATAGGTAAATTACATTCAGGACTCTAAGCTTATAATATAATATCACGGAGGATTACGATTTCAAATTATTTATATTTTGGGTTCTTAGGTTTTGCTATAATTATCAAATGGGTCTTTCTTAAATTTCTTAATTAATATTTTTTTTTAAAAATTACTAAACTTTCCCCTCTTTTTCTTTCTCCCTCTACTTCTTCCTTCCTCTCTGTCTCTTACCAGCAAGGCGTTTGGGGTGGCCACATGCCTCCTCTTTCTTTCTCTCTCGACCCCTTCGCTTGCGGAATAGAGCCGATAGAAAGGGGGGAGAGAGGGGATGGAGGACCACCCCCTGACCCTTTCTATGACGCTCGTGGTCAAAGAGAGCGGGAGTGATTGTCGAGTGATGTCCTAAGAGAAAGGGATCACTGAGGTAAATTACTGCTCTTAGAAGGCTTCTAGGCCGAATGAGGGTGGCATAGGAATGAATCGTTTCACATCGAAAAGGGAGGGAGATCCTGAGCTGTATAAGTAGATAACGTGATCTCAAATAGTAGAGACACCTTTTGGGGCAAAACTATGAAGTTAATGATGAGAAACTCCATAGTTAATCGTGCTTGAGTTGGAGTAGTACTGGGATGAGTGGCCTTCTGAGAAGTGCTCAAATTAGGTAGTTTTCTTAAAACCAAAGTGGACAATACCTCTATATTTGGATCACAGAATGTTACAATATATTATCAGAGCCGACCTCCCACAGTACGATGTGATTTGAGAATGAACCAGGCGGAAGTCAGTGGGCCTGTGATGCCCGTGGTGGAAGAGGACGAGTGATCACCGGGTAATGTCCTAAGAGAAAGAAATCACTAAGGCAAAGTGTTGCTCCTGACAGGCTTCTAGGCTGAATGAGAGGACACATGAATGAATTGTCTTACATTAGAAAGGAGGGAGATCCTGAGTTATATAAGTAGATAACGTGATCTCAAATGGTAGAAGTGCCTTTTGGGGCAAAACCATAGGGCTAGGGGTGTTAAAAATATCTGAAACTTGAAACTCGCTCGGAACTCGTTCGATTTTTGAATTGACTCGAAATCGGTTCGAAAATTTTGGTTCGAATCATGAGCTAAGGATTTTGGTTCGAAGTTCATTTCGAGCCAATTTCGAGTTGGCCCTAGCTCGCTCGAAACATGATTCGATTTGGCTCGAAATTATATATATAGCATAAATAATATTAATGTATTATATAAATATATACATAAATAAATTGTTACTTTATATAATTTAGTTAATGGTTTAGTGGTAGAGTAGAGGAGATTTAAGGTTTATTTTCCTCAAGGTCTAGGGATCAAATCCTCTTAAATACATAACATTTCAACATATTTTTTACAATTCCGAGCTGATTCGAATCATGATTCGAGCCGGCTCGAAATCGAGTCATTTCGAGCCGAGCCAGCTCGAATCATATCCCATTTCGATTTCGGACCGATTTGGAGCCGAGCCGAGCTCGAAATTTTCGATTTCGAGTTGAGTTTGACTCGCTTGAAATCGGCTGGATAACAGCCCTACATAGGGCAAACTCGTGGGGCAAAACCGTGAGGCTAATGATGGGAATCTCCATAGTTAAGCGTGCCTGAGTTAAAGTAGTACTGGGATAGGTGACTGCTAGGAAATGCTCAAATCACGCAGTTTTCCTAAAGTCAAAGCTGACTATACTTCTATTTTTGGATCACAGGATATTACACCTTCATTGGCAGGCAACTGGAGAAAAGTGAGGAGAGAGAAGAGAGAATGGTAGTTTAGTAATTTTTAAAGATTTTATTAATAAAATTTTTTTCAAAAACTCATATGATAATTATGGCAAAATCCAGGGACCTAAGTGTTACAATTCAAAGTCATAAACCTACATGATATTATATTATAAAGTCTAGAACTTGAATGTAATTTACCCTAAGAAAATATGTGCAAACCTAATCTAAACCCTTTTTTTGGGGTCATATTATTACTGTGGGACCAGAAACTTAAATGAATTAACCCTAACTCCAATGTTTCAGGTCAGGTTCTTATTGAGTTTCCTGTTATTTTCCAACCTTAGCCCGCTTGAGAGATATTATCAGAGAATTTCAAGTACACAAAACAAATCCGCTCTAAAGTCTGGTGTTTGTTGGCTTTTTGCATTCGAGAATATAGACGTAATTTGGTGATTTGGAAGAAAATGAGTACTCACAAGAAGAATTCAAATGTGTAAAAGTTCAAACTGATTGATCCTCGCCTATATTATATAGTAATCATATTCAAGTGCTGATTACAGCTCTAACTGGAGTTGTTGAGAGAAATTATTTCCCATTTATCTTGAACTCTGTTCTAATTTGTCAGATTCTCTTTGTAATGTGTTCAGCTGATAGTTTCAAGGCACGGAGGCTTTGGTTTCTTCAAAGAATATGCAGGAGGGGAAGGAAGTACGATCAGTAGTCAAAAGAGGTGATCTTTTGAGGCACTATCTAACGTAACCCTCCAAATACGGTAATGGTCTTCTTTGCTCTGCTATTATTTTGTTTGTTTGTTTTTTTTCTTTTTTTCTTTTTTGTTTTCCACTATTTTCATTATTTCATTTTATATGGAATGCTTGGTATGTCATGTAAGGCGTAATTGGCCTATAGAGAGTATATCTAAACTAAAAAACCTTTACCCACACCAATCTTATACCCGAATGTGTTTTAACTCCTTTATAAGTTGCCTTTGATATATATCATATATTCGTATATTAAAAATTGCTTATTTGGGATGGCAAGCTGCTTTTTATATGGCCTAAGATTTCTCCAAATCCTAATAAAACTTGCTCTTTTGTGATTAGGAGTTGTTTATGCAACAACAACTATGCTTCATTCCACTAAAGGGACGTTTGGTTCAATGTTATCTTGTTGTTATGTTATGCTATTTAGAAAAGACAATTGTTTGGTTTAATGATATCTACAAATAATCTTTTATTTGATTATAAAATTATTAGTTAAAAGATGATATCTAGATGTCATAACATCTAGATTACATAACATAACACCAAGATAACAACGAACTAAACGCCCCCTAAGTGAAATTGGCTGGATAATTTTTCAGTTTTCATTACTCTATCAAATAACAACTCTTCATTTTACTTTAAGCATGCAAGTTTATTTCTTATAGTTTTTCACTATATTGTTTGTAATCTTTCTTTTTCTCGTTGTATATGCGCAAGATCCAATAATAAAACTCTTATTACTGAAGCTTCATCGGACATATATGCCCATATCATTTTAAGTTAATTCTCTTTGAGCTTATTTTCAATTTAAGTTACTATAATTTTCTCATGAATGCACCCGTATGTCATCTTGTTCTTTCTTATAAACTCACTCATCTATCTTAATATCATTTCTATTACATTTATTTTATTTATATGTTTTTGCTTTGTAGGCTAACACTCAGCACCATATAATATTATTGAACTTCCCGTTCTATATAATTATCTTTGAGCTTGAATGAAATTTTTTTATCACACAAAATACCAATATATTCTTACACTTAATTTATCTCACTTAATTATTATGAATTAAGAGGAATTAAAACTGCAGTAGTTTTACTTCCTATCGACCAAACTTAAGATTTTTTAAAACTTGAGATTAATTTGCAATGATCTTGGAGGCCAGGATCTAATTTATAAAATAATATTTATCACAAAATATAATATTTTAATCTAAAAAATAAATATAAAAAAAATTTAAAATGAATAAATTGAAAGAAATTAGTTCATTTTTGAACTAAACATATTTAAATACAATTAGTCTCTCTTCAACCATTTCACTTTCGTATATAAAATATAAAATAAAGAATTAAAACTTTTACAAATTTTATAATAAAACTTCATTTTTTTCACTATTTTTAAAAAATAAGCATTTATTTTGAAGTCAAAATAAGAAATTTAGACACATTAAAAATTTTAAAATAAAATAAAACTTTAAATTTTCATAAAATTTTGAGGAAGTTTAATGGTCCAGCGCAATGCATGATGGCTGTGGCGCAGTGCAGCTGCACCAAATCGCGGTACTTGTGGTCTTTCCCGCACGAAATTATTGTATGCAATATTGTATGCGGTTGGTTGCACAATTAATGTTGTGCGATTGGCCGAAAATCATGATCTATATAGCACACAAAAAAGATTTAATTATAATTTTTAATTATTTTTAAAAAATATATATGATGTGAAATAAAGTAAGTTAGTTATATTAAAAATTGTGTAGGATGTGAATAAAGTTGATTGATTTATTGAGAATTGTGTTGGATGTGAAATAAAATGATTGTTTAATGTTGGAATTGGTGTGAAATGAGATATAAAATAATTTTTTAAGTTTTTTTAAAATAAATTTAAGATTTTGGTCATGGTTAATTTTAGCTATGATTTTTAACTCATTGCCAAACAGAGCTAAAGTTATGGGTGGTGTGAATTGTTCCCGTACGAAAATCTCATTCTTAATAGTCGATGTGGTCATGCGCCCAAATAACTGTACGTGAGAATAAATAATTACGTACATAATATTTAATATTATCATAATTATGTGTATCATATTTATTTTCAAAAAATTATACTGTAGTTTTAGAAAAAGTGGGGTGTAATTTTTGGGGTGTCACGTGTAATTTTTGAAAAAAAATATTTGATATATAAATATAGTGATTTGAAATGTTATGTATGTAAATGTTCTTAAATTAAATTTATATCAAATGAAATTAAACTCATCAATTTAAAAAAAATCGAACTAAAGTTTTAGAATTTGAACTACCCCACGTGATTTGATGCCTTATAATTTCTTGTCGAAAAAATTTATGATTAATTTTAGAAAACATGAATAATGAGACATAAAATTATGTGAAAAAATATATAATATAAAATAAAATAAACTAATATATAGAGAATAATGTAAGATGTAAAATAAAATTTATTTAATATTTGAGTTTATAAAAGATAAAATATAAAATTAATTTTATATTCTTAAATAAAAAATTTTATATTATTTCATGAAAATAATTACAAGATTCTTTCAAACATTCGAAGGGCCAGCGGTTATATTCAAATTTCAAAATAGTTTGGCAATTTGCATATTTAGTTAAATAAGTATTGTTTAGTTCAGCTAAAAAGTTTATCAAATTCTTCAAAAAAATATTTTATTAATGTTTTATATTATATGCAAATTAAATATCAAAAATTAAACTCTATTTTTTATTTTACGTAAACTCAAAACTTAAAATTTAATTTTATTCCACAGTTTACATATTTTTTAATAAAAATAATTTAATATTATTATATATTTAATGTATTTTTTAATAATAAAATAATTTAATTTTAATTTTTAATACTATAATAATTATTTTCTCTTTGTAACTAAAAAAACTTAAAATAACCCGATTAAATTAAAATGAACTCAAATGTTAATGATACAAAATTAGTTCGGCCGAAGTAAAACTATTTGGTTTGAAATCACCTCTAAATTAATGTAAAACTTTCTAATATATTCATCTTATTCTTTTATCATTTTCAAATATAAAACATACAAATATTTCGTTTTAAGTAACAGCAATGCAACTTGATCTTTCATTTGACTAGCACAATAATATTGTTGTTGAATTTGAAGAACACAATTATAAGAAACAATTACCAATATATAGACATTGCAAAAATTTTAAAAAAAATATTATAAAATTATATATTATTTCATCTAAAAATTCTAATAATGTGAAGATTAGAACTCACATGACGTCCAACATTGATGCAGCTACACACAAATGAGATTTTTAAGCCTACAAATATGTGGAGTACTGGAGACTAAAAAAATACACATAGAGAGACCACAAATATGTAGACAGAATACTCTGGAGATATATATATTCTTGTATGTTTGTATGTATATATTGAGGACTTTATATAGATAAATCAATTATTAACCTATCGACCCTTATAAAAGGCTTGACTCGGATGATTATGGGGTGCGTGATGTTGTGAAATAATACGCAGCGGAAAATTCGGATCGTCGGACGTGTAGTTAGTCAAATAAATCGTGCTAGATAAGTATGAGAAATAATAATAATAAAAGAACGAAGTAATCACAAGAACACCAGATTTACGTGGTTCGGAGGTATTCCTCCTACATCTATGGGGAGAGCAGAGAGAAACTTTATTATGTAGAAAATCAGATAGAAAGAGAACCTTACACCAATCAGTTGGTTCTCGATCTCAGACGGGATACAGAAATTGGATCTTTTCTTCTTTCAGATTAGACAATCTAATCGCTCCTTGAGCCTCAGATGATTGCCCCCAGATTACTACGAAATCAACTCCGTAGCTGACGAAGAAGATCCAAGAGAAATCACTGCTGAAAATACCCAAGTGAATCACCTATTCACGTTTCCCAAGAAAAAACTTGAGAACTCGCAGCCTTTCACCAGAAATCCTGATAATCCCAATTTTTTCTATTTCTCTTTCTCTAATTTTTTTAGCTTACCTGATCATCCCATATTTATAATGATAGCTTATAACAAATTCTGTATCTAATTTCTATAAAAATCTCAAACAGCTTAACAAATAACTTTTATCATTAGAATTATTTAATTGTTATTCAAATCACATTTTAACAACGTGAATCCAATTTGAGAAGATAAAGCCGGCATTTCCATGATGATGTTTGCAATAACTTTCATTGTCTGAGGCACATCCCCTTAGTTTAGGAAAAAAACTTGGGTTCGGATACCCCATAACAAGCATATTTTCGGATTTGCTTGTTATAGGTATAAATGTGCTTGTTATAGAATTAAAAGTGCTTGTTATAGGAATTTAAAAATTGTGCTTGTTATAGGTGCTTGTTATAGAAATTTCTATAACAAGCACCTATAAGTTAAAAGTGCTTGTTATAGGCAACTCCGAAAATGTGACGTGACGAGGGCATCCGAACATAATAATTTTTCCTAGTTTAGGGCATAAAACATGATATCAAATATGATTTTACGGTCATGCCATACCTCTGAACAATGTATCAATCGGTGGGACACGAGCTGATTTGGGTGACTAGACAGTTGCTGCAAATATGGCAAGTATTTGTTCCCGTAGATTTTCGTGGTACAGGCATTCCAGGTGACTCTCGATCTGATGATGCCGTGGTTGTCATTGATGCGGTGCACAGCAGGATTATGAGTAGGTTACGGCTGGCGGAAGCAATATATATATCAAGGTCGGGGTTAGGGTTTCGGATACCCTACTGAAGATCTACCTTATTCCTGTCCTCCTGGGTTTTCACCGCCATTCTGGTATGCATTCTCATTTTTCTTCCAGTTGATTTCCGAGATTTTGATGCATATTGCGGATTGATTTTGATGCATTCACCGCCCTACGGTTGCTTGACAGTGAACCGAAGCCTTTTAGAGGATGCAACGCGCTCGTCCAACAATCGAGGAACAGCTTATTCTCAAATCAATCAAGGAAGAATGCCCCTGGGAGAACCTTCCCAAACGGCTCCAGGCAATGCTTTCCACGAAGGAGGAATGGCACAGGAGGTCGTTACCTTAAGTTCCTCTGCAGATCCTTCTTTAAAATCCTCTTTTTATTGTTGTAGGGGTGCAGATTTTTAAAGACTCTGTTACTGAATTTCTTTTTTACTGCATGAACATATTTTTTTACATAATCTAAATAGAATTGGAATTTTTCTTTGGTGTTTCTGTTCGATCTTAAGTCAGACTCATAAAGTTAAAAAAAAAAAAAAAAGTCAGGGTCATAAAGTTCTGTCAATGTTGATTCATTCGTGGGACTCACCTTTCTTGTATTGGGCTATTAAGTAAAAAACCTAATCTCGTACATGTATTGAATTAATGTTTTTGTGTTTTGGATTTTGTATTCTTTTTCTTCACATGGACCAATGCTTATGCTTATCAATAGTTTGCTCCTAGCTGAACTAACTTTTTGCTGATTGATCACATATTTATCTTTTTATATAGCAAGTTACTTGTTTTGGTTCTTGCTGTATTCCCTCCATTTGGAGCCATTAGCGATGTTGGTTTTTCAAACTATTAAATAGGAACTATGAAACTGTTGTGAAATATTAGCTATGCAATTACATTTTCTGGAGAAATAACTTTAGTAATTCTTAAGAGCAAGGAAATTTCGATGAAACAATAGCTGTGTAGGCAGTTTAGCTGGAGAAATAGTATTACTATTACTAACATAATTCAGGATCAAAACGGGCATATGTGTGCTGTTAAATTAATACGCTTCCTTGAAATAATGGTGGACTGGCAACATGCATTTTCATCAACATAAAGAGGTGTCAAGAAGAATTTAAGTTGGCTAATGACTTGAACCTGTCCTCCTATGCTTGGACAGGATCTACGAGCCACTAACATTTGACAAATTGTGTTGCATCTTTTATTGTGATCTTTTTGTTCATGTGTTAGGTGCACATAAGAATGGTCCCACATTAATGAGTTCACCACAAGTTGTGGTGGTTATATATAAGTAAGTAGCCCTCACCCATAAGCCTGTACTTTTGGTTTAGTGGGTGTCCACTCACTTGTATATTCGGTCCCTTGTTGTTCCCTCAACAAAGTAGTATCGGTGATGAAAGATATTTTTGGTATATCATGTGAGTTGTGCTTCATGGTTGAGATTTTAAGTGTAGGGTTTCCCTCCATCTCCGACCAAGTCCATGTTTTATGAGTGGAACGTTAGGTTGAGCATCACTGGATAGGTGTCTTATGGGAGGTTAAGTGGTTCCAGTGTGGTGGATTATTATTGAGGGGGATATTTTTAAGTTTACATGAGACTGGTCCCACATTGGTGACTTCACCACAAGTTGTGGTGGTTATATGCAAATGGTGGTAGCCCTTATCTATAATCTTGGATTTTGGGTCAATGAGTGTCCACTTACTTATATATTAGGTTCCTTGTGTTGTCCCAACAAATTGGTATCATAGTCGAAGGATTTTTGTTTGGTGCAAGTGGTTATGTTTGTTGTTCTTAACAGTAAATAGGATAGCATTGTTAGGTTTTTTACATTTATCGTGCTTATTCAGGACATTCATACTGTAGACTACTCCTTGTCTCTCTAAGTGGTACTAAATAGTTTGATCTTACATTCTCGATCTTTTAACTCAAGAATTTGTTGTAGGAGCAAATATGTGTTTAATTTGTTTCCACAGTAATGCAAGTTTTCTTCCGATGAGTGCAGCAAGTCTCCAGTACTTGTGATTGGCTTCAATATTGCATAATTGATTGAATATTGTTTTGGAGTGTTATATAGACATTTATACTTGTAGGCTCTTGTTGTGTTAGAAAGTCACTGTCTGAAAGGTTTGGTGTATAGTTTTTTTAAATTATTATTCAAGGAAGATTGGTTTAGAAGAATATGTCATGGTTTCTGTGCTGTATCTATCATCATACTTTATTAATATATATCAGATGCTGAAGAACATGTGCATGCTGTACCTGATTTTCAGACTTTTGGGAACCAACCACAGCTCTTAGGTTCATATGTTGCATGGTTACCAGTACTATATTTTTTTTTCCCTTTTATGTACTCTCCTCCTCCCTCATTTCTCATCTTCACGTCATTCTCAAATTTTTTATTTACTCACTGCTGGATATCAAGTAATTGCAGTTGTTAACATAGCTTTATCACGTTTTTATGTCTGTTTTCTTTCTTGTTTATTGCCTATGCCTATGGCTTATCTGAAAATTTCATCAGCAGCTGCTTTCATCTGTATTTAGCTTGAATTCCTCAATTATAATGTTACTAGCATGATGTCTTTGCTCCTGGTGCTAGTATATCACCTTTTAATAGGGTTAGTTTCTACGAGGCTATTTGTTTCGTTAATCATGGCTATTGGGTATAGGATAATGGAACATTGCATCAGAAAACGGTTGCAGTGGAATACTTGTTTTGCTCGTAAAATATGCAAAGAAGGAGAATATTATGAAGAGATGATGCGCTATTTGCGTAAGAATCTTGCGGTATTTGCCTTAACTTGTTCTTCATTTTTGTTTCTACAGATTTTACTATTATTTATTTTCATATAATTGTTTCAATTCATTCATGATTTATTCAAGTTAACAGTAGAAATCTATTTTACATGTACCACTTAATTGTTTTATGTTTCTACATATTCTGAAACCAACATCTTTCTAGAATGTTTCTTCAAATATGAGTTGGGCCATTAACCTGAAATGTTTTTGCAGCTATTCCCGTATCACCTTGCAGAGTATGTTTGTCGAGTAATGAGGATATCACCCTTCAAATACTATTGTGATATGTTATTTGAAGTCATGAAAAATGGTAAATATGTTTGATATTTGCTAAATGTTTTTAGAAAATTTTTCTATTTCTTCAAGTTTAGGTTACGAAACCTTCTCTCATGCCTATTCTTTCGGTGAATTTGAGGAGAAAATTTTAGAGGGATTTGAAAATAAGCTCTGCAGTGTGATTGTGACTTTGGTCAATCTAATACATCATATTGATTTGTTAGTCTGGATAATCAGTTTTCTAGCTCGTTGTTAGGAACTATTTTTTTATGGAAAATAGTGGCTGATTTGTTTGATAATATTTTGGATATGTTTATGGGCCCCTTCAGGCTTTGTTTGGTTCGAGTCTTTTTTTGAATAAGAGAAAAAATTGTTTATTTTTTAGGTTTAATAGAAAAAAAAATTATTTTAATATTGGGAAACATATAAGATGTGAAATAAATTTAATTCTAATATTTGTATTTGTGTTTAGAAAAGTTAATTTTTATACTGGAGTGCGAAATAATCAGTTTAATTTTATGTTAGGTAGACTTACAATGGAAGCTATTTATCTATTGAAAAATTTAATGGAGAAGTTCAGGAAAAAAAATAATACTTGCATTTAGTTTTTATTGATTTAAAAAAAAATTATGATATAATCCAATGAAAATATTTTGAAATTTTTTAAAAAACAATGGGATTTACTTTGCTTACATTCAAGTTATTAAACATATGTATAAGACAGTTATTATGTATGTTCATACACAAGAGTTTTGACTAACAATTTTTCTATTATGGTTAGATTACATCATGGCTTTGCTTTTAGCCTATCTGTTTGCTTTTGTTATGGAGGTCTTAACTGAACACACTTAAGAAAATGCGCCTTGGTATATGCCTTTCGTAAATAATATTCTTTTGGTTGATAAAATTAGAAATGTGGTTAAAACAAAACTCGAGTTATAAGGAATATTTTAGAGTCTAATGGTTTTTCTTATGTTCTAAAGGTTTTCGTCTTAGTAAATCTAAATTTGACTATGTTGAGTATAAATTAGTCAAGATGGAAGAACTTGTATTGAAGAGGTGACACTAGTGATGAAGTTATGAAAAAGAGAATAATTTAGATATCTCAAATCAATTGTACAAAATAATAGTGAAATAAATAACAATGTTATTAGCAAAATCTAAGTAGCATGGATAAAGTAAAGAAATGCATATAGTGTATTGTGTGATAAAAAAATTTTATTTAGATTTAAGATAATTATTTTTAAAATGATAGTAAAATCAACTATATTATATGATGCTAAATACTCATCTACAAAGTAAAAACATACAAA
This sequence comes from Apostasia shenzhenica, assembly GCA_002786265.1. NCBI lineage: Eukaryota > Viridiplantae > Streptophyta > Magnoliopsida > Asparagales > Orchidaceae > Apostasia > Apostasia shenzhenica. The sequence continues at coordinate 3,734,419 of KZ451980.1, forward strand.
TAAAATAAACATCGTGGATATGAGGATACTAATGTAGATAAGTGAGTATATATAAAAGGACAAGATAGAACATAAGTGTATTCATGAAAAGTATGGAGTAGCCTCTACTGGGGATAAACTTAAAGTGAGTCAATTTAGATGGCTTGGACATATTAATCGTTGGTCAATATAAGCTCTTATAAAAAGAGTTTAGTTATTAGATTTTGCTCTTGTAAAAAGAGAAAGACGAAAAATGATATGAGAAGAAACTATAAAGAACAATCTTATATACTTAAAGTTAAGTGAGAAGTTGGTATTTGACAGAATGCAATGGAAATAATGGATTCATATAGTTGATCCCACCTGTGTAAAGTTGATTTTTAATTGAAATGTCATGTTAATTTTTAATATTGTGGTTTGTATAGGATTTGAAATAATATTAATTTCTTATGTTGCAATTTATGTTGGATGTAAAATAAATATAAAAAATTATTAGGTTCTTTTTTGGCCTCCAACCAAATAAGTCATTTTGATGGATTTACCACTAGGAATATAGATGGGAATCTTAATTGCAAAATTAAGGCTTATTGGTTGTACAATATAAAATTATTACTAGGTCACAACCTACAAGTTTAAGCTTTTAGGTGAGTTGGTAACCAATGACTTAATGTGTTATTATAGCCAGAGGTCTCATGTTCGAACTCTAGCGAATCCCCAATTATCTATGGCATAAGTTTTTTTTGTTGTTGAAGTATCTATGCTGAAGTCTATATTCCAAAGCTTGCACATATTAGAATGTAAAATTAATCCTAAGCCACAACCTATAAGCTTAAGCTTTCAGGTCAGTTGGTAACAGAGATTTAACAATGGTTGATATGGAGGAGTGTGATAGTTCAATGCAATAAGAAAATGCTTTTCAATGGAACATTTTGTTTAGAATTGTTATCCAACCAATCATACTAAATGGTAGTGATTGTTTGGCTGTTAGGTGTCAAATTTTCATGTGGATCAATGTAGCTGAGATAGATGAGTTGTTACACTAATGTGGATTTGTTAGAATGATTGTGTATAGAGGTGGTAGGCATGAATGTGGCCCCTACATATAACTATGAGAGGTCCAAGTCACAATATTAAAGAAGTGAAGAGGAAGGCCAAAAATGACTTTTGATGTGATCACTAAACATGTAGTTTTGTCACATGAATGTTGCTATACGTGGAGCTGAAAGAAGAAGTGAGATTCAGTTGACATCAACTAGATTTGCATGCAGGCTTTGTTGTTTGTTGTTTTTGTTGCTTGGTTGGGGCTGAGGGGGGTGTGTTTTGGAAAAGGAAAGAGGCATAAGTTGTTGCAGGCTTGCAGCATCATTTACTGACGCATGATTTTAATTGCTTAGTAATGACTAAGTTTCAGATGAAAGGATTGATAAAACTGAACATAAATAGTTGGGATTAACCTGTTGATGATAATGAGGTAATAATTAATTTCTAAGTTACAGCGAGGTGTCCATTATCGCTACAGTATTAATTTTCTAGAGGCTCTTCAGTTACGAGATTGTTGGCGCTCAGATCCTGTTGTCTTTCCTTACCTGCAAGTCAGCCATTGTTTAATGTCTTAACTGTAGTCTCTGTGCTCTTAGACCTGACTTTAATATCTTTTCTTGTTGTCTTGAGATGTTATATACCATTTTTCTTGAATTCATCACTTCATATTTTAACCTGTGATTTAAAACTCAGTTTTACCTTTGTCATGTTGAAGGATCTAGAAGATGCTGAGGGCTTGAATTTATGATTTGATAATTTACGCCAATTTATGTACCACATTGATTTTGTTACGTATTCAAGCATTTAACTTATTAAGAAAGTATAATTAGGACAAAATTTTATAGTAAAAGGAATGGCTTGATTTAAACTAAATTATTCTTATTACAAGTAGATTATTACCTTAAACCTCTAAACTTAATCCACATTCCACGTGAAGCTCTATACCCTCAACCATACTTACAATCCCAACCCTTCCCAAACCCCAAATGGCCAAAACAGAGGGCCTGGTACATACATTAAAGAGAAAGTAGTAACAAAGCTGTAAGAAAGATGTTGAAGCATTCTTATGTATTGTCTAGAGGGTATATGTATGTAGTAAGCTTGAAGTTTGGACCTTATTAACCAAGCTTCTTGTAGTTTGGCAACAAAGGGTAAGGTTCATTAAACAACAGTTACCTGGTTCTGATTCATTGAATTTTCTTTTACATGTAACTTACTTTGGCATTGCGCCATCAGTTTTTCTATGAGGCATTTCTTGTAAACTTTTCTTTTAGAATTCCATTTATATGAGAAAAATAATTATTGGGCTGTGACAGTTTTGCAATAGTTCCATGTTATTGGAGCCCATTTCATAATTTTTGAACATTTTTCTTCATGTAAATTGGTTTAGTTACTAATTGCACCTTGATGTTATGAGAATCCCTGCAGAGCAACCATACGACAGCATCCCTAACTTCAGTGCTGCAGATGCTTTGAGGCTTACAGGAATTGGTAGAAATGAATTTATTGACATTATGAACAAGTGCAGAGCAAAGGTAGTTTTGCAAACTTTGTTACCTGATTGCATATTACTGTCATTGGTTTCTGTCATTTCTTAATTACAGTGTCCAACAATGCATGGCACAAGGAATCATGTTGATATGAGAACAGTTATTTCTTAGCGAGTATAATTAGTGATGCACGTTTCTAAAGACAATCACAGTAGTTGAACATATGAAGATTGAAAGTGTTCTAAATGCAAATTTTCATTTAGGCTGTTGGATTAGATAATCTAATTGATAACACTTACACTAGGTGAATCTAACAGAGAACACTTTCAAGTTGAATAAATATAGAATACATTGGTGTATTAGGATTATGAAGAATAAATATTATATGTATCTAGTCTTGCTATGTACTCCTTTGATCCATACAGCTAAGTGAAGTGGGGATTAAATATTAGTCAAGGAAAGCATGTAGATGAGGAGATATATTCCTATTGAATTACAGTGAATGTAAACCTGTATCTTTTTTTTTTTATGGTAGTTTTAGGATTCAAAAAAAAACCTGTAATTTAGTAGTTTTAGGATTCAAATTGAAATGAAATCATTTTACTTCTTGTGAAATAAAATATTCACCATGGCTTGTGAGTTATCAATAACATTGTGTTTATCAGCAAAGAAATGATCTGAGCATTCAGAGGTACTAAAGCATGGAAGATGCTTGTAGTTAGATCAGCAAGAGTTTAAATTTAATTCTGCATTTTCCCTTTTTTTTTAATCTCTCAAATATTATGCTAGAATTTGAGTTTTATTTCAGCATTGAAAACACCCATAAAATCACTGGAAGTAAAAATATATTGTGGAAATTGTGAGTGCTTAAAACCTAGAAGGTAGTGTAACAACAGTTTATTATAACAGAAGCCTAGCCAAAACACATTTTATGCTTGAAAATTGTTGTCAAACACTGTAGCCTTTCACATTTTCAATTGATTTAAAGAAGTTAAGCACTTGAAAATATCTAGGAACACAATTTAAGCACTAAAAACTAAACTAAATCACTTCAAAACCCTGGAGGAAATCTTAGTGCTGCATGGCATATACATACAGTATTGCAAAATGCTTATTTATCAGTAGGTGTACATGCACATCCATTGCTATTGTCATGGCATGTGCTAATATTTTCAAACCATCAGCTGATCACTACCACAGATGTAGATAAATATTGATCGTTCCATTAAAGTATGATATTGGAAGGCACAAGGAATATATAACTTTTGAAGATGTGAGCTCATGGGATCCATGAAGTCTGCTTAAAACCGCTAAAAGTTTTGCATCAGGTTGAATTTGGAGTTTTAGTTTTATGTTATAATCTAAATTTTTTTGTGTCTGATAATTTAGTTCATTCTGATTGACGCTTTGGTCAGCTGTTTCTATTTTTTAATCTTTTTTATCTTCTAAGGACTATTGATTGGCTTATCGTATTTTTAATTACCTTCCAGTTTCTGGTAAAGTTTGTAGACCGAAATCTTTCATCATTCAAAACTGACGTTTTCATGGGATTTGTTACCTCCTGACAATCATTTATATTACTTGATCCTAGAAAATAATGTGGAAATTGAACAAGTCAATTGCCAAGGAATTGCTTCCCACGCAACCTGTGGAATTCCCAGTTGAACCATGGTGGGGAGTTTGCCTTGTTAATTTTACACTGGAAGAATTCAAGGTGAGATTTTTTGTTTAATTTGATCTGGAATAGTTAATAGATATTAGCATGCAATCATAATCTGCAAATATTGTTTGGCATAGAAGGCTTGTTAATGGTAAACTTGGTTTACAGAAGCTGTCAGATGATGAAATGGCAACAATAGACAAAATTTGCAAGGAAGAAGCAAATTCATTTGTGCTCTTTGATCCAAATATTGTGAATAGTCTTTATCAAAGGGGCTTGGTATACTTCGATGTCCCTGTATATTCTGATGATCGTTTTAAAGGTATGATGTTTTTACTGCTGCGTTAATCCCTCCTGAACGAAAAAGGAATAAACATTATAACATGAAAAAGCTCAGAGGCCTTTTTTAACTTGAGAGTAGTCACATTTCTTGTGAATGCTGTATATCTCAGTTTCTTGTTTTAGCATGCAAATCTCACAAAGTCAATTGATGATAACAAAAAGATGTGAGTTATATGTCAGCCCAACTTTAATTGACTCTGTGATTATAGTTGGTCTATTTTTCCTTAGCACAACCTTCCAGAACTTTAGTTTTCTTGAAAATAGCATTAACAAACCCATGAACTGTTAACTTGTGGAAATAGTTATCTAAAAGTTTTTAAATTTAATGATCAATAAGATGACTATTAACATTATAAGCGTGTATGCCCCTCAAGTTGGTTTGAATGAGAATATAAAGGAAAATTTTTTGAATAATTTAGAAGTATTGGTACAAGGGATACTTCAGAAAGAGAGAATATTTATTAAAGGAGATTTAATAAGACATGCTAGGAGTGTTGTTGAGGAATAGTTTTGAGGAGACTAATGAGGAAGTTAAAATTATTTGAGTTTTTTTAGCTAATGAATTTTTTGTTACTAATACTTTATTTAACAGAAGAGATGAGCATATTATTATTTATAAGAATGAGTCTTCAAGAACACAGATTAATTTTCGTATGAGAAATAAGGTCGTTTGAATTGTAAAGATTGTAAGGTCATTATAAGTAAATGTTTGACTATCTAATATCGATTAATGCTCTTAGATTTTAAGATGAGCTGTAGAAGGAATTGTAAGTCGTAATAGTGCGCCCTCGGACTCAATTGTGGAATTTAAAAAATGAGAATAAAAATATCTTTAAAAGGAGAGTTCTAGAACATGGGTAGTTGAACATTAGAGAAAAAGCTAATTTTATGTAGTTAATTATTGTTAACTGCATCCGTAAGGTTATAAATGATATACTGGGAGAATCTAAAGGAAAATATTCAAACAATAAAGATACTTGATGGTGGAGATAAGAAATATAAGAGAAAATTAAAGAAAAGAAAGTTTATTACAATAACTAGTGTAAATACAAGAGTAAAGAAAATTTAGAGAAATATAAATTGTTCGATGAGAATCCAAAAAAATAATCTGTAATACAAATGATGTAGCTTTTGATAATCTCTATAGGAAGTTTTTTTTTTTGATAGCATTAGGAAGTTGGATACTAAGAAGGAGATAGGCACATTGTCAAAATATGAGATAAGAAAATTAAAGATTTGACTGGAGTAAAATGCATTAAAAATGAGAATCAAAAAGTTTTTTTTAAGGATAAAAGCATTCAACACAGATAGAGGAGTTACTTTGAAAGGATTTTCAATGATAGTTGTAATAATATGATTGGTCTTACTGATTTTAATATCCAAAAAGAAAATAGAAATTACCCTTACATCTAGGATATAAGTAATGCTAAAGCTGGGGAGGTTTTAAAGAAGAAAAAATGTAAAAAAATAGTAGAACCGGATGACATTCCTATAGATATTTGAAAATATATGAGAGATGATTGAGTTTCTTAACTCATTAGGTTTAATATGATTTTGAAGACTAAAAGAATACTAAATTAATAGAAAAAGAATATATTAGTACTTATTTACCAGAATTTATATATAAGATTATGCTAACTATAAAAGAATTAAGTTAATGAGCTATACTTTAAAACTTTGAGAGAGAAAGTGAGAGTGATCGAACATATTGTGATACCAAGGTATCACAGAATCAATTTAGTTTTTATGCCAGATAAATCTATTATGAAAGGTACTCATTTGTTGAAAGGTTTAATAGAGATATTTAAGAAGAGAAAAGAAGATCTGCATTTAATTTTTATTAATTTACAAAAAGCTTATGATAAAATTTAAAAGTAAGTGCTTTAGAAAATTTTTAAAAAGAAGGATTTGTGTTGCTTAGATTCAAGTTATCCAGGACATATATAATGGATATGTTACATGTGTTCAGATACAAGAGAGTTTGATTAAAATTTTTTTATTTTAGTTTATATTACACTAAGGTTTAGTTTTAAATTCATATTTTGTTGCATTAGTTATGGTGATTTTGACTCAATATATTCAAGAAAAATACTTTGGTGTATATTCTTTGTAAATGATATTCTCCTCATTAATAAGACTAGAGAAGGTGTTAAGGCGAAACTCTAGTTATGAAGAATTACATTAAAATCTAAGGATTTTCATCTTAGTAAATTAAAAATTGAATATAAATAGTGTAAAGTTAGTCAAGATAGAAGCACTTATAGTGTGGAGATGACAATTGATAATCAAATTATCGGAAAGAACAAGCGGTTTACATATCTTGGATCAATTATACAGAATAACTGTGAAATAGATGGTGATATTATTTGTAGTATTTTAACAAGATGGATAAAGTGGTGGAATGCATCTAGTATATTGTGTGATAGAAAATTTTATTCAGATTTAAAGTTAAATTTTATAAAACAGTTATAAGACTAACAATGTTATATAGTATTGAATATTGGTCTACAAACCAGAAACACACAAATAAGATAAGTGTCGCAGAGTTGGAGATGTTAAGATGGATGAGCGGGCATACGCAAAAGGATAAAATGAGAAATGAGTTATCTGTGAGAACGTCAGAGTGGCCTCAATTGAGACTAAGTTCAGAGAGAGTCGGATTAAATTGTTTGGACATATAAATTGTGAACTAACAGAAGCTCCAATAAGGAAAGTTGGATTATTGGATCTTGCCTATATAAAAAGATGAAGAGGAAGGCCAAAAAAGACATGACAAGAAATTATAAGGAATGGTCTTATATATTTGGAAATAAATGAGGATTTGTTATTTGATAGAATGCAATGAAAACAAAGGTTTCATGTAGCTGACCCCACCTAGTGGATAAAGGCTTAGTTTGTTGTTGTTGATCATCAAACAAACTCTCTGCTATTTCTGGAATATGCATAATAATTTTCAATTTTGTTAGAAAAAGGAATATGAGGAATTTGGTTGTGAATATGAATGCACAATTCCAATACTGTTTGCATGTCTTGTCATTAGGTTAATTAGTGATGGCACATCTTTTACTGTCTGGGCTTTGACCATATTGAACCATGATGGATCTATGCAGATTTTCTATTTGTCATTTTTATTTTGGCAAGTTTGTTGAGTTGATATGGATGAGTCTGTTTTCCTATTTTATTTGAATCAAGTCACTTTTGTGGTTGCCTGTTTAGTAGCACATTTTGAGCTAATTAGTTTAAAGTGGGAGTAGGCTATCTTTTAGATGTCCGTAATGGGCCATTTGTATTCAAACTTGATTAATAAAGTTTGTGTTTGATTTGAAAATTTAGTTTCATTGGTGCTATTAATATGCCAAGAGCCTTGGGTGATCATCCCGAAATCCTAGTTATCTCCTACAAAATTTATCCTCCTTGTTCCTTCTCCTCATGTCTGGTCCCCCGATTGAAGCCTTCAAAGCTGTTTCAAATATTGATGGCACTATCATGAAGATAGGTGGCCCTGCCCTTTGGAGAGTTGCTGTTAGGTCAAGGGAGTCTTTCCCAAGACTCCCAGTCAATTCCATCAAGCCGCCTACATCAGCCTACCCCTTCATATTCTTTTTTACATTAGAAAGGCCATAACTAGATTGAATCCCTCCATCTTCATGGAGGCAATATCTCATCAAGGGTGTGCTCTGTCTTCGTGGGAAGGGTGGGCTCCAATAAATCCAATCATGACTCACTGATTGAGCAATCACCACCACCTGTGCATCTTGTTTGCCAATTCAATCTTCTTTCTCATTGATTTACATTGAATCTTTAATCTTAGCTATTAAATTTACATCAATTCTAATATCTACCTATAGATTCAATTTCTTTGGAATTATTTGTTTGTGTGGTCAATTTTGCTTTGAATGATATGCATTTTAATTGGAGGACTTGTCGGTGGTGATTGTGAGAGGCCCATCTGATTTTCTATTTCACTAGATCTTGCGCACCAGAATCAAATTGACAGATCCAATTTTACTTCCAAATCAGTTTAATTCCCTGGAATGAAATTTCACTTATTATTACATAGGTTAAGAAAGATAATAATACAGTTAATTGTGAAAAATTGTCCTTTAAAATTTGCTGGCCTGAAAATCCATTTGTGATTACATATGAAGTCTCATTTGTCTTGCATCATTGATACTAAGAGTATGTGATAATATTTGGTAACGATTCAACTGTATTTTTGTCTAGATATTTTGGAGTTCGGTTGATGTCAACAAAACACATCTCATGATGTCATTCCTAGTGAAAAGGCCACTGAATTTTGTCGAGTTTTACAGGAAATGTTTTGCAGCTTTTGTTTTCAGGTTATTTATTTAAGGTGGCATTCTGGTTTTAATGAATTGCTGTGTTCAGGACCTTGTGCCAGTTTTGTCAATATGACAACTTTGTCATGTTAGTTATAAAAAAAAAATGTTCATATTAATATTTTCATCATTTTATGAACTTTTGAGTGGTAGTTTTCCAATGAGAAAAGTAGATTTCTAGTCTTGGAAGAGCTTGGTTTATGAAAGAATGGTGCAATGGTGAATTACTTTGATTTGGAATATTCTGTTAACTCGAGTTATAGTTAAAATCATAGAAGTTGTATTAATGGGTTTACTTGCTAATTCTCTTAATTTCTGTAATCATAATGCTATTACATCTTGTTGTTGCTAATTGTAAATTGCATATAGTGACGTTTTCTATTTCAGTCTCCAGGCTAGAAGGTTTTGTTTCTAACAGGGAGCAATCATATGAAGATCCTATTGAAGAGTAAGTTCATTGGAATCGGAAAGCCAAACCTATATTGTTTCTGTTTCATTGGATGATAGAGACAGAAATTCTCATTTCAGGAGCATTTGTCCAGGTTATTATATGCTGTCTTTGTAGTGTCTAGTGAGAATGCTACTGTTGCAGAATTGGCTTCTACTCTTCAAGCTGACCTCTTTCAGCTACAGGCTGCTGCATCATTTGTTTGTCGATTAGGCTGGGCTGTAAAGGTTATAGATCCAGAATCTGTTTTGAAAGATTCAAGTTTAGCCATCTCTTCTAGTACTCTTCTCGGTGATGATGACGATGGTTCAGCTGCTAGTATGAGTTCAGGGACTTCACAAGTTCATGGCCTTGGAACAGAACAGAACTGGCCTCTTTCTGGAGTTGCCCGTGTTGCACTTGTTGTGGATGCTAATATAACTTCCTATCTGATGATGGGTTCTATTTCACCAGGTTGTATCTTTCAACTATAAATTCGATTTGCCATTTGCACAAGATTTAGTGTAGGAAATTCTCTACCACATATTTAACCAATCTTGGCTTCTGTGTACATTCAGTATCAGATCAAAATGCATCACCCAGTGTTTGACATTTTCTTGATAAGATTAATGATCTAGGTAGGAAAGGAGATTGTAAAATTTTCTCTAACTTTGTAAAAATGTCATTTGCACGAATTCCCCTTATTTGTTCAACTCTGTTTAGAACAATGTGCTTTGTAAATGTGAAGTTAGTCAAGTCCACTCTAATTATTATATTTGTGGTAGGGATGAGAGTATGGCTTGAAGTTCAACAGTTGCTTAATGTTTAGATTAATATTTAGCTAGAATTAAGCTTGATTAGAGTTTATAAAGCCAAACCATGGTCGGAATATCTCTATTTTTTAATATAAATAATATATTCTTTTATTATTTATACATAAGTATGTGTTAGTTGTGGTTTGAAAACATTCAATTCTTTGAGGGTTGGGGTTAACTTGATTAAGGCTCAAGCCAGCTCAAAGTCAACACGAACTAACTTTAATTCGAATTGAATTGAAACAAGCCGAGCTGGAGTGTGTCTGGCTTGGCTCGAACTTTGATTGTTCTCGCCCCTACTTTCAAGACATTTGTACCTTTTGTTGTGACTCCTTATGATGTAGGGTGGGGATCACTAAATATCAATATGCAATGAAGATGATATTCTGAATTTATTTCAAAATTTAATGAACTTAATTATTTTTATGCTAAATAAAACTTAGTATGCAAAATTATAACAAAAGAACTAGACAATGATATCCAGTGTGAGGAATGCTATATGAAACTATGGAGGTGATTAAACTAAAGTGAGTGACTATGGAAGCCTGCACATTCACATATAGTTTCATGAAAAATTCATGGAGATTAGCAATGCTCTAAATAAATTCTGAAACCCGTACAATTAAGATTAGGAAATTAGCAACTTAGGAAATTATCTATTGTGCATGAAGAACAATTTCAAGAATCTGTCAATATATAGATATTTTGACGCCATTTCAATAAATAGATGGTATTCAGCTCTAAATGAACTCAAATAAAAGTATAGCTCCTAATCCCAAGTTCAATTTAACAAGATGAAAGAACAGGAGTTTCTCCAGATCAAGCAATATGCATTTTCTATTCCATAAATCAACTAATGCTCTTTAACGACAAAATGATACAATGACAAACTAAACTCAGAGAAAATATTAAGACACTAGCAATATCCAGGACATTACACCAAATGAAAGAAAAAGAGAGAATTGCAGGAGTTTGATAGAGCAAACTAATTGTAAAATAAACTCAAAATCAGGAAGATATTTAGAAAGAATAGAAGCCCAAAGATTAGTGAAACCTCAAGCTACAAGGGGTAGCTGCAGCCCTCTGTTCCAGCTCAAAGTATGAACCAAACACTTGCTGTTGCGGAACTCAAGTCTCTGTTGGTTGCAGCCCACTACGCAAATCAACCAAAACAAGGTAGAAGACCCTTTTCCTTAACTCAATTAGGTGGACAACTCAAATCATCAACTCATCAACATGTGCCCCTCAACATACACACTAGGAGGATTTTATAGAGGGGAAGAAGAAACTCCACTCACAACACAGTTGACGAACTGGCACACCACGAGTGACGTAGCTGATGAAGCTCCTTGCAGTTCCAAGTGGATTCACATGAAAGGGGTGCCTAATCTGCAGATGGACCATTAAATTCAGCTTAAACCCTAAATGGTTGGACGGTTCACTGCTCATCCTGACTCCAGCCCTTCCCCTTCATTTGAGTGATTAATCTGCATGTCGCTGGTCCCTCCACAGTGGACGCGCATGACATTGGCTTCTCTATTGGATCTCTTCATTCGTGCTAAAGAAAGGGCCAACGTCGGGATGAGCAGTGAACTGATCGACCATTTCAAGTTTAGGCTGAATTTAATGTTCCATTTGCAAATTAGTTCCCCAACTTCATCTTTTTCACAAATAATCCTAGTTTGATTTAATCTGAGTTTAATTGAACCCAAATTTAACCCAAACACAACTCAACTAAATAAAATAATCATAGGACACACTGTGGGCATTCTCATCTATATAAGCATAGTCAAGTGACCCAATATAATAAATAACTCAAACAAATAAAATAACCATATATTTTTCCTTGAAATTAAATAACCATATATTTTTCACTTGAATGCAAAATCGTGCCAATGCACCAGATAGTGACCAAGATGCCGTTGCATCACTTTAACTTTGCAGTTATAATCCTTTGATATTTATGCATAAATCACATAAATCAAGTGCTTATACATAAATATATTATTATCAATTAATGTAATTTTAGAAAAAAATGAATGCAATTTTTATTTTTTCAAGAATCTTTTAAACTTATTAATTTGATCCAATGTTGTCCTTTTTTGTCTCGTCAACTTATGTGAATCTCTTATTGAAGCAAAATGTTGAGAAGAATTGCTCTAAAAGAATAGATTGCAATATCTTAAAATAGTAAGCGGACCCTAGATATTTATAATATATGAGGTAAGTATATTATGAAAATTTGAAATATATATATATATATATATATATATATATATATATACAGAAATAAAAAAAAAAGAAACTGGTTAAATGAAAACTAAATAAAATCCCCCTTTTCATATAGAAGGTTACAGTAGGGAAAAATATTAGAGAAATAATTAAGGAATAGTATTTGAGCATTTGAGTCGGATTTATGAGATTTCCAAACATTTCATAACACTCACTTTCAAATTAGAGTTTATATAACATATAGATTCAGCTTGTCACAAAGAACAAAAATATGAGAAGGCCCTATAACATTAATAAAGTTATCTGCCAGTTGATCTTATATTTTGTTAGGAGATGTGACGATCTTCCCTGACAACAAAACTTCTCTGATGAAGTGACAATCATCAATATGTCGGTGCGTTCATGAACTTAGGATCATTAGCGATATAGATCACAATCCTATTATCACAATATATTACCATAGTCTACTCAACAAGAAAACCAACTCTTTTAAACAAATTTATTATCCAAATCATTGCACAAGCAGTGTGGCATTTGCCTTGTATAGACACATCATTATGCCTTTGTCACAACATTTTATTTTATTTTTCATTTCTATGTCACCAAATTTCATCCAAAAAGAATGCAATACTTGTATAGAGACATCACTATGCTTTCCATTTGGAATTTTAGATTGTCCTTTTTCCCATCTTTTACTTGCTTCATTAATGTGTGTTTCGCCTTGCATTATCATGGAACTTTTGCAATGCTTGAGATATTCATATGGGACTTTTGTACTACTAGAGATAAGCACATGTTTTTTGGTGTCAATTCAATAGTAACAAGGAGCAGATGAGAGATTTTAATAAAGCTTCTACTTTTATTTTTTTAATTATTGGGAATCATGCCTGTCTGATGAGTTCTAATTGTGAAAAACTAAAATCAAAATTTTGAAACTTCAGTTGAAATGATGATTTATTTACCTAGTTGTAATGTTAAAGAGTTATAGCATGATTTATTTACCTAGTTGTAATGTTAAAGAGTTATAGCATTACACTGAGAGAAATAATTCTCCCTTTCTCTACATTCTCATAGTCCTTTGTCTTTCTGCTTATATCTGCATGCTTCATCTCATCTCTCTTTCAACTTTTCATTTCCTTTTCATGGCTTGCTTTTTTTCAAGTTTTCGCCATTCATTTTCTCTGTAGCAGTCCTTATTTTATTTTCTTTGTTTGATTTCTTTCCTTTTCATTTGTTGAATCCTTTTTGCTCTAGGTTTTATTTTTGGTCTTCTACCTATCAGTGGGTTCAAAATTCTTCTTACTGGAATCTAAATGTTGGTCTTCTTAGTTGAGTTTGTTGAGAAGGAAAGTTCTATAAATTTTATGATTTATTATCTGGTAACTTTACTCGGCCCCATTTTTCTTTCGAACTTAGCTAAATCCTGCCTTAAGTTTTTCTTAAAGCAATTTTTCTTTGTATCCTGTGTTTATGGATGGTAAATGGCTTGAAATCAACTCCAACTGCACTGCCTTTCTCTTGTTGGTTTTCAATAAGTCCTAGCGAAGGACATGCAGTTTATTCTACTTAAAAGGAATGTCATTCCTTGAACTTAGCCTAATATGGTTACTGCATGATGCTCTCTCTTTCTCTCGAAGTTTCCTTTTTTTCTTGATTCCAAAGTTTATTTATTCAAAGTTGTAAAAGAGTTCTGCTTTTCCAAGTTATCGTGTTATTCATCATGATGAGTATTCTAAATATTACAACTTGCATTCAAGATTTTTTTAGCTTTTTAAAATCCAAAAGACTCTTGAGATTCAATTTTGAGTTCATTCAAACGTCTTTTGAGTGCACCTGAAATTGAATTATTTTGGGTCAAGATATCTCGACTCCTTACCACTTTTTGTATGATCTCAATAATTTATTTTTGTATTCCTTTATTTTTACTATTACATTGTTGTATTTTGCATTTAGTTATACTTAGGTTTCTAAGATATTTATGTTATTCTTTATTTTATTTGTGCGATATCAGATTTTTATGTTCTAGATGTTTTGCTTAAGCTTATCATGGAATCTTGTTGTAAAAGGTTTAGTTCTTTAAACTTTTTATTGTTTTAGATTTTTGTAATTATTTTGCTAACTTTGCGAAACAGAAGGAAAAATGTTATCCTGATTCATGTGAATATTTTCTGCTCTAATTTTTCTTCTTGCATAAAATTAGATAATTGAAATGCAACCTACTCATTTATATCTAAAAACTAATTTTTATTCACTGCTTTTTCTTTAAAGTAATAGTTATAAGTTTTCTGGTGGAAATTTATTTTTAAGAGATACCGAAGAACCCAGTGTTATTTTTACTAAAAAATCCAGTGTGCACTATTATCTATTTATACTAAATAATAAGGAAATTAAGATACTTTGAGCCCTTAACCCTTACTGCTCCTTCATAAAATTGTTTTACAATTGCTTTAGTTTTAGTGCTCTTTTTAGGATAACTTGTTAGAATGAATAGTGTTGAAAAGAGTATACAAGGTATATAGATTTGTATGAGGCTATTTAGGAATAATGAAGACAATATTATGATTTGGGAGATTGATCACCTATACTAGAAAATGATATTATGTTTATCAATAAGAAAATAGTGTATGAACAAACATCTCACTAGTAGAAATGATGAACATTCATCTAAAACACTAAGGTGCGAGCAACATATAATGATGCTTGCGTTCAAATGTATCATTCTATTGAGATGAATTAGGGAGAGAACTTTCATGAATCCCTTTGGAGGTACACAAGAAGCAAACATTGTATCGGGTGTATTTTGCGGCATTATCAAGGTTAATTGTTTTAGTAGAAGCTTAAAATTATTTCCTCATAAAATGCTCTAAAGATGGACAATAATTAGAACGACACTTTAACATATACAACCAACTTATATAATCATCAATAAAAATGACGAAATAAAGAAAACTTAAACGAGTAGTAATTGAATTTGGCCCTAAATGTTTGAGAGAATCAAGTTAAAGGGTCTTATCAACAATTGTAGTCAAAGAATGAAAAGCAATACAATGATGCACTCTAAACTTACAAGCATCACATTCAAGCTTATTCACATACCTAGAAGAATTCTTAAACCTTTCATACAATTTTTCATACAATTTTGTATAGGATGACAAAGATGATAGTGCCATTGGTAAGAATAATCTTAGGTGATGTTGATAGAAAGTGCATGTAAGTTTTGATTGGATAGGTAATAAGCTCTGGCCTCAACACCACCATCATTTATCCTCTATATAGTAAGAATAGTAAAACATAATTGGACAACTTTTAAGAGGTAAACAAATAATAAATCAATAGCAAATTTACTAGAAAATGTAGTACATAAAGAACATTATTATGAGTGAAAAGCGAGAAAAGCAGAAAGTTTAATAGGTCCATTTGTACGAACATGTGATAAGGATATATTAACCATTCTAATAGTAGATAAAGGAGAAATACCAAAGGATGGGGAAAATTGCACTGTTACTAGACATGTGGGAAGATGAACTAGAGTCTAATATCCAAATCATATCATAAATAATAGTTCTAGAACTAGAGAAAGAGACATTATGTAATGCATACGTAAGAGAATGGGACAACTGTAGCAAATAATCCTAATCTTCTTGAGATTTAATAACACAAAGGAAGAAAATGGATGCCTTTCTTTTTTTTTCTAGAAGAAAATGGATTGTTTGTAGGAACTCACAAATTAAGTGTTGTTACGTGGAGATAGTTTAATTTGGCATTGTCATCGATTCCCAGGCTTTTAAAGGCTAAACTACAAATATGAAGTTGACTACAAGGCCGTATCATCATCCACCTCACCGCTTCACCCTCCAATCACATAAGAGAGAAAGAGGATTCTTTTTTCTTAAGACCAATTTGTAGCAGTGCCCAAGGACATACAAATTTGGCTGGCTAGTATCTTTAAATACCTGAAAGGATAGAGATAAATAGAGCTAAATGTAAGGTCTTATTGCCAACCACCCAGCCACTTCACCCATTACAAATGAGAACTAGAGAGGATTTTCCTCTACGAAGACAAATCTCTCACAGTATCAAAGGACAGATAACTGTGATCTCCAAACATCTTTAGGTACCTGAAAATACTAAGCGGTACTACCAAAAAAAGAAAGAAAGTGGTCAGGGATTAGGAGAGGTTGCAAAATTCAAAATTGCTTAAATATTGTCGACTAACGTTTGAATTGATCTGGTTGTCATTCAAAGATAACTCTCAAAATGAAATAGATAAAATTACAGATATATGCTCTTTGTTTAAGTATGTTTTTTATTTATGTGTTTTGTTTTGTGTGTTTTCGTAATAGTGAAGAAGTAATTAAAAAATAAACACTTAGTTCAATCAAAATCTTTGGCTAACCTGGGATAAAAAATCCTCAGTCATGAAAATTGCTATGAAGGGACACTTCACATGATTCGTATTACCACTGTTGACAAAATAATCCCCTCAAACAGCAACAACCCACCATCCCACCCCACCCCACCCCACCCACCTCCTCACTCTGCCACTGCTATATCAATCAAACACACCAAGGCATACCCTTGACCTCTGCTACAGTTTTACCCATTTTAATGCTTATATTTGATTCTAAGCTAACGGAAAAGGGAATGACTTGCTGAGAAAGACAAGTTGTTTGTTTAGACCTCCAGATATTACTAAATATTACTTGACTTAGCTCTTTCAGTAGTACTAGTTGTTCAGGTTGACTGGCAGTTCCTAGGATCTTAAATCTGTGACTCCGTTATATTGAGTTTAAGTTATTGTCCCTTTTCTGATGAAAGTTTTTACAGGATTAAAGTCCCATGCCGTGACATTATATGAAGCAGGCAAGCTAGGTGATGCAGTTATAGCAGACCTTTGCAAGGATTTAACTACTTTGGAAGGGAAAAAATTTGAAGGTGAACTACAGGAATTTGCCAATCATGCATTCAGTCTTCGCTGTTTTCTGGAATGCCTGCAGTCTGGTGGGATTGCTGCAGATAAAATAAGTGACAAGGCTAGCCATCAGGTTGATGGGTTGCACTCTAATATTGATGGGTTTCCTTTAACTGTTACTGATACCATTCCAACCAATGGATCTGGCGTTCTGAAGAAGTATGTGGGTGAAACTTTCAGTTCTCATCATACTCAAACTTCTCAGACTGAATCCATTAGAAATGAACATGATGCTTCAAATGTTGTTGATGAAACAGTTTCAAAGGCTTCTGAAGTTAATGAGTGCATGTCAGTTGACGATGTGCACAATGAGAGCACAGTGTCGTTGGATGGTTCTACTTCTGAAAGTGGTACTCTTAAAAGAAAAAAGAAATATCGAGTAGACATCCTTCGCTGTGAAAGCTTGGCTGCTCTTGCTCCCGCAACACTCGAACGGTTATTTCTTAGGGACTATGATATTATTGTTTCAATGGTTCCACTTCCTCCTTCTTCAGTCTTACCTGGAGCTAATGGTCCCATCCATTTTGGTCCGCCCTCTTATACTTCTATGTCCCCATGGATGAAGTTAGTGTTATATACAACAATAGGTTCGGGTCCTGTGTCAGTTGTTCTGATGAGAGGTCAATGCTTACGGATGCTTCCTGCTCCACTTGTGGGATGTGAAAAGGCATTGATATGGTCTTGGGATGGATCTTCCATAGGTGGGCTTGGTGGCAAATATGAGGGGACATTGGTTAATGGAAACATACTTTTGCATTGTTTGAATTCAATTATCAAGTACTCAGCTGTGATGGTTCAACCTCTTGGTAAGCATGATCTAGATGAATCTGGAAAAATTGTTACTGTTGAGATTGCGTTACCTCTCAAAAACTTTGATGGTTCAGTTGCTCGTTTGGAGGATACAAGATTGAGCTCAGAAGATATTGCAAGCCTAAATCCCTTGTTGGATGAACTATCAAGCAAACTCGGAGTATGGACGATTGGTTACATTCGACTTTTAAGGCTTCATAAGGAAAAGAAACCTGAATCATTCATCCCTGATGCTGAATTATTTGAGTGGGTTCCATTAAGCATGGAGTTTGGCATACCCTTGTTCAGCCCAAAACTCTGTAGCAGGATATGTGAAAGGGTGGTTTCATCATGTCTGCTTCAATCGGACTCGCTTACCGATCATCATGAGGCAATGCAGGATCTCAGGAAGAAATTGCTTGAAATTTGTTCCCAGTACAATGCAACAGGACCTACAGCCAAGCTTTTCTATCAAACAGATCATATGAAGGAGTCTCCGCGTCATTTGGTCAACTATGCTAGTGGACGTTGGAGCCCTCTATTGGATCCTACAACACCTATATCTGGATCTGAAAGTGAACATCAGAGACTTAAACTAGCCAATCGACATCGATGTCGAACAGAGGTCCTTAGTTTTGATGGAAATATTCTTAGGTAACCTCTAACAATTACTGTTTGTTGGTAAGGTTTAATTTAACAAGGTTAAAATTAAAGTGGGATAGAGATATTTTTTTATTAACAATTGTAAATGATGTGAAATAAAGTTGGTTATTATATTGGGATGTGTGAGGGATGCGATATAAAGTTAGCTATTATGTTGAGATATGTGAGGAATGTAATATAAGTTATTATTTTGGTAATGTGTGTAGGATGTGAAATAAAGTTAATTTTTAATATTAAATTTTATGTAATGTGATATGCTTGTTTAAAATTAAACCAAGTTAATTTTAAACTTCCAAACAAACGAGGCCTAGTGTTTTGGGCAGCAAAAATCTATGGTTAGATTTACTCGTTAACTAGATGGAATTCAACACATCCCACTAAATTAGGGTGTCAACGTGAATTTGTTCTAGTGGACTAAGAATTAACAAAGCTTTCACTTGAAGTTGTGTAACAAGGATAAATTTGGCATTTATTTGATTCACAGTTCTGCTGGATTTTTTAGTAAATATCTTTGCTCATTAGCACAAGTTCTCTAAAATATCTTAATGGAGCTATTCTAATGTTATGCTAATATTAAGTCATGCTAACAGATCATATGCACTCTCTCCTGTCTATGAGGCTGCAACAAGACCTGTTGATGATTCACCGTTGATTAATTTGGTAAAACCTGAACAAGATGATACTGAAAGCACAATAGTCCTTCCAGGGGTAAATCTTCTGTTTGATGGATCTCAGTTGGTGCCCTTTGAGATAGGTGCTTGCTTGCAAGCTCGCCAACCCATTTCATTGATCGCAGAGGCTGCTGCAGCCTCTTCTACTTTGCAGGCAAATAGAGCATTGTGATAGGGATATCTCTCAATGGTAACAACACGCAAAAGTAAAAATACCTGATTCAATCACTGTATTTCAAGCTTCATCATATTACCTTTTATTGGATTTCTTTGTGCTTCTCCAAGTTTTTTTTGTCACAAAGCTCGGCCCGCCCTTTTCCATATTTTGGTGACAGTTTTATTCAAGGCCAAATTTTCTACTGATTAAGGTATCGTATTGCCTAGTTATAAGCTCATAATTTCTTCTCAAATTTAAAACTAACTTTTAAGATATTCGGCTTGTTGAGTGTCTAGGTAGATATAATGTCACTAGGGGACACCAAATCAACCAGGTTAAAATTTTTTATATGTCCAGTTTAATTAATTAAAGTTCCGTTTCTTCTAATGTATCTGTGTGGGGGGGGAAATATTCCTTGTGTGCTGCGTAGGTCTGCTAGGTGCAGATTGCTCTGGTCTGATGCAGATAAGGCTAAAAACAAAGCATGCAACTGGCGAGGTTTCTATTTTATGTGTGCCTCGTGTCAATCTTGAATTGCATATCACCCTGTTTATCAACCAATACCTAGTCTACTGCCGGGCTCATTTGACTTGGCTGAACTTCCAAAGCGTTCATGAGCTTATTTCATATACCCCCTTTCTTATTTCTTATCTATTAAACAAATAGATTTCAATCTGTTTATGATTTCATTGTTGCAGTTATGATCCCAACACATTTGAAATTAAGTTTAAGCTAGATTAGTGCGGCTAATTTACCTTTAAACAAAGTGAATTCCGAATTATCAGAAAGAAAAGGATTCATTCAGTCTGTCAAATCAAAATTCAAAATTACTCTTGACAGTTACCACATAACTTGAAGCAGTTTACTAATGAAGTTTTGATTGGGATGGAGCCCCAGTAATGACTTGCCATGATCTTGAATTCTTCTCGGAAATCTTTGAAGTTTTCTTCTCATTTGTAGTGGTAATATAATGCCTTTCTTTTAATTGTTACTACATTGCTTGGAGAGAAGCAGATGA
Source organism: Apostasia shenzhenica (assembly GCA_002786265.1). NCBI lineage: Eukaryota > Viridiplantae > Streptophyta > Magnoliopsida > Asparagales > Orchidaceae > Apostasia > Apostasia shenzhenica. The sequence continues at coordinate 3,755,015 of KZ451980.1, forward strand.
AAATATTCAAGCTTTGTCATGTTTTTTTTACATTATAGGATTTAGAACATAAGTTATTTGTGAAAAACATTGCTTGCTGGCAGTGTTATACAATTTTGCACCTGAGCCTGGTGTACCTGTAATCTTTCCACCTTTGAGCTCAGTTTACATTTATAAATTTGCAAGTTCTGTAACTTGAAGTTAGACATTGAAGCAGTGACGCGTTCATGCATCACTTCTTTTCAGGGGAAACGGACAGTGGAGCGCAGGATGTTGAGCTGCGTCAGGGTCTTCTTACGGCTTAGCTTCAAAGTATGCAATCAACTTACCTCGAAATTTTCTCTGTTTGAGCAAGACTTTATTGGCTCAGTGGTTGAACCCATTTGCCATTTAATAAAAGATAAATTTGTAACTTAGGAACTTTTGTCTAGAAATAAGAGATTTATATGTAGATTTTAATTCAGTGTTCTTAACTGGGAATTACTAGATAATTGTTGGTATTTATTCAATTTAAAATTTTTTGAATAATAGAGATGAAAAAAAAAACTTTGATGGCATTGACAAAAAAGTAAAACAAGAAACAATTATTCAAGAAAATAGAATTATTAATGATAAAAAAAACCCACTTTCGTAATCATATATAATTAAGCATTATGAAATTGTCATATCTCCTTTAGATATCTCACAAGATGCACTTTTGAATAAATTATCAAAAAAAAAATCTCAAAAATAATACAATTTAAAAAGTTAATAAAATTATTGACATAAAAAGAAACAATAACATTTTTTGGAGAGAAAAAATCTCATGTTAGATAAATTACATTGTAATTCAACTGAATCAAATTCTCTTCAAGTAAAAAAGAATAATGAAAATACAAATAATCACTAAAATAATACAAATCTAAAAAATATTATATCAAAATTTAATTTTTTAATTATTAAAAAATAACAATTTATTTAAACATTAGATATATATAAATAATACTCACATTATTAAAATTAGAAATTTTTTGAATAATTTTGAATAAATTTATCTATTTTTCTCTTATTTCTTGTTATAATTTTTCCTTTCTTTTAATTATTCATCTATTTTTTTCCTATACATTCTACATCAACCAAACACCCCTAAGCTATATCCCAATTTAATCTTCTCATATTTATATTGTAACTGTTGATATAATATGTTGTAATCAAACTACTTTATTATTTTTTTATGTAAAAAAGTGCTCGACTGAAGAGTAATTAGATTCGCAGTGAGTCTACAAAAAAGAGGGAAAGAAACCAAAGGAGAGAGAGAGAGAGAGAGAGCACGTGGAGGTTAGAAAGATGTGTTGCCCTGGTCTTATAATAACTCTCAGGCAAAAACTCAAAGTCATTTTAACAAGAAAAACTAAAGCGCCAGTTCAACAGAAAATTAAGTTTGTGAATAATAGTAGTCAGAGAGCATGCGGAGGTTAGAAAGAAAACTAAACTATTAGTTCATGGCAGGTAGCAGCTTTAAAGAGCCAACCAACATCATATCAATCCCTCCATCTGTGCCCACAGCTTGGGTTACAACACACAAAGAATAATGTCATTCCTTCTTCACCTCTGGCAGTAGCCTGCAAATGTTACATGAAGTACTAGATCAGTGCATGCGAAACATTTAACTTGAGCAGTATGCTTGCAAATAGAACGGAGAATCATCAACGAAAACCTTTAAAAAAACTGGAGTATTAGTGATTTAGAAAAATGATGATTCGAAGCTAAAAAATCTCTCCCAGTTACTTGGATGGATTTTTATCGCAGATAAATGATTTATAGCTGGTTTGAAACTCTCAGTATGTCACCCACTCACTTCTGATGAGTTAGTATTTAGCAAAATCCAAACCAACAGGAGAAATAAATCTAACAGACCTCATTATTCTGAGTGGATGAAACTAATAGAAACAGAATATACGGGGAAGCTTGTCGAAGTAGTCACCTGAAAGAAAACAGCTTCGGGGTGATTGCATACCGCACATTGAACAGATTTGGTACGAGGAAGGGTTGGATCAGCTGCCACATCCTGTAGGACTTGAGTGCGTTCACCAATTGTATGGTGAATCTCATTTCTATAGACACAGTTGTTATCAGCCTCTTCCTAAGAGACAAGCATTTCTCAAAACATCAGCAATGAGTGTGCCAAAAACTAAGACTATAAATATGCCATGACTCAGTAGTAAAGAGCACTAGGTTACAGTTATAGGATACTTGATATGATCTCAGTTCTCTGTTCAGGCTTAAATCATATTACCGCTAACGTCTAAAACATGGAGAGAATTTATTACCGCTAACGACATGCAGATTGGTGAGAAAATAACAATGAATTAGCAATTTTAACAAATAAGGTTAACCAAATTATCTCGATTACGAGAATTAGCATGTAGAATCCATAATACATCTTTGAATATAAAATTTTTAGATTTTTTTATCATATGCAGGGCTACACCGCACTGTCAATGTGTTCAAAACATGAGAAACTTTCAAGCACATCAAAGCATATAAGGTTGCACCATTTGAAGACAAACAACAAACAAAGAGGGATTGAGCAGCTTCAGGTTAAAGACTTCATCCAATATTATTAGCGCATACTTGATCTTGAAAACTACAAAGAATTATGCAATGAGATGTATTACAGGAACTAAGTAAAATCCTAATGAACAAGAGTAACTAGTTATTTAGTCCTGCAAGATGCATCAGAATGAAATATAAGTATTTAACTAAACACTTGAAATCAAAACAAATTCAAAATCAAGTTTAAAAAAAAAATTCAAAAATGAATGTTTTCACTCTGAATTCAGACAATTACCTGAAAGATCTAGCTTTACCCTGTCAAGCTCATGGACATTAACAATAGAAAGAAAAACAATGTGGGCTATGAACGAACGACTAATTCCACCAATTAAAGCCCAAATTTCTTTTTTTGCTCACATCTAATGTCACAGTGTTTTAACCAATTCACATACTAAATGCACAAATATTACCTCAAACATACCCTATTAAATTCAATTAGAATATAAACAAAATGAATAATCCATTTAGCACTTGAAGATTTTACAAAAAGAGTCGCTAAAGATCCCTTCATCATTTTCACGATTAAGTATACTCTCATCTCGCTCACCATTACTACGAGAATCGTTTTTACTTTCTTTTCCTCTAGCTACTAACATGTTTCAGTTCATTAGGTCAACTCTTGCTTGCCCATGAATTCAACATGGCCAGGAGGGCTCACACGCTTCCCTTAGCCAAGTTGATTTTTGTTGGAACCTGTCAAAAAAGGGAAATATTCGATTTAACAAGAAAGAAAAGAACCTGGTGATCGCAATTGCGGCAAGCATAGAGGAGGATTTTCTGCTCCTTGTCTTCCTTGGGGTAGAGAATGTTATTGCTTCAATGGAAGAGAAAGAAATAAAATTATGAAGAGGATTAGCAAACCCATACATGAGTAGAAATACAAGATAGGCAGGACGATCCTCTATGCACTTCCAACTGCAAGCAGAGAGCTTTCTTACCATTCGCGGCAGAACTTCATGGTACTCATGGATGCTCTTGACCTGGCAACCTCCTTTGCTGTCTTGGGTAATCCTTTACAAGGAAGAGGTTATTCTAGGGTTTCTCAATTTTTCCTCATTTATGCAGCCATTAGGTGCTGTATAAGAAAAATAGAGCAATTACCTATATGTAACAAAAAAATTTAAATATTATTTACACGTCATTCTCTTCATAAAATTTAAACTATAGGTTGATGTGTATTTAAATGAGTATAATATTTAAAGTTTTGAGTAACATGTATGCAAATGCCCCAAGAAAAATTTACATAGTTCTCATAGAAAAATTGATACGTTATAAAATAAATAGCTAAAATTTTAGTTTTATATCCAATGCATCTAAAATGAATCAAATCAAAATTGAAAATATTTATATATTATTCTCGCCTTAATTGATCACATCAATTTACATGTCTGAGTACATAATGTTTTTTTTTTTTTGATAATGAGTACATAATGTGTAAATTGACTAAAAATTTGATTTTACATCAAATTGAATTATAAATGTAATTTGCATGATCAAACATGTTAAAACTCCTTAAATGGCATTAACTGCAAGTCATGTTTCTCAACAACAGATTCTTTATTCTTGTCTTTTGCCTTTGACAACTCTGGGAAGATAGGATCACACTTAACTAACAACTGAATATCAAAGACATCTTTTGCTACATGTTATGAACCTCCTTGTCTCTTCTACAGAAGATGTCCGGTAAACATATACATTCACAACCCTAGGATCTTGGTATCTTGCTTTCTAACAACTGCTAAAACATCATCAGGTAAGTCACAAGAGAACATCTATCTCGATCCACATTAACTATCTCAACCCAGTTACCTTCGTAAAACATGTGAAACGTAAATAGATCATCCATACCTTGACGAAAAGAACACATAAATCAGCATAAAATACACTATTGAAAAAGTAGTATTAAAAACTTATGAATTAAAAAGAAAACATTCAACAACACAGATAACCAAACAGGAAATTGTATACAGAAGAAATAAACATCAGTTGTGGGAAATCAAGAACCAATGGGATGAAGAAGGGTAAGCAAACTATCGAAAAAAATGAAACAACGGGAAGTAGGAAGATCAAGTAAACCTGGACTTCAGTCTCCAAGCTTTATTCCGCAGATAGAGAGGAGGCGGAGATGACCTCACTCACATCGCCAAATATCCGAAACCGTGGAGGGAGCAAATAAGTCATTTACTAGGCATTTCATGGTTGATTTGTTGTAAGGACCAAAATTACCAAATATCAAAGACAGTGGAGGGAGTAAATACATCATTTACTAGGCATTTCACAATTGATATAATGGAAGGACCAAACGTAAAAGAGTTATCAAACTCAAAGACCTAAATATTAAATTTTAAATTTTATATATATTATTTTTTTATGGATTTCATAGAATTGTTTTCTTTGTTCTTGAGCTACATCAAGTCATGCCACTATCTTAGCATAATTTTGCTTATCTACTTTATTCGAAATTATACTTTGAAATATTCTACTAATTCATTTGACTATAATATCACTAATTCAATCATCGAACAATTTATATGGGATCAAATTGTTCAATCCTAGGAAAAGATTAATCTGATCAAAGAAAAAGAAGGTCTGATCTCTCATATTTATTTCTTTTTTTCTATTCTACTTTTCAATTTTCCTTACCCAATTTAGTGATGAGTATGGCTAGAAAATTGATAATCGCTCGATATTCAGATCAATATTTAGCTTGAATTGATCTCAACTTGAGCCATAAGCCATAAAGGATCGGATCGAATTTTGCTTAATCTATCTTTTTTTAAATACATAAATAATATACTTATTGATTTAAATAATGTCACTGAAAGACTCTATTGAACAAAAAGACAGGCTGTCAAGGACATAAAGGAGGTAGGATGGGCAGTTGGTTAGATCTAGTATGGATCATATATACAGATTTTATAGTTTTTCTTCTACAATACCACGCCATAACATGAGTGAATAACTAATGTATTCTACTTATTGAACAGGGCCTATAGTCAGTCCGTGACCTTGGAAGTTAAAGGCGTCCTTAGGGCAATCTGACAATTCTTATGGGATGAAAATGATGAGGTTAGTCCATAGATTTTTCTTTTTTGCTACATTTTGCTCAAATGTTCATACATCAAGCTATTATTTATTTTCTATATAAATATGTATTAGCTATGGTTAAAATATTTGTTAAGTTTATTTAATTTCAAATCCCAAAAAATATAATTTTTTATTTCTTAAAAATTTTAATTTTTTAGAGCGCTTGAGTAAACTCGATTAAAGTTCGAAAGAACTCGAGTTGGCCAAAGTCAACTCAAACTCAAATTAAATTAAGAAGAATCAAGCTTGAGCTGTGTTTAGCTCAGCTTGAACTCGATAGGAGGTAGAGGAGCTGTTATCCTTCATTTTAGGTGTAGTTTAAGGTAAGTCACAACTGGACATATTTAGATTTAGGGTTACTTCCATCTATTTCCTAGATTTTATCCGCAATTTATGTTTTAACTTGTAACATCTCATGAACACTTCGTGTATGCTGATGTTCTCATCTTAATCATTGGTTCAGAAAACTTCTTGCTAATTAGATAGCAATTTATCAAGTTACTTTGAAGAATTAACTAAATCGTATCAAACTTAAATTAAACGAGATAAACGTTTTACAAACCTTCCATGTAATAAAAATAAGACATGAAACCAGTGATGTAACAAGTTTACTCTAGTCTCGAATTCAGTCTCAGCATTACAGAACAAAGATTCAATTCAGTAATATGGTAGGGCAATAAACAGCAGCCAGAAAGTCTTCATGTAAGAAAGATCAACCACAATGTTTTGTTTTGTTTCTTTTTTTTTTTTTTTTTTTTTGATAGGAGATCAACCACAATGTTACTACGACTAGGGAACCATGATTTCACTTTGGGAACAAATATGAAGTACTGTGAACACAAGAGAAACAAGAACAAAAGTATTACGTGCAAGGATTAAGCAAAGATGAACAGAGAAAACACCAGGAGAAAAAATACGAAAAAAAGGAAGAAGCAAGACGACAACAAAGGCTAAAACCCTAATACCAAGTTAACCTCAAGCCTCGGCAGCTGCAGATCCCTGCCGGAACTCCCGATCTTATTGCGGTCACAGCTCACTGCCGCTCCCAGTTCCAAACTAAGCTGAATCCGGCACCACCTAGTGGTCCAAATCCACATCACCTGCGTTGGATTCCAAGAACAGAATAAGATACCTCTCTTCGCTGCAGATCTCTCGTTAATCATCAGTCATCAACCCCCTCTCAAACTCACCAGGATGTTTCCTTTATGGATGTAGACGGCCGACGGTTTTCTCTGCGTGGAGTGGGCGTGCGCGAAACCAACGCTTCCTGAAGGGTTTGGGGTGTGGCCGGCGACTTGGGAGGGTGGCCGGCGACTTGGGAGGGTGGCCGGCGAAATCTGCGGAGACTCGAGCAGCACGCGACGCGATTGGCGTCGCTAGCTCGGTTTATCCCGGCGAAGCAGGCAAACCTAATTTAGCGGTGTTAAAAATATCCGAATCGCGAAACTCCCATTACAAGCTAAATTTCAAGCTGATTTTAAATTGACCTTAGCACGCTAGAAATATAATTTAATTTAATTTAAATTATATGTATAATATATATAATATATATAAATAAAATATTATTATATATAATTTATATTGTAGTTTAGTGGGAAAGTGAAACAGATTTAAAACTTATTTTTCTTAAAATTTAAGAATTAAATTTTTTTGAACGCATAATATTTTTATATTTATTTTAGAATTATGAGTCGGTTCGAATCATAATTCGAGCCAACTCAAAATCGAGTCATTTTGAGCCGAACCGGTTCGAATCATATCTCATTTCAATTTAAATTGCTTTCAACCCTGAGCCGAGCTTAAATTTTTTAATTTTGAGTTGCCTTCGACTCGAACTCAGAATTTCTCTCAGCAATTTTTGCCCTCGAGAAATTTTGAATTTAGATGATTTTTTTTACTGCAATTCAGGTGAATTAACTTACTATATAAAAAAAAAATCAATGAATTAACTACTAAATTGGGTTAAAATCTGACATAATGATGAACATATTTTTCCTGCTAATTTGGTGAATATAGACTGAAATTAGGGTCAATTTGAAGGCTAAAGAATGGATTAAATATTTTTTATAATAATTAAACACTTTCATGTAAAATGACACATTTAACCCAGAGAATTTAAATACTTCCATGTAAAATGACACATTTAACCCTTTAGACTTTATCCCCTTTCTTTCTCCGCGGACCGGGCCGGCTCCAACTACAGCATCCGGAAAGGGCTTTGATTTCTTCAGGGCAAACCACCTACTTGCTTCCTCGTCGATGTCGCCGACCAACTACCCCTTCGCCGATGTCTGTGCTCTCTGTGTCCTCGGCTCCTCTTCCTTGCAGATCTTGCCGACAACCTGCTCCACCCCGACGCAGAAGTCGCTTTCAGCCGGATCGGCTTCATCGTCCATCTCGCCGGTCGCCTCCACAGCAGGCGGCGCTGCACCGCGCCGGTGGTCTTCTCCTCCAGCTTATCACTGGCCATGTTGTGTGCACTTGGAGATCAGAGAGGACAAGGAGGTTATGTTCCTCTGAGGCATTCCATCGAACAGTTGGTGGGCTTCTTGGAGAAGGCCAGTTTTTGTTGAAGAAGAGTTTGGATCCTTGGGAGATGATGGGGAAGGTGGAGGAGGAAAACGGGGAGATTCGTCGGTGAAGGCTCGGGAGAAGACTTGTTCATCAGATTCAAATATCATTCGAAGCAGGCAGCGGCTAGTAGCTTCAGCATCGCATTCCCATTGGATTCCCATCCGTATTACTTACGAAAAAATGGGTAAACGATTATTATTTTGAAAATCCTTTTCACGTCTGCAGTTGCACTGCATCTACTGGGGGTGCATGGACCTTAACCGCTTAACGGCGGTGACGGGAGCCTCTACTGTGGCTATATATTGTCAGCATTATGACAGATACTCTGTTCGCTTAAAACAGTCTTCTTTTCTTCTTCGTCCCATGGAGATCCAGCGGCAGCTCTCCCTCATCGTCAGTATCATTTTCATTCTTGCAATCATCTCTGTCATTAAAGCTGAGATCTTCTTTGAGGAACGATTCGAGGGTGACTACTTTCATTCTTTCATCTTTTATACATATTGATACAACATGAGTTCATATCTTTAATTTGAATGTTGATTTCAGACTTCAGAATCATTTGTATAGCTACATTATGTATGTGCCTCTAGCCGAAGGTTATATCGTCTATTCAAAAGTCTAAAGCATGTCAAAATCATTAATAGAATGTAGGCATCATGGATGTTTCAAAACTAGCTATAGGTGAACATAAGTTCTTTTAGATATGATAACCAGTGGCGGCATTTTTCAAAAAAGATGTCTGATACATGGCTATGAAATGGTTTTTACGTGTGATTTTTGTGTCATAATTGTTGGGGATTATTCTCAAAAAAAATGTTGGGGATTGAATCTCACGTGATAACAAGCATCTCAGAAAATATATGTATCCCACATGAACGCAGTGGAAATGTTGTTAAAAACACTAGCAATATGAGAAAATATAATGCAAATAGCAAAAGAAAGAAAAGGAATAAAGAAAACACTATATTTATGTGAAAAACCCCAAAATCAGGGTAAAAATATGGCCGCAATATTAGAAAATTTACTATCCTTCAAGAGTTTCCAGGAAGGGGTAAGTCTCTCAAACTGTAAAATAGCCTTCAAGTTCAGGTTCACATTAGGGTTGGATGTACATATGATTTTTAGGATAAATTGATAACAAACTAGAAACTAGAAAATAAACTGGATAATTTTGTTGCATCGGATCATCTGTTCAATCGGATTGGGTAGTTCGATATTTTCTTCGCTCGATCGCCAAATACATTGTTCATCCATTCATGAACGGACAGTTCATTCTTCAGAGGTCATCCATCCATGAATAGGCGATCCATTAACAAATGATCCATTCTTTTACTATGTTCTCCCACTCGTCCAATGATTTATCTCGTGACTTCATGTCTCGTCCAACAGATGATGAGAAGATCTGAACTTTACATGCCCATCAATAACTTATAAAGTTTAGCTTTTATAAACATCGGTTAATGTAATTCAACATTTTCCATGTTAAAATTTCTGAATAGTATTTTTCAGCACATTGGACAAGAAAATTCAACAACGTTTCTCAATTGCATCTAAAATAAAACTTCAATTTTGATTTTGTATCTGTTTTATTTTTTCATTAATATTAGTTTTTCAAAATGATTTGGAAATGAAAGATGGATGGGAGGATAGATGGGTCAAATCTAATTGGAAAAGAAGTGAAAATATGTCAGGAGAATGGAATCACACAGCTGGTAATTGGAGTGGAGATCCTCAAGACAAAGGTATGCAGTTAACTTTCTTCTCCACCATACTGGACTAGCATTTATTCGAGTTTGAGCAGGTCAATATCAAATTTAAAATCTTGTGGAACTTCAGTTGAGATCAATTCATGTTTATTATAATTAGTATGATGTTGGGTTGATTTGAGCTTAATTACTCACCTTATTTACTGAGTTCGATTTGTGTATACTGAAATCAAGTTTCTTCACCATGTACTTGTATTTATATCCTGGTCTCTTCAATATATATCCCCCATAGCTCATGCCATGCTTAGACTATCTCAAATGCCCATTATAAAATTCTTGGGATTATCGACTAAATAGCAAGGTGATATCAATCAAGCAAATTTTGAATTTCAAACATAATTAATTGTACAGTTATCAATTAACCAATTTATTAAGTCCATTAATAGTTTTTATGTTTCTAATTTTGCCTATGACTGAGTTTTTAGGTATCCAAACAACTCAAGACTTCAAGTACTATGCCATTTCAGCAGAATTTCCAGAGTTCAGCAACAAGGATAGAACACTAGTGTTCCAATTTTCAGTTAAACATGAACAGAAGCTGAACTGTGGTGGGGGTTATATGAAGCTTATTAATGGAACAATTGACCAGCACAAGTTTGGTGGTGACACACCTTATAGGTTTGTCCTAAGAGTTTTGGGTTCTCATGCATTTAATGCTTCTTCTAACTTCTATTTTAGAGTTTTAGTTCATGCCAAAGCTGCCAGCAAATCTAATCACCAAAATTTTTATGGCTGATTAATTTGATTTTGCAGTATAATGTTTGGGCCAGACATATGTGGTGAAACCACCAAAAGGGTGCAAGCAATTCTCTCATACAATGGATCTAACTACATGATCAAAAAGGATATTTCATTTAATCTTGATCAATTAACACATGTATACACATTTATACTTCGCCCTGATGCCACTTACAGCATTCTTATTGATAATGAAGAGAAGAAACAAGGAAGTATGTACAGTGATTGGGATATTCTTCCACCAAGGCAAATTAGGGATCCTAATGCCAAAAAGGTACTTAATTTTATATTCCTTTATTTGGAAAGTTGACTTTTTTTGTGATTTATAGTTTATAGTTGGTGAATTTAGTTTTGATGATTTATATAGCCAGAAGATTGGGATGATAGAGAGCTTATATCAGATCCTGAGGACAAAAAGCCAGAGGTACTTTTATAATATTGTGATTGATATTTAGTTAAGCGTAGATTTAAACAAGGTTATTGAAATTTGTTCATGTTTTTTGAATTGTTTCATATTGGTATCAAAGATCATTCTATTATTTTAAGCAGATCCTTTAAGTGCTATATATATTATTTTTCAAATCTGACGACAGAAATGTAGTAATCCAATTTAAATATGTTCAAAAGCCCACCCAAGTTCTTATTCAAAATAAAAAAATTAGGGAATAGGAGACTCATAAAATGATTAAAAATTTCGAATCTTGTAAAAGATGAACTTTTATATAAGGTACCCAAATGTTATCTACCCTATGATTTATCATGCCTGTGCATTACATATTAAATGAACTTTTCTTTTATATTTGCTCACAAAACTTTTTCTATACTTGACACTGTAGTAAAATCTTGGAACATATAGTGTTAGACAATGAGATTGGAAATTACATTAATTAAGACTTGAAAAATAAACATTTGTTCATATAAAGGTGAGCTGCATATCCACATTAATTCAGAAAAAATAACTACATCTATTGTATAGATAAAAGAAAAGCTAATCTAAGAAATAACATCATTAAAGATTTTTGTAGAATGATTTAGCATAATTATGTCCATATTAATTTTTTGATTGATTGTACAATAATATATATGCATTTACTAACGAAGTTTGATAAATATTTGTTTCACAGGGATTTGATGACAATAATCCTGCTCAGATTGCTGACGCCAATGCCAAAAAGGTAAATATGAATATAATGATAAATTTCTAGGATATTAATAGCATTGGTATTTAAAACATAATTTTTATATATTAAAACTCAATTCTCAATATTAGTATTTTATTCATAATTTTGATATAAAATGATGTTTCCTATCACATCCACATGCAGAGATAAAAAGTGATGAGAATAATATATGAGATGGTTAAAGTATAAACTACTTTGATGTGTATATGATGTAATTACGGAATATGGGATGTTCCTTTATAAATATATATATAAAGGATATTTTTGAATATTATGTACGTAATTATTATAAATTGGCTAATCATAGGGCCTTTATTTCCTTCTTTTAGCCAGATGATTGGAATACTGAAGAAAAAGGAGAATGGAAGGCACCCCTTATTCCAAATCCTGATTATAAAGGCCAATGGAAACCAAAGGTTTGAAAGAGAACGTTATAATATTTTTTAAATAGAATTATGGACTCCACATCTCTCTCTCTCTCTCTCTCTCTCTCTCTATATATATATATATATATATATATATATATGTCTGATTTCTTTATATTTGATTTATAGAAAATCAAGAATCGTAATTTCAAGGGAAGATGGAAAGCTCCTATGATTGACAATCCAGGTTGTTTGCATTTCTTATAAACATTGTGGTTGCTATCAAAAAAAAAAAACAGTATGGTCAAATGGTCAATTACTTGGTGCATATCTTTATATCAGGAGATTATTGTTGGGAAAAAGGTATGCCTCTTCATATAGATTTTTGTGACTTTCTTAACGGGGACTTAACTAGATGTATATTTTGACGTATTCTTAGTTTAGTCTTAAATTCCTAGGCTAATTAAAACTATACCCAAATTTTCTTAAAAAATGTTTTTAAAAAATGAAAGTTTTTAGTATAGGTCACCAACATTTTTATGTTAAAATGTTATCAACTTTTGTTCTTGAACGATGTTAAAAAGTATTAAGTTCCTTCTACAAACAATGTTTAACAAAATAAATAATACTGAATGGATCAAACAGACAAATAATAAATACCTGAGATACCCAGAAAACATATATATGTGCCTGTTTGTGTCTTTCTATATTATTGATTTTTTAAGTTTGGCAGAATTTGTGGATGATCCATACATTTACTGTTATCCAAATATAAAGTATGTGGGAATTGAATTATGGCAAGTAAGTTTACAGTTGTATAAATTCAATATATTTTTGTAAGAAGAACAAAGTTATAAATGAAATACAATAATTCTATATGTTAATGCAGGTAAGAGCTGGAACACTATTTGATAATATTCTGATTTGTGATGATCCTGTGTATGCAAAGGAGATTGCAGAGGAGACATGGGAAGAGATTAAAGATGTAATATTTCCCATTTGACGGCAATTTCTTCTCATTAGCATCTTTAAATTCATTTTAATCCTAAATTTTATAGAGCTATTATATTGGTAATTGATCATTTCTAGGCAGAGAAAGTTGCATTTGAGAAGGCAAAGAAATTGAAGGAAGAACAGGTGACAATCTCAACAACTCATTCTTTTGTTTTTTCATCCTCTATCATAAACACTTATGGTATATATTTATTTTTATTAACTTTTTCTTATTTTATTTTTTAATTACAGAAATTTAAACACTAATTTTAAAATTTAACTTGTGTGGATATTATCAATTTTTCTTTGGACATGAATAGATTAACATTTATTGTATGAAATATCAATTAATTCACATATCAAATACTAGCAATGTATTATTGTTAGGGAACTCTCTAAAAACATATTAGTATTTTTCTTTTTTCAGAATTTTTTTTTAAATGGCCGCAGACAAATTCCTTAATTTGTAATAATATTTTAAATGAAATTTAAATAAGAAAGAACAAATATAGCTGTTATATTAATAATTTTAAAGAAAAATTGCATACATATTACTCTGTAAGAATTTTTTTACATTTTTACCGGCCTTTAATTTATTTACACTGGTGCCACCTTATAATCTTAAATTTTATATATATGTCACTCAGGTTATCCTCCATTAGAAATATATAAAATAAGAATGAAATATTTCATATGTACACTATCATTGACCCAACATTGTCTCACAGAAACTTTATTGTGTACCACATTATTGTAACATTGCCACTATCGATCACCATATCTCGGTCGCTACTGTTGGTCGGCCATATCTTGCAACTATGCTATCTGTTATTATTAACGGCCATGTCACCCGCTATCGGCCGTTAGGTGTTGCCTGTTTCCACCACTGACTACTACCATGAGTTTGAGCTAGATTAATTATGGTAATATTGACAAAGTATCACATGATGTTACATACGTAAATAAATCTTGAATGATTAATATGTAAATATAATTTGTAAAAGAAGCATGTTTGTAATTGCCTCAAATAATAAATGAAACTTATTGAATATTTGACAAGAGAGAGAGTGGAAGAGAGAATGGGAAAGAGGGTCAATGGTATTTTAGTAATTATATCTATGAAAACATCCTATATTTCTCGTTTTCTGATTGTTTAATAGAATCTCTGTGTAATAGAAGTTATTTTTTATGATATAATATTGGTGTAAAAAGGTTGACCATAGGAGCCAGGGCAAAAAACATTAAACATATCTTCAAGACCAGGTTTTTTAATTCATGGATCTGCACATAAAATCAAGGTTCAAAAATCAAAGACAGATGAAATTTACCATCCTTTTCCTTCTGAGTTTTTGTACTTTTTTTACTGTGCAGGAGTTCAATGAAGATGGTAGATTTGTGGTAAGTTTTTTTAATATACGTTCAATGCACCAAATATTGTATTATGTTCATTAACAGTAGGTGGAAAATTTAACACTTTTTATTACTTTGCTGAAAGGATGATCATGATGATCATGATGATGAACCAGATGAGCAGGAGACTGACCAGGACGCAAAGTTGAAGGAAGAAGATGAAAAGGAACATGTACTCAAATTTTCCATAATACCTTCATTATATAATATTTTTCATATTTTATATATACACACATACATATTTGAATACAATATAAATAATATTTTCATTTTTCCGTAATATTTACTTATTACGGAATAGAGTTCAGTAAATTAACATCTATTTGGTCGTCAAACACATGACCGAGTCTCCGAATTAAACTTTAGGAGAGTTAATATATTGTTCAACAACTGCATGCAATAGCAAAATATCAAAGAAGTTCTGTCTTCACAGTTTTGACAAAAATTTGTCTATATAATAAATTTTAGATCTAATTACTAATAAGTCTTCCATAAGTACATTTCAACACATCTTCTATAAGTACAAATTTGATCCTAGTATCGGTCAATCTGATCATATCAAATTTAGCCGTGGTGAGTCTAATGGCATTTTCACGCCTTGCATGTCTGCTGCTACGGCCTTTTTTTCGCGACCTTACTAGAAGATTATTCTAATTATTGTATCATAAAAATGAATTTTTCAACATAACAACTATACCAAACTGCTTTTCAATGAAAGTAATAATGTATACTGCACAATTAGGACAAAAAAGTTATTTCAAAATATTGTAGTATTATGCAAAATTTGCCTTAAAGTTGGTGCCGAATTAAACCAGAGACCAAATTAATTTGTTTATTTCATTCTAGGTGCATTTTTCATCCCTTTGTAACAACTTAACGGTCTAAAATGCACTTTTCTTAAGTATATGTAAGTTCATATGTTTATATACTGCTTATTATAGATTAAATTTTCTCTTTTTACAGGACGAGCTTTAAGGAAGGAGGCTTCAAAGAGCAGATAAAGTAACCAAGTGAACAAAGGCTTGCTTTTGCCTCTTAATATTTCCTATGTTTTTTTTTTTTATATATATATATAATAATATTTTCTAAGCGTCCAGTGTTTTGAATTGTAGGAAACCACAGTATATCCTTTCATAACATCAAACACAACGCTAGCATCACCTCAAGAATCACATTTAGGCCCTGTTTGACGCGAGGACCAAAATAGTACTAGTTTACAAAATAACAATAATAATAATAAATAAATTATTTTAATTATTTTACATAAATTTTAATATAAAAAATAATATTTTACTTCACATACTTAATAATTTTTAATAAAAATATATACTTTATTTCACATTTTAGATCAAAATACTCCATTTGAATATTTTGGTCCAGAATGTGAAATAAAGTTGATATTTTTATTTTAAATTGTTGAGTATATAAAGTAAAATAATATTTTTATATTTGAATTTATGTAAAATGATTTAAAATATTTATTTATTATTATTATTATTGTTTTTTAAATTAGTATCATTTTGGTCCTATTTTAGTTCTGTTTTGATTCTCGTGTCAAACAGGGTCTTAGTATTCATGTCAATAAGCACATTATTCACATAGGCATCGATCTCATTTTCACTCTCGTGCACATAACGATGAACTTGCCTGCCACCTCGAAGAAATCCCGTAGCCACAGATCCGCTTTTCAAATTGGAAAGCACAAATCTATCAAGTATCACCACCCTTGTCACTCTCATCTAGTTAAAACATTCTAATAGATAGCTCATGGTTTCTGAATTGACCCAACTCTTGTCATTATCGCAGTCAGCATAACCGAGTTCTTCACCGGAAGCTCATTAAAAATCACAACATGGCTGCTTCCATAAAGCTTGTTTTGGAATAAAAGTTAGCTAGTCTAGTTCCTACAAAAAAACGTCTGAATTGTAACTTGTATTTCATGCTGCTAACTGGAACCGGTCCGGTTCAACTGGTTCCAGGTCCGGTTGGACATGGAACTGGATCAGTCCGGTTCCAACCGGTTCTGGATCCAGTCCGAAACCGGTTAGCCTAGCTTGGATCCGGTCCGGATTCATGTATTTGGGTCGGGTCGGGTCAGTCGGGTATAATTAATTAAAAAATATATATTTCTATGTATTTTATAAAAAAAATATTTTATATTTTTAACATTTCTAAAAAAATTAACATAAAAAAAATTCTAAAAAATATTATTAATATTAATGAAAATTTTTATAATAAAATAATTGTAGTTTCTACAAATATTTCGCATTATAAAAAAAATTATTCATCGTAATTACAAAAAATTCTTCTTGAATACTCATTTTCTACTTCTGAATTATTATTCTTAAATCCGCCTACGAAATTGTACTGTTGATTTCGTGACTCGGCAATAAACTAACCCTATAGACAAGTATGCAAAGGGTTGTTGCAGACAAACTACTTCTGTAGTCTCTTATTATTCTTCCTGTAGTGGAAAAGGTTGATTTAGAAGCTACAGTTGACTCTTGGGCTGCTGAAACATCTCGTGTCAAAGCAGATAGAACGGGGTATTATTTTGATGAGTTTTTTCACCACTCCAATAAGCTCATACCATCGTCAAATTTCTCCCCGAGGTGTAAGTAAAATTATAACTTGTTCAAATTTATAGGGGCTTGACTCTGTGTTGTAGATTGTTCATCATCAGTTGCTTTTATTTTGTTTAAAGTAAGAGATCTCTTTGCTGCTGCTAACCAAAGAATGTTAAAAATACCAGGCTTTTTCTGTGTTCCTGCTTGTATCTTTACATGTTGTACACTTTTACGTGCAACTTGCTCACTGTAATAAAGAGAATAAATCTTGGAGAGTTGTAAAAACTGATGCTTTTTCAGCATCAATATTACTCCACAAGAAATCAGAATATTCCGTGTAAAAAGTTTCAATAGCTTCGGTCCCTTAGCAAGGATCAAGCATAGCAGCCATTGAATATAAAAGTAAATTTTTTCCCAATATTTCTTAAATTTTAGTTCTGTGTCAGCAATAAAAGTTTTAAGAATTGGATCTGATCTAAACTCTAAAATTTTTTGAAATATTTGAATAATGTAATGCAAAAAAATAGACGAAGTCGAATAATAGTAACCTGAAAAATTTTCAGTAGACTTCTTAAAAATTGATAATAATTCAAAAAAAAATTCAAAAAAATCCAATTATAAGAACACAGTTAAAGGTCATAATTAAGTGTATACGAATTATAAATAACAGTAAGTAAATTTTTATATGGTAAAAGCAATTCGAATAAACGATGAAGTGAATTTCATTTAGTTTCAATAGGTGATGAAAATTTTATATAATTTTTTCATGTACTTATACAAACACATTTTCATTTACGCATAACGTTTGAATTTAAGTGAATCCATTTTGCAACATGCTTAAATTTATTAATAATCAAATGTTCGAAATTAAAAGTACTAGAAACACATAAGTTTATATTATGACATGCACGCCTAACATGAAAAAGGGAATCATAAAGCGGAGGTTTTAGAAATTGCTGTAAAAAATTAATTACAGAATTATTATTTGAAGCATTATCTAAAGTAATAAAACAAAATTATTTTATGTCATAAATTTTACAAACATTGCATATATAAGTAACATAGCAGAACCTGTATGGGCTTCATCTAATACATCTAAAGATAATATGCGTTTTTTCATTCACCATTGTCCATTGATCCAATGACAAGTAACAACTAGGTAACTCAAGTCATTTATGTTAGTCCAAATATCGAATGTTAAATTAACCCGACAAGTAATATTGCTGATGTGTTGAATAAGAGATTTTCTATATTCTTCATACATTGACATACAATATTTTTAAGTGTATGCCTAGAAATATGGTTATACTGGGGTTGTAAATACTGAATAATATATATTCTAAAAATCTCTCTTTTTCATATATTGTAAAAAGTTGTTTGGATCATACAATAAATCAAATTAAATCTCAACATGTCTTATCATTTCTAAATGACCATGACATAGATCTACTCTGTGAATTCAATTGTGTTTCTGTTAGCTCTACAGTAGTAGGTTGGCAAGTTTTTCATCAAATTTATGAAATCTAAGTGCTTCTTAAATGTACCTATCCCACCACTCATACCACATTGTTTGTATAAGTACTGATTTTTTTATAAATTTTACAAATAATAACATACTCAGGTCTTTTCAAGCTGTTATTAGGTTTAATTTAAAATTCAAAAAACTTTCATACTTTACTGCATTTCGTTCGAGACTTGTTGGAGACACTTGAAGATTGAGTTGACGGATCAGTGTCGATGCCAACATCTCCACTTGCCTCAGGATCATATTCTGCAGATAGATCGAGATCCGGTTCTGAAGTTTTGTCACAGTTCTCACCGAGCGGACGAAGACGATCGAGTTCCGGAACGTAATTTCGATCCACATTTCGTTGGCTACTTGAAGAAAAAACATCAGCGAATCGACGTTGGGAAGCCATTAAAATGTGTTTGCAGAATTTTAGAATCAGCAGAAGAATCAAAAAAATTGATGAAAATTATAGGAATAATATATCACATAAATTCTACTATTTATAGAGAGTCTAACATTCATTAAAAGGTCCAAAATGACCTGTTGCTGGTTGCCAGCAACAGTCAAATGGCGGTTTAAAAAACAAAATTTATTATGCTACTGCCAGTTGCAGTCCATGGGGGCAGTGCTCACACGCACGCCGCCCGTGTGGGGCGCTGCCCCCACTGTATATATATATATATATATTAAATTGCCGAATCGCATCGTTTCAATGGAATTGGTCTAGTTTCGAATCGGTTAGTCGGTTCCAGGGGCGCAGAACCTGTCCGGTTCAATCCTACTCCCCGGAATCAGTCAGAACCGATCCGGTTCAACCAGTTCTTACTGGACGGATTTCTGACCGCAGAAGCGGTCTACTTGTATTGATGGGGAGATAATAAACTTGAAGGGCACAATCAATAGCGGTAGGTGAGCGCAAACAAGCAAAGCACACTGGCAAGCATGCATGTAACTCATTGGAGCTATTAGAGGAAGAGGACCTAGAAAATGCGAAGAAGAGTGGGAGGCCCTCTTCGAATTGCCCACTAGGAGACCATGTTCCTTTGTGGCATTTGATCAAATAGTTGGCGGTGAAGAAGGCCGGGTTTTGAGTACTTAGGAGGTTGTTGAAAAAGAGCCCAGAGTGGAGGCCGGAGACGATGGATTGGGCATGCATTGGAGGGAGGTGATGGGAGAGGTGGAGTGATTGGCTGTAAATGCATGATTGTAAGAGGCCAGGACATCACATCTAAAATTTAATATTAAAAATTAATTTTATTTCACGTTCTGAAAATATTTTAAAATAATAATTAATTTATATCACATCCCCCACATATCCCAATATAATAACTAACTTTATATCACATCCATCACATATTTAACATAATAATTAATTTTATTTCAATAAAAAAATTTTCTATTTAAGTTTAATTCTAATCTTATTAAATTTAACCAGAAAACAAATTGGGCCTTGGGGATGAAAATTAGTTTGTGGAGAAGGTTTGGGAGAAAAGCCATTTGGGTTCAAATATCATGCGAGCTTGACAAAGTTTGGTTAACTTTGAGCAAGGTTGTTAAAAAGATTCTAAGCATTTACCCGTCATGCAACTGCCAGTGAAGAAGAGGCGGAATGGGGGATTGCCGTCAAATTTTATCGAGTTCAAACTGAGCTCCTGCCAGTATTGCACATGTAGCGTCCAATGATTGGCATTTAAATAATACTTTTTTTGAACCCAAAAACTTTGCTGTCCGAAGAAGGGCTTGGAGTCGACTGTGCGACTAGAGGTGAGAGCTTTGCATGATCACATCTAGACTCACTCTTGAATCGAGTTTGTTGAACTAGCCGTAAGTTATATTTACAATTTGTTATTTTATTGCGCTAAGTTCTAATTATCGGATCAAATTTACTTGAAGTGTAACAATTTGTTTATATAATAAATTTGATAATTATTTATATGGTACTGTTACTCAAGATGCTCGGAATGGAATCATATTACTATGCAAAATAATTAAAAGAAAATTATTTAAGCTTCATCTTTTTCTTTTTCATAATTTAAATCCTAATTGTTGGATGGGATGGGATCTATAATTGTTTTAATCATACATTGAGTTTAAAAAATATTATTTAAAATTTAAATTATGATTTTAATTTAGAAAACTTCAAAGCATTTATTTTATTAATATATTTTTAGGTTCATCGTATTCTATACGAAATAATAAATATGTTTGTAAATGTTATTAATGAAAGTTTAATCTCTATCTATATATCTTCCCCCACGTATTTCATATCTGAAATTCGAAAAAATTCAAAATAAAAGTATTTATTTTTCTAATTCCAGAGTTCTAAATTAAATAGTAAATTAATGCACATATTTAAAACAAAGATTATGATCAGTATGGTACCAAACTAATTAATTAGTAGATGCCTAGCGATACGTCATATGAGTTTAAGGTTTTTTTATTCACAAAAACAAAAATAAATCTTTAAATTAGGTTTGTGAGTTTCATGAGGAATATATATCTCGTTAGAAGAAAGGGGGAAAAAAGAGTTAATTTTCATCAATATAATTATTTAATTTTTAAAAACTTTTTCCTAAGAAATGGGACTAGGGGGTAATTTTATGCGAAAATTAAAATTTATTTGTATTTTCCTCAATTCAAAATCGATGAGATTTTTTTTTGGCTTGAAATTAGGTTGTTTAAAATGAAATTGATTCAATTTATAATTAACTCATATATAAATATATATATTTAGAATTTTTAAAACATAATTGAGATAATTTTATTTATAAATATAGTATAAATTTTTACATTAATAAAGTGATATTAGAAATATGTTTATAGAAATTAAAAGTAAATTTATGATATTATATTTTAATATATTTAATATAAATAATAGATAATTTATAATTAGGCTCGATTCAATCAGAAAATCGACTCAAAATTTAAAAAAAAATAGTAGGTAGGCTTTAATCAAACTCGAATCAAAATTGAATTTTTTAATTTCGAGTTGAGCTTGGCTTGCTTAAAATCGACTCGAAGCCAAACTAAATGGGACAATGGTTTAAAAACAAATAAGATATTATTCATATATAATTAAATATATTTATATTATTTTTAATTTTGTACTTATAAAAAGTTTTACAAATATTATTTTTGAATTTTTTTTTTGAAATAATAACGAATTTACAACATTAATATTGTTGATGGGCTCTTCTGATTTGAACAATTAAACCAAGTTATTGTTCATTTCAAAAGAAAACACTCACATGATATAATTATACAAAATTGGAATTAGATTTTTCTCGTTAATAATTAAATTTTATATATAGTAATTAACATCATCCCAATATAGAAATAAATTGAATAGGAAAAAAAAATATAATATTAGCCGAGAAATGCATGCATGAATGCATTCTTTTCATGTTGGGAAAAAGGCAAAGCATCATCATCCAAAAAAAATAAGAAAAAATAACAGCATAACATTTAGCATTTATAGAAGTATAAATGCATTTATTTAGTAGATTAGGGTATAGAAATTTGGTACAAAATATTTACTCACCTGCTACTCACTAGAAATTATATTGATATATATATATATATATATATATATATAATTATCAACAATATCTTTACATATTTGCTGACTTGTGAAGTTAAAAATTCCCACTATTAAAGGGGAGATATTGCATGTAATGGATCCAATTATGAACCAATTTAAATCATTTTTTAAAAAAAAAAATTTAAAAAATAATAATATCTACTTAAAAAAATTTAAATATTCAAAATAATAAAATTTTCATATTTTCTTATAAGGAAATTTGCATTCAGGCCCCGAAAAGTAGTTGCAAATTGGTCCCAAGTTTTTAAAAATTTTGATTTAGGTATCTAGGTTACAAAGCACGCACTATAGTTTTAGTCTTAATTATTGATTTTTAACTATTATTTTGTAAGATTATTCTCATTTATTAATCTTTTTGATTTTTTAGAATGTAATTTTGAAATATTAATATTTATACTTTTAAATTTTGTGTAGAGAAAGAAAGAAATAGGAGAAATTAAATTTTCGATTTTTATTAAATTTTCAAAGATGATGAGGTTAAATTTATATATATAATAGTTCTTTAAAATGTGTAAATAATTCAAACTAGTCAAAAATAATCAATTTTGCACTTTTTATCAAGAAAAGCTAGTGAAATTGGTGAGAAATATTTGAAATATGGATCAAAACTGTAACGCTTC
This sequence comes from Apostasia shenzhenica, assembly GCA_002786265.1. Taxonomy (NCBI): domain Eukaryota; kingdom Viridiplantae; phylum Streptophyta; class Magnoliopsida; order Asparagales; family Orchidaceae; genus Apostasia; species Apostasia shenzhenica. Next base: position 3,778,001 of record KZ451980.1, read on the forward strand.
TATAACGTTTGGAATTTAATAAATTAAGATTTTTAAAAAATTGAATCAGGCTACTCACCTCAAGGCCCTGAATACGATTTATCCTTTCCTATATCTATATGTGGTTGAGATTCATAACCAAAATTAATGTTTAGTGTTAATGTAGTACTTCTCTTTTAATTTATCAATTTAATTTCTACGTAGCAAAATATGAATTTCTCCATTCTCCTAGCTGACGATGTAGGAGGTTCTCTTTGAACCACATAATTATAAATATTGTATTTTTTGTATTACATCATTGATTTACTTATTTTTCATGTTTATTTGATCTGATAAATTTAATTAATTACATGCATGTCTGTATATATATATATATAATCTCTCCAGTCTGATCTCAAACCATAAACTTTTTTGAAATATGATAAGATCTTCATGAGGGGTGCAGCTGGCAGACTCCTTTTGGAGCAAATTATACAAACCCTCAAAACATAAATTAAGAACTGCTAAAAGATTCAACAGAAAAGAAGAACACCACAATAAAATTTGGCCAGAACATTCTATTGATGATCAGTAAAGGTGGAAGAAGCAGTTCTCCCAGCCAGATTGTTGCTTATCATGATGATCTAGCAACCCTAGTTCCGCCACCTCGCCGCCTCCTCCTCCACCGCCGAAGTAATCGCGCTCTCCTACCGGCGCCGGACCAGCTGCCGCACCCGAATATGCTTCATGACCACCGCTGCCTCCGGGGATCCACCGGAACTCCCCCTCATGACAAGGGATGAACTTGCCATCCCCAATCAAAGAAAGCAGCGGCGGCGGCGGCGGTGGAGGAGGAGGAGGGCCGGGAGGCTGCAGGGGACCAGCATCGACCTCTGCTCCAGCTCCCTCCATCGGAGGCATCTCGAGCTCAGGGGCTGCGGCGGCCAGGATCAGGTGCTGGTCGATGCGCTCCTGCACGACCTTGGCCTTGTGCTCGAGCATCCATGCGAGGGAGGCGAGCTCCTCGATCCGGAGGTCGAGGAGGGAGCTGCCGGCGAGGCACTCGCGGAGGACGGCCGCGGCCTCGAGCTCGTGGTTCTCCCGCTGGAGGCGGTTGAGCTGGTCGTGGAGCCGGGCGACGCGCTGGCGGAGGAAGCTCTCCTGGTCGAGCATCTTCTTCGACTGTTCGATCTCCGGCATCGAGCGGAAGCGAGCGAGGATTCTAGCGGCTTCGGCCACCGACGGCCAGACCTCCGGCTGGGTCTCGTGGGGGCTGTAGACGATGGCGCAGGCGCGCACGTCGCAGAGGATGGACAGCTCCTTCACCTTCTTCATCAGCCCCCTGCGCCGCTTCTTCAGCGTCGCCCGCCGCGTCGCGTCGTTGCAGATCCATGCGAGCGTCACCTTCTTCCTCGCCATGGCCGCCGGCGAGAAGCTCTGCTTTGTGGGTGTTTTCGATCGCTACGTTACGTTCTCAGAGAATTCTATCTATTTAAAGCACAGAGGAGGGGATGGCAATAGAAATCTCGTGCATTGAATTTCCCGAAATCTGCATGCATTGCTGTTTTTTATGAAGTAGATTTCGATTTAGCCGCTCTGATCATCAACTGATCAAACTTAAAAATTTTAATTTTAATTAATTAAAATTTATTTGTGTTTATTAAAATATTTATTCATACTATTTCAAATGATTTAACTTGATCCAACTAATATGAAAATCAAGTCAGTTTCAAATTATCAAAGAAAATACGATCAATTAATCAAGTTTTTAATCAATTAAATTTCAAGTTTCAAATATGACAGCTACATAAGATCAATATTTAATTTAATTGTCTCCTGTGAACATAAAATATTATTAATTATATATTACAAAAGTATTTTTACGTAGATTTTAAGCACTTCTATGCACGGAGGATCGAGTAGAATTTTCGCTATAGTAGTGACTCAGTGAGTCCCCCCAACGGGCAGCTAGGGCAGCTGCCCGGCAGTTCAATTACAGCACGTCCCATGAATTTGAGATGGAGATATTCAATTTCGAATCACATTTAATTCTAATTAATTTATGGTATTTATTTTAAAAAAAATTAAAATAATTTCATACATGTCATTAAAATTTAATTATTTTATATATTTAAGAATTAAATTTTTAATGTCTATATTGATCATTTTAATATATATTCAGTTTGTAAGTGATTTAATAATTTCTTTCTAAAAGATATTGCAGTTCAGTTGTTAAATCGTATACATGTCGAAGGTATTTTTTAATTTATTTTTTATTTGTATTTGTATATCAAATTTTTATTGGTCATAAAAATAATATAAAAATTATAATTTTGTTAAATATATATAATGTAATTTTGTTGTATAAAATATGTATGAATTATAATTTTTATATAAAGTTTGTCTCAGTCTGTATGAAATTTTTATATTTTTTATTTGAAAAACATGATCACATACGTAAGAAATATAATTTGATAAGATATTCTGATTGCTACATATGATATCTAGTGGACATGTGGAATTGATGAAGATTGCTGGAGATTGGGATTTTGCGGCTGCGAGCTTGCGAGGGTGTTCTTCGGATCATATCTTCTTCGAGCTCAGATCAGTCAATAGATCTAATCCTCCTCCTCATTGGCTCCATTTCTTGTGGTTCTCCATTCTCTTAAAATGCCGCAGTGCTCGCGAGTCTCTCCTCACCTTATCCACTTCTCCGAAGAAGACGAATAGCCCCCCTAGATCTTCTTCCTCGCCTGATCCCTAGATCCAGAGCACCGAATCAATCTCTTCTTTTTTGCAGGTGATTCCCTCTCTTTCTCTCTCTCTCTCTCTCTCTCTCTCTCTCTCTCTCTCTCTCTCTCTCTCTCTCTGACGGGCTACAATGGCAGATATGAGCATATTCAGCCATTGCGTGAGCTCTAAAGGGCAGCCGATCTTCCCTTTTAAGGGAACCGGAAACCCTGAAGCAAATCGCCATCAGCCGACGCCGCTTCCTCTGCAAAATGTGCATTACAAGAAGGAATTTGGGGGCGGTTCATCCTCGAAGAGATCTATTCCGGCGATCAAAGCCGATGAGGAAAGAGCTTCAGTTCTCCGGCCAGCGGAGTTCGAGGCCCTGTTCTTGGGTCCTCCTCTGCTGCAGATGGAGAAAGAAGAATCCAAACCGATCCAAGAATCGATGGCGGCGATTCTTGCTGTGTCGGTCTCTTCTGCGGTGGAGCTCGATGAGAGGCAAGTGGATCTGATAGCTAGGAAGATGAAGAAGATAACCGGATTCACGAACTTGAGAATGGAGAAGACGATCGATCCTTCGCTTATTGCTGGATTCGTCATAAGCTACGGTGACGATGGATCGCAGATCATCGACCTCAGTGTTAAGGGTCAGTTGGCGAATTTGGCGGCTAGGGTTGAATCTACTGATCAGTGGAACGCTAGCCATGGAGGTAGTACTTAAAAACACTTCTTTTTTTTCCCCCCTTTTCCTGTAGTTTGTTTTCTCAGCGAGCAATCTAATTTTGAGCACGTGCAAGATCAAATTGAGTTAGCTCTAGATTAGATTAATTAAAATAAAAAATAAATAAAAGAAAAAATATATATACATTTAATTTGCTATAGTATATTAGTTTTTTCGCAAAAATTTAATAAATGACAACATTAGAATTTTCTTCGCGACTTTTGTTCAAATCCTATTGATTCTAGATTAATCTTTTATTTCTATTTCTAACTATCAGAGATCAAGATGGATAATGTGATTTAATTTCATTAAATAAACAAAGACATTTATACCTAATATTTTGTTTAAAAGATTGAAAGTTAATTGAAAGTCAAATAAAAAATTAATTGAAAGCCGATCAACTTTCTCCCAAGTCGAGCTTGAATTGATAATACATGAGCTAAGATTAACTCGGAACGAGATTTAATCGAACTTTTCTCTTTCATATTTTAGATTGGATAGAAAACCTTCAATTCAATCTTGAGTCGAGATCGGATTGACTCGAAATTAAATTGCTAACCACCTTAGTTATACTTTAGGATAAATTGCATCTCGTCCCCTGAGATGGAAAGGACACTGCAAATTGATCTTAATTTTTTAAAAATTTAATTTGAGCCCATGAGATTGTAAAAACTTTGCAGTTTTGGTCACTATTAAGACATAATTATTAATTTTTTAATAATATATTATAAAATTATTTTTTTTGTTAATTATATGATTTTTTAGAATATAATTTTGAAATATTAATATTCATATTTTTAATTTTTAAATTTTAAATTTTTATTAATTTTTTAAAAAAATTAAAAATAAAGATAAGTAACGGTCCTTTAAAATATGTGAATGACTTAAATTAATAAAAAATTAATTAAATTTTATATTTTTAACCAAAAAAAAAGTGAAAAATGGTGGATTTCTGTAAGAAAATTAGAACTTTAGCATTTTTATAATCTCAAGGGTTGAAATTGGAGCTTTTAAGAAATGAGATTAATTATAATGCACTTCTGATTTGAGGGCCTCAAATATCCTATATCTTTATGTGAGCTGAAGGTAATAAAAAAACAGTACTATAGTAAAAAAAAAGTATATTTCACATGAAAAAAAATAATTTAAAAGGTCAAAGAGGTATGGTCTGTGTTATGAAATAATATGCAGCGGAAAATTCGGATCGCCGGATGCATAGTTAGTCAAATAAATCTTGTCAGATAAGTATGAGAAATAATGATAATAAAAGAACAAAGCAACCACAAGAACACCAGATTTACGTGGTTCGGAGGTATTCTTCTTACATCCATGGGGAGAGCAGAGAGAGACTTTATTATGTAGAAAATCAGATAAAAAGAGAACCTTACACCAATCACCTGGTTCTCGATCTCAGACGGGATACAGAAATTGGATATTTTCTTCTTTCAGATTAGACAATCCAATCGCTCCTTGAGCCTCAGATAATTGCCTCCAGATTCTTACGAAATCACCTCCGTAGCCGACGAAGAAGATCCAAGAGAAGTTACTACTGAAAACACTCAAGTGAATCACCTATTCACGTTTCCCAAGAAGAAGCTTGAGAACTTGCAGCCTTCCACCAGAAATCTTGATAATCCTAGTTCTCTATTTCTCTCTCTCTCCGATACTTTCAGCTTACCTGATCATCTCGTATTTATAATGGTAGCTTATAACAAATCTTGTATATGATTTCCATAAAAATTTCGACAGCCTAACAAATAATCCTTATAATTAGGATTATTTAATTTATTATTCAAATCACATTTTAACAATCTCCACCTTGATTTAATTAGAGTTGATACTTTTAAGCAGACAATATAATCTCTCTAAGTAGAAACACCTCCTCTCACTGGGGCCTTCATATCTTAGCTTGCTTTATATTTTTCTGGTTCTCTTGAATATAAAGCTTCTTTCTTCTTGTACACCCACTTACAGCCGATTGCCTTTTTACCTTTAGGAAGTGCCACCAACTCCCAAGTTTGGTTTTTTTGAAGAGAATTCATCTCTTCCTGCATAGCATTCAGTCATTGTTTGCTATCTTTTCTCTCTATTGGATCCTAAAAAGACAAGGAATCAGTAGAAATAACAGGAAATGCATAAGCCACAGTATCTTTGAACTTCAGAGGTTTTTGCACTTCTCTTCTAGCCCTCCCTGTAGCAATAGAGTAAGGCTTATCATGAGGTAGATGTACCGAAATTTCATCCTGATGTGAATCATCTGACTTGCTGTCAATTTCACCTGAGTTTTTCTCAAACTCTACTTGAACAGCATTATCGATCTTCCGTTCATCCTAAATCTTCTCTTGAGATTTCTTAAACATAGAAGTTTCATCAAATCTGATATCTTTGCAAAGCTCTGACTTTCTTGTGTTAGGGTCCCAAACTTTATACCATTTTACATCAGAAGCGTACCCCATGAAGATACACCTTTTGGACTTAGAATCTAGTTTAGTCCTCTCTGTATCCTGCAACAAAATATAAACAGGACAACTAAAAATATGCAAGTTAGAATAATCAACTGGTTTACCTAACCATACCTCCTCTGGTGACTTAAGCTCCAATGCCAATGAAGGTGACCTGTTCACCAAGTAATAAGTTGTATTAACTGACTCAGCCCAGAATGATTTTGACAAGCCCGCAAATAATCTCATACATCGCTCTCTCTCAAGCAATGTCCTGTTCATCCTTTCTGCTACACCATTCTGTTGTGGCGTGTTTGGGATAGTAAAATGCCGAGTAATTCCTTCCTTTAAACAAAAATCTTGGAACTCTTTGGAGGTGTACTCTCCACCATTATCTGTACGGAGAACCTTAATGTATTTGCCAGTAGTTTTTTCTATATTTGCCTTCCAGTATTTGAATTTTTCAAATACTTCTGATTTATGCTGCAAGAAGTAAACCCAGACTTTCCTTAAATAATCATCAATGAAAGTAACAAAATACTTGGCTCCTCCTAGCGAAGTAACTGGAGATGGACCCCATACATCTGAATGTACATACTCAGAGATGTTTTTACTTCTTTTATTAGAAGTAATAAATTTTACCCTGCACTGCTTGCTAAGAACACAAGATTCACAGAAATCAATCTTACATAATTTAATTCCCTTAAGTAGCTTCCTGTTGTGCAATTCTAACAATCCTCTCTCACTCATATGACCCAACCTAGCATGTCATAGCATAGTATCATCATCATCTGAAGAGGATGTAATAGCAACATCTCCTGTAATAATTTTCCCAATCAATCTGTATAATGATCCAATTTTCTTCCCCTTCATTACAACAAGAGCACCCTTCTTCACTTTTATAATGCCATCAGAACCAGTAAAAGTGCATCAACTAGCATCAAAGGTACCTAGGGAGATCAAACCTTTCTTAAGGTCTGGAACATGTCTGACTTTTGTCAAAGTTTTTATCACTCCATCAAACATCATTATTTTTATTGTCCCTATCCCAACTGATTTACACTTAGAATTATTACCCATTATAACTCTACCACCATCATGTATAGAATAAGTAGAAAACCAATCTCTGAATGGGCACATATGATAGGAACAACCAGAATCTAAAATCTATGAATCAAAATAATCCATACCTGAGAAGGTGCATAATGTTTCACTATCCTTCTCTAATCCTGAAGCAACACTAGCCTCTTCACCTGGTTTCTTCTGCTGCTACTGCTTAGATTTCTTGGGGCAATCTTTTTTCCAATGACCTTCCTTTTTGTAGTAGTGACATCTGTTATCCTTTCTTTTCGAATTGGATCTATACCTGTACTGATTGCCAAATTTGTTCTTTGACCTACCTCTGTCTTTACTTGTTTTTACTGTCAAACTTTCACCAGTGCTCTGCTTGTTCCGCACTTCATTTGACAATAAAGTTGTATTGACTTCCTCCACTTTAAGGGTATCTTTGCCATACAGAATAGTCGTTACTAGATGGTCATAAGACTTAGGCAATGATGAAAGAAGAAGTAGAATCTCATCCTTTTCTTCTAATTTTACATCAATACTGCGAAGCTGTAAGATCATTTTACTGAAAACATTCATATGTTCTAATAGATTAGCCCCCTCAGACATACGCAAACTATAAAGTTGCCTTTTCATATAAAGTTTATTTGTGAGTGACTTTGACATATAAAATTTTTCTAACTTTCTTCATAAATCAACAGAAGCCTTAAGATCAAAAATATTATATAGTACATCATCCGTCAGGCATAATTGAAATGTACTTGATGCTTTCAAATCTAGCTCCTCCCATTCTTCATCTGTCATCTTTTTTGCTTTTTCTCTTCCGAGAAGAGTATGGTGAAGGTCATTCTGAACTAAGATAGCCTTCACCCTTCGTTACCAAATACCGGAGTCCTTTTTACCATCAAATTTCTCCACCTCAAACTTTGTAATTGACATATCTGCAGCACCAGAATGACAAACTACACAAAAATGCGCTCTGATACCAAATGTTATGAAATAATACGCAGCGGAAAATTCGGATCGCCGGACGCGTAGTTAGTCAAATAAATCATGCTAGATAAGTATGAGAAATAATAATAATAAAAAGAACAAAGTAACTACAAGAACACCAGATTTACGTGGTTCGGAGGTATTCCTCCTACATCTACGGGGAGAGCAGAGAGAGACTTTATTATGTAGAAAATCAGATAGAAAGAGAACCTTACACCAATCACCTGGTTCTCGACCTCAGACGGGATACAGAAATTGGATCTTTTCTTCTTTCAGATTAGACAATCCAATCGCTCCTTGGGCCTCAGATGATTGCCTTCAGATTCTTACGAAATCACCTCCGTAGCCAACGAAGAAGATCCAAGAGAAGTTACTGCTAAAAACACTCAAGTGAATCACCTATTCACGTTTCCCAAGAAGAAGCTTGAGAACTTGCAGTCTTCCACAAGAAATCCTGATAATCCCAGTTCTCTATTTCTCTCTCTCTTCGATACTTTCAGCTTACCTGATCATCCTGTATTTATAATGGTAGCTTATAACAAATCCTGTATCTGATTCTCATAAAAATCTCAACAGCCTAACAAATAATTCTTATAATTAGGATTATTTAATTTATTATTCAAATCACATTTTAACAGGTCTGGATGTTGACATGATGCATAATTTGTGAGGGTAACCCAGTGCCCAATTTACAGTACTAATGGTCAGAGGTGATTAAATTAGAAAAGACCTACAATGAAAAAGAAACTCAGAACTAACAATTTGTCATTATAAAACAAGTCTTATTATTTCATAACGAAGATTAAATATTTCATCTTTTTTCTCATTTGTAATTTGTTTCTTTTATTAAGTTTACATTGAAAGAAATCACAATGTAATAAACATTTTTCATTAATGATTTATATCAAAAATTGGTTAGCAAATTGGTCTGTCAGGATAAAAATTTAAATAAAAAGTTGATTAGGAGGGAGACGGCATCAAAGCCGGTAGACTAGTCTAAAATCAACAATTAAAAAGATTACAAATTTAATCATCTGGTGCCGTTCTAATTCTAGACCAAAACTAGAATAATGAAATTAAAATATATTATTATATATTTATCTAACGAAATAAAATTATTTAATATTAAAAATTATGAAGGTGTAAAAGAAAAGAAAATTGAAATGAGTAAATCAAAAGATTCAAAACTCGATCCAGGAATGAGGCTAGCTGTTAAAGACTAGCTTAGCAAACCACACATCATAAAAAGCAGTTTCATCACTGTCATCGAAGCTTTAAATCTGAAGCAATTAGAGTACACCATGCCAAGTTTTACAAACTTTTACTCCAATTATGCAAATGACACATAATTTAATGTCAATTATAAATAAAAGAAATAAATATGTCCAAGGTAGTTAGTGCCCACTATAGGCATCTTCTACACAATCTAATTAATATCAGAAAGTGAAATAATTTTCATAGTTCAACTGATCTGAAGCTTTGAGACCCAGAAATGCATTTGCTCGGCCACGCGGCCTGAACCTGTCGAACCGTAAGAGCAGAACTTTTTGACAGAATTTTCAACTCCAAGATATTCATAAACATCCTCTTCAAACAACGGATTGATGCTCCTCAGCTCGACGAGGGAGAGATCCATAAGCTGACAATTTTTCGAGATGCAGAGAGCAACAGATCTTCCAACAATGTCATGCGAAGTTCTGAAAGGCACGCCCTGTGAAACAACAAGGCAAATAAAGAGAAGACATATGAATGAAAATCAACTATGGCAAAAATATTTGGTAAATATATAATCAATTATAAACTACGAAATGAACCCTAATTTGATTTCTGCTTATATTAGGGTGTTCAGAAGAAAAGAATGGATGTGCTACAATCTAAAGTGGTGAAAAGTGACTCCATGATTTGATCTGATCATAACAAAATCTAGAATGAACACACTATATACAGCACAAACAAAAAAATATGGCAAAAAAAATGCCTTGAAAAATAGATTGTTGACATCCAATCATAGAATCTTTTATAGATAATGCAAAGTTTCCAAAAATTTTTCTAATCTTAGGAAGTTAGGCAGAAGTCCGATGTTGCAACCCTAAACAATTTTGCTAAAAAATGAACAAAGTATTTGAGTAGCTTGAAACTTTTGACACCCACTAGTGATGGCCAAGAGTCAACTTGACTATATCAAATACAAAAATGAACATACTATATACAACGCAGCAAAAGCTGATTAGCGATGAAGGACTCATAGTGCCGACCACAAATAATTATGATAAGGCAATAGGTGATGGTTATACATCAAGATATTCGCTTGGTTAAGCGTAATTTGGTTATAATTACCTCAAATGGGCCGATTGTTTGTGAGGTTATTTTTAATTGGGATAAAAGATAACCTTCAATGTGATATTTTTGTTTTGAAATTTGTAAACGATTTGAAATAAAGTAACTTTTATTTTGAGATTTGTGTACGATGTAAAATAAAGTTCATTTTAGTATTGAAGTTTGAGATTCGAAAAATTGCTAATTTAATATTAAAATTTGCATATGATATGACCTAAAAATTAATTTTAACCCAAATTAAAGTTAACAACAGAAAACAAACAGAGTTGTCTTTTTCATCTTGACTTATTAGGCTTTGTGCAAATTTTGAAGAAAAATACATCTACTCCTACTTTTAATAAAAAAAATAAAGAGTAATAGAATCAAATTCAGATTGATTGCAAAAAGAGGATTGAGTGCATATTGCCATATGTCATATAGGCTACATGTAGTTAAAATGTTCATAGGCATAACAAGGAAATTCCAACAAAAGCTTTCTAATGAGATTGATAATATGGTTACAATGGATTTTTCAAGTAAGCTTAAAGTGTCATTTGGAGCCAAACATGATATGAGTTTTATGTTGGCATCTGCATATGGTGTAACATATATTACTTAACATCTTACTGATTGCCTCGAAGCTCCTATCGCAATGGAGTTTAGAAAGAGTTTGGTTAAAGAGATTTACCTCTACAAAACATAACTGGACATAATAACTTTGAATATCATATGTAACAATAGAGTTAATTTGCAATTTACCTTCTTCACAAGATAATCCGCCAAGGTTGTAGCATCAAGATGACCAGCAGGCAAAGCATTTTGGATTTTTGCGTGATTGAAATTGATATTTTGTGCAAACTCAGCAGAAACCTCCAACATACATTGAATCGTTTCTACACTATCAAACAAAGGCTCCTTGTCTTCCTATACCATGAGCAGAAGCCGATACATAATAGTGTATATGAAAAAGAAACTACCTTCAGATATTTTGAAAAATCATGGTAAAATTTTAGATAATTAAAGAAAGGACAACTGAGGTCTTACTTGCAGGTCACGGTTGTAGGCCTGAGGAAGCCCTTTGCATAAAATCAAAAGCGTTACAAGACTACCCATAACTCGACTAGATTTTCCGCGAACAAGTTCCATTGGATCGGGGTTTTTCTTTTGGGGCATGATGCTGCTTCCTGTGGAAACGGAGTCACTAGGTGTTATGAATCCAAACTCTTCTGATGCCCATAAAACCCATTCTTCCCCAAGCCTTGAAAGATGCATAGCAATGATGGAATTGGCAGAAAGAAACTCCACCACAAAATCTCGATCTGAAACTGCATCAATACTGCATATTTTAACAGAAAATTTAGGAGAGAGGCATGCAATTATTTTTAAGCTTATTATAATGAAAGATTGACATTAATGTTGTGATCATTAAGAAACTACATGCATTTTCTTAATGACGTGCCATAATGGTCCTTACAAAGTTGGGGCATTTACATAAACGCCCAAAAATTTTGAATAAATTAGACATACCATCCAACCTGTCTCCTTGTGTATCAAACATATGCTAAAATTATGAGAAAATCACCTTGGTTAATTCCATCAATTTTTCAACCAAAAAACCTTATCAATTAGATAGCTTCAGCTATTTCTAGGCAATAAGCAACCATTGATCATGTCAAACATGTCTATTGATAGAATTTCTTTGTTTAAAATGGTCAAATAACGCACTTTTTACATTGAATGAAATACTAGAAATAGAAATTCACGTAGATACTTGAGGTAGTTACACAAGGAGGCCAATGCAAATTTTAACATCAATTATTTAGCAAAAGTGTAAATAGTCAAATTATGCGGATTAATGTGTAATCTCCCAAAGCTAGGCTTAAGCATAAGACAATTGCCCAATGGGTGGTATCCCATTTCCTTTGGTGACCTTAGATCGTTCTATCCTTAGAAACAACTTTAAACCACCTTGAAGTTTTATTCCTTGCACCTTTAACAGCATGTCAAAAAAAAATCCCTAAAAGGATCTTAATTTAATTTGTTAGACTCATATATCAATAGGCAAGATTAATAAGATCAACAATTCATCTGTCCCTTTTGAGGGGGAACTGAAGAACAATGGTGATGTTGGGGTATGTTCCTTTTCCGCAACGTATACTTGGTTAAAAACAAAATACTCTAGACCCTTAAATAATTAAAAAAAAAAGACTCTTGGCCCTTAAAAGATTAATGTTCAATCAAAAAATTTTAAACAAACTAAAAAAACCTCTAACTTAAAGCTTTCTACTAAGTTCCACAATGAAAACCACCATTAACAATCTTCAAAGGCTTATATATCGAGAACATATCCAAAGTATCAAAAGACAAAAAGTAAGTAGCTTACACAAGTCAGAAGTGGAATTAATACAATAGATTCAAAAGCATCAAACCACTCTTGTTCGGAAAAATCGAAACATACTAAATGAACTAGTAAGCAATGACACATCAACATACCTATTCCTCAATGGTGCAATAAAACCCAACTCATTAGAAGTCATAAATCTATCAATTGGAAGCCCAGTACCAGCTAAAGCACAAGCACCAAGCGGAGAGAAGTTCATTCGATCTTTGCAATTCAACAATCTACCAATATCACGTTCAAGCTGAAAGAAGACCAAACACATAGGAAATTATTAAAGAAAGACCTGATGGAGGAGGATATTATTTTTTGTTTTCTCAATAATTGAACTAACCAAACTACTCCTTTTTAAGGTAAGCTGACAAAAAAGAAACAGAAAAGGACAACTACAAAAATTATTACCTCAATGCAAACTGTAGACAATGGACTAGGAAAGCTTCCATACATGTATAGAAGTAAAAAAGAAAAACTGACAATAGTCAAAATAGTGGAAGTTAATACTAATGTAATCTAGGCCTCACCATGCCATTAGGTTTGGGCATCAAAAGTCAGCACAAACACTAGGCCATCCAGAAACTTATGAACAACTTACAACCAGATTGAAGTTCTCACAATCCAAAGTACAACTCTACTCTATGGACAAACATAAGAAAAGTTAACCCAATTCTTAAGCCATTGTATTCCTTGTCTTTCTATTACATGCTTTTTCCTACTTTCAAAATTAAAACATTTATGGAAAGAATATCAATCACAAAACACAGAAAGAACTATATAACCTATTTAACAGAAGGCATTAAAGAAGAAATGTTTTAAAAAATTTATTTGTTAACTTCTTCACACTATCGTTAACTAAAAAATTTTTTCACACAGCTGATTCCTTCAGCAGTAATGCCTTAGTTGAGGTCATTTTTCCTTCAATTTATCATTAAGATAAAACATCATGCAATTTATTACCTCATGAAAGTCTTACTAGTTTGTTCTAGTAACATTTTCATTTCAAGCAGAAAATTAAAATTTTTTAAGGTTGATGAAGGAGAAATTTGGACGCTTATATTCAAATAATATGTTGACATGAAATTCTTTCATAGGAGATCGAAAGGATATAAAATTTTATTTCCTTTGGGCATGTGCGCCTTGTCATCCATCAGGCACCCACTCAGAGAGCACTGCGTGCGTGGGCACACGCGCAATAACGAAAAAACGACACAAAACGGTATTTTCTAACAGTTGCGCACGTAGCACTGTGCGTGAGAACCCGCACGTGGCGCTCTATGATTGGGCGCCTCACAGATGACAGGGAGCACTACCCACACCCAATACAAGTTCAAAGGATATACTCTCATAAAGAAAATGGTCAAAGTGTTACATTTCCAGCACGTGAAAATAGAAGGCGTGGAACAATAACAAAGTATTATTCAACATGCACATAGAATAAGACAAAGTAAGAAGTAAACACTATAAAAAGGGGAAAGACCACAAAGTCAAGAAGAACGAAATTTACTAAATCTCAAAGGAGATTACAATAGCTAATCTTACAATGATAGTGGGAAAAGGAGAAGCCTCATTTTCTACCAATCAGTGTGATTATCATCAGGGTTTGAAAAGTAGGATATCACGGATCGGACCTGAAGAGAAACTCTTAATAAAAAAGAGAAGTTCTGAATTTGAACTAGCCAACCTACTACCTTGTTGATCCATTCTGTCGGGTATGCATAGATGAAGGGGGGATGGCCTTGCACAGGCACTAGGACTAAGAGACATGCTAAAGAATGATTTTGTCAATAGGGATCATGGAGAGTGAAGAGTTCCTTGGTTAAACAAAATCCTTCATCCAAGCGGAATGGATAGTCGAGTTGAGGTTGTCCTAATGATTGAGCAGTTAAGTTTTGTTCATTCAGCAATAATCCAACATAATACAAGTGGCACTTTTATAATTCTCATTACAAAATGGAAAAAAAACATAGATAAATATTAAAGGAGCATTTAAATACATGCTACACACAAATTTAAATATTATAATATTGTTCAAATATATGCCACCCACCCTATAGTTCAAAATTTGTAAAGAGAGTGGCATGTACGTAATATTTAAAGTTTTTTGTGGCATGTAGATAATTATCCCAATATTAAAATACATCAAACCAAATTGCATAATGCGGATATTAGATAAGGAATTAATCTACTATTAACGTAGAAACGAGTAAAGCTCTATTAGCAAGCAGCGCGCGGAATATCCGTATGAGATCGTAAGGAGAGAGACAAAGAGAGAGAGTGTGCAAAAAAGTAAAGCACATCAAGATTTAGATGGTTCGGAGAGATCTTTCTACGTCCATCGACCAAGCCAATACAAAATGCACTATGTAGAAGAAGCTCCCTTAAGGGGAGTACAAAGTGATGGGAGGAGATTAGGGAGAATACAATTATGAAGATCTCTAAAAGAGTGAAGGGATCCAAAAGTCTCTTCCATAGGCTACGTCTTGGTACTTATAGTTGTAGTATGAGGAACAAGGGAGGGAAAGTACTTCCTCTCACTCGAGTTACATAGGAGGAGTAGACACTAGGGTGTCCCGGATCTTGCTATGTGTAGTCTTGATGTTGATGTTCGTACATTTGCCAAAAATAAAGGGGACAAATAAGGTAGGCAGAAGTTGCAAAATGGCTATAGCAGAAGTAGCGGTGGTCGTACCATCCTGGAACAGCTAGCTAGGTCCCACTGGTATAAAGAGAGCAGAGATGGAGCAAGGTCTAAGATCATGTTGCTTTCACTGGCTTTGGGGAAATTGGCACGAAGGGAACGTGGGACAGACCATGCTTGGTTTGGTTTGTCCACCAAGCTTGAACTAGCTTGGCCTGGCATTAATCTGGATGGCCTCTATCAGTGCCACGTGAATGGCTAGGATGCTTTTGAATTTTCCTGTGCAAACACCTACTACAAATAAATTCATCACAAAACATAAAGATTCTACAATAATATAGATAATATGAATCTCAAATCAACCAAATCAGTCATCAATCGGTATCTCTCAACATCCTTACTTCGAAATTTATCTTTGACCATCAATTGAACTAGATTGAGGAAACATGATCACATCTCAGTGGTTAGCAATAGACCCTATCATGAATGAATCCCGTGGTCATGGTGTCCCCACCAATTGGTACTTACATGTTGTTAGACACTAAAGCCTCTTTAGGTTGGAGCCAAAAAAATCTCAAACTCCTCAAAAAATACTTCCATCAAAATTTTATATTTATTCATACACAAAATTCAATTATTAAAAATCAACTTTAATTCACATTTTATACACTTTAATAAAAAAATAATTTTATTTCACATCTAACACAATCTTCAATAATAAAATATTTTTTACTTTTCATCAAATAAAATAATTTTATTGCACATCATAATTAAAATAATTTTCTTTTCTTTTTATTTCAAAAAAACTTAAAACATCCTCAAAACATAATCCAACTAAACGACGCCTAAAGGCCTATCTAGCCCTAAAAGTCAATCCTAGGCTGAAGGCTGCTCGATGTTGAAGGGTTGTGTGGCCCAAAGGGTCAACAAACAGAAGGCAATGTATTTAGGCCTAGTATATTGGCTTTTCTAAGTGAATTGATGGACCAAAATTTAAGTATGTAGAAACAACACATAGGACAAGTGTAATAGGTGAGTTTTGACCTGTTCCACATAGGACAACAGAACATGTTGAAGCAAAACAGGCTGAGCCCTCTGCAGATGAGTGTACCCTGGAATTATCAATCCTTCATTTTTCATGGCAAGCCTAACCAGAGCAACCTGCATTCAAGTTAACACTAAGGTCAAACATCTTCCTTCCTATTAGCATTATGGGCAACAAGTGGGAAGGAAACCAAAAAGTGAAGCTCGTATCAAAATATTATCAGCAACTACTTCAAAGATAAAGTGCATCAGAACAGAAAAATAAAATATAACACAAAAGATTGATGATTCATGGCATTAATAAATCACAATCCATAAGTAGTATTAACAAAAACAAATTTAACCAATAATAAAGGAAATTCGCTGAAGTGCATGCTAGACCCTACAGATGCATAAACAAATCAACAAGTAAAGGTGCAACCTAAGATATGAGATGTTGACAAAGCTTTAATTTTCAGTTCTTTGACAATTTTAAGTGACTGGCAGATAGAGGCAAATATGAAATGGTTAACACTCCAAAAGAGATGAGCCATCTTGCTTGTGTCCTCACAAAACCTTTCACTGAAATTGGATAAACGTAGTAGTTTTGGTATTGCTTAAGGATATATGACATCATGGAAAAATTCACAAAGTAACTATATGACCATATTTTAAAAAAAAAGCAGCAGAAGCAGACAGTTCATAACTGAGGCATGCATTATGTAACAGACTAGCAGGTAAGATTAATGAAATGGTTTCAGACATTAATCAATTATAAGGGAGCGTCAATAAATTTGAAGGAAAATGCCAAGAAATGAGAAGCCAATAAATTGATATGCATGTGCAAAAATACACAAACCTGAAGGTATCTGATGCTTGCAAGGATCATATCAATCGCATCTCGACACCACAAACGAAGGTCTGTGACAATTTGATCATTTCGACTTCTAGCTGTATGAAGCTTTTTGGCAGGTTCGCCAATCATATCGGTGAGTGCTGCTTCTATATTCATGTGCACATCCTCTCTATCCATTCGCCAAACAAATTCCCCATCTTCTATTCTTCTTTCAATTTCGTCAAGACCAGATAATATACTTTCTTTGTCACTGGTAGTGATCAACCCCTAATCACTGTATTTATTAGATGATGCAGCAAATCTTAAGATTTTAGGGGGGTAACTTAAACAAGGTGCGAAACACATTGGCTTTTTCAAGAAACCTTAAGACAGACAACACTATTTGGCATAAACTTCAACAAAGCACTAGATCAAACAACCTGAAAATTCAAATTCACTACCGTTCACACATGGCTGACGTTTTCATGTTCATTCAATGTTTCACCTCAAGAAGCTTCCGTTTAGCATTCTCAATAAAGTACAAAGAAAGAGCATGATAATAAATGGAGTATGAGATAAATGCAAAAACATTGTGTTCTTCTCAGTTGTTTTGGTCGCCAAATTACTGCATAGAGAGAAGTAAAAAATTACTAACATAGGATTAAATCAAGAATAATGAGTTATTCTTGGTTGTTTATTTCACCCAACCCTGCAAAGAACAGCCACATCCAGAAAATCTATCAATTTTCCATGTTTATTCGAATATATCCATTTAAAATATGAAAAAACAAGTGTGTTAAAGAAAACTATTCCAGTTGAGCATTATGCTTCAGCTTCTGCCTAGAAACAAACTTCTGTATCATGGCATGAAAAACATAATTCCCTTTCATCATATACTATGCAACAAGACAATCCCTGGTAAGAACCCGCGTGGTTATTTCAGTGAATACTTCACGACTGAGAAATAGGGGAAATAAAGCAAAGCCTCGGCATGTTCCCATTACAAGCTAACTAAAAGCGTACTAAAGCAAGAAGTATTCCAAACTAAGTAGCAGACAAGGGATCCTTGGAAGAAAAAATCAATTATAGAAGAGATAATTGTAAAAATCTGAAAAACCAATCGACGAATATAAAGCAACAAGCCGCCAGCAGGAGCAAATCCTTCATTTGGCGAACATCCACATTTTCGATTCAGAGAGGTAGAGTGAGCCACCTGCTGAGCAAGCATGGTGGCGTGTGCTCTGCTGCCCCTGATGTCGTGCTTGTAAAGCACCTTGTCGAAGGAGACGGATTCGCTGAATCGCTCGACCGCATCGGTAACGCTTTCCTCGAAGCGGCCACCCCATAGCTTCCCCTCCTTGGAAGTCCGGTTACCGTCGATCTGGTCGGAGAGGGAGGCCGAGGCCGCCATCGCCGGAGGATGAGACCGGCATGGTAGCTTGACAGCGGGAGGCAGGAAGGGAGAGGCGGCGGATAAGCGACGGCGGAGGAAGGTTGAGACTGTTGTATCTTGGGGCTGGAGCACTGATCTCATTGTTTAACGGTGGCCACGGCGGCGCAGCAGCAGGTGCGCAAAGACCCTCACTTGCCGGCCCGCCGGCAGAATGACATGCTAATTAGTGTTTGTGTAGCAGGTAAAATGCACATCGCATATTACACTGTACATATTAAAATTTAAATATATTTTATATCATATATAAATATATAATTATTTTTATTTCATATTCTACATATATATTAACTAAGTTATATCATATGTAACTCATATTAACATAATAATGTTTTTTATTTTAATAATGATTTTTATTTTATAATTTTTAATAAAAATAATAATAATTTTACCTAAATTTAACTTTACTTTTATAAACAATAATTTATTTTTTACATCATATATATATTTAAAAATAATAATTTTATTTTATATTTTATATATTTATTAAAAGAATATTAACACGTGGTTCCAACGCTGCATCACAGCCATATATGTAGCTCCCAAGTGGCATTAACTCTTTATTTTAATGATGTTATTCTCGCAGGTCTCAAACCTCGACCACGAGGGTTCGGCCAATCATCGTCCACGACGGTCCAGGATCATCCCCTGCTAACATCGATGACGATATTACCCAGCTGCACCTGTCGCAGTCGGCGTGGCCCGACTGCGCCGTTTCCCGTACAAAATACTTTTCCCAAACGCGCAAACTAAGGACTCGCGTGCTCCAATCCTCACAGATCCCTAGGAGCAGTACTAAGATCAAGAAGTCTAGCTCTTCTTTTACTGACTCTGGTCCCTCCAATGGCCGACAAGCAGCATGGACTCAGGATTTGTTTACTTCCTCTTCTTCCGGAAAACTAGGACAAAGCTGTACTGTCCACCACCTACAAATACCCTTGAACAGGCTTCAAGGAGAGCAGGACTGGAGGGGGAACAACCACCAGAGCATAGGCAACTCTCTCATCCTCATGTTCTCACTGTATTAGAGCCCCAACTGAGGAGCTCTCTCTCTTTTTCTTCTTTTTCTCTCTAGCTCTTTCTCCCTCTCTTTTGTAAGCTCTTTGTACCGGTCTTCCAACCACCTTTTCTGATTCATAGTGAAAACTCTCACTAATGCCCAGTGGACGTAGGGGAACCTCTCCCTGAACCACCTTAAACCTCTGTGTGCTGTTCTGGATGTTTTTTTCATTTTGAGGCTTAACCGACAGGCTCACCTCTCTGCGCACCGTCGTTTCTCAGGACTCTCTCTCTTTGGTGTTTCTTGGGATCCCCTACATCCTACGTCAACATCTTCTAGTGCTTTCATTAAGACTCTGAGAAAATGGTGGCTAGGACGCGCAGAACCAATTCCGCCGCTCACACCACGCATGTAGGAGAACCATCTATCAGGGCGCCAGGTGATGAAGCTTCCGCTTCAACATTCCGGCATCATGCCAGATCTACTTCTTCCTCCAAGGGTACCCGCTTCTCAGAGCTTCAGAGGATGCTGGCAAACCTTACTGACCTGGTCACCAGCCTCACCGCTCAGCAAGCCGTGATCCTCAGGCAGACCCAACTGGTAGTTGCACCTCCACCAGTTGCGGCGGCCCGCAAGCTTCTCCCGCTGGTCGCGGTGGCTCTTGCACCTCCTCTGCCAGTAGCGACAGCTCCCGTACCGCCTCCTCCGGTCGCGGAGGTCCCTGCTCCTTTGCCACCTATTGCAGTCCTTCCGTTCAGTCATTTGGCTCCTCTCAATCGCTCAGATGCCTTCCCGCTTAGGGAGCCCACCAAAATCATTTCCTGCCACGTCCTCTACCACAACCTGCCTTCCTTCCACCCGCTTTCTCTCCTTTCCTCGCTGGGAGGGACCCTCCTTTCCCAAGCATCCAGGCCCCCCACTATGAGCCTGACCCCGTTTTCGGCCCAAGACAGCAATGCCCCTTTTGCTAATGCCATCTGGCTAGTCCCAATCCCTAAAGATTTCAGACCGCCCCGGCTTGAAGCTTATAAAGGCGCGACTGACCCCCTGCGAGCATATACAAGGGTTCGAGGCCGCAGTCCATTATCGTCAGCCGGATGAGGCCACCAGGTGTCACCTCTTAGCAAACACCCTGAAGGGAGCAGCATTCAGCTGGTTCATCAAGCTCCCCAGTGGTCACATCTCCTCCTATGAGCATCTGAAGTGGGAGCTGATCGCTCGCTTCATCGGCCGGACCTGAATAGTCGTTTCTGATATGGTGCTCTCCAACATCAAGTAAGACGAGAAGGAAAGTCTTTTGGACTACACCAATCGCTTCTTCACTGCCGCAGCAGAGGCTGAAGACATCGACCCTATCATAGCCATGCACATTTTTCGAAAGGGGGCTCAAGGTCGGGGATTTGTCCAAGTCCCTGCAACTAGCTAAACCTCGAAGCTACCCAGAGCTGGTGGCTAGGGCCAACCAATTCATGCTTTTGGAGGATACTGAGTCCTCTCCCCCCGATATTTCTGGAGCCAAGAAGGAGAAGAAGAGGAAACATCGGAGTGACGAATGACCGTCCATGATGATGCACATGGCCAAAGGTCGTGGCAGAGATGAGGGGAAACCACGGTAGGTTCAGCAACAAAGGCATTTCTTCTCCCGACCAGTTCCTGAAGTCTATGCTGCGGCCGTCAAACAAGGTTTGGTTCGACCTGCCGGACCCAAGTCGACACCTTCAACCGAAGTACACCTTAAAATTATTGTGAGTTCCACAGGACCTACGGGCACAGGCTTTACAAGTGCTGAGCCCTTAGAGCTTTGCTCGACAAACTGGTAAATCAGGGCAAGCTCAAAGAGTTCATGTAGATAGCACCGACCTTCAACGCTGCTCAAAAAAGGAAGGCCCCCGAAGATACTAGGGCTCCTGCTAAAGCTCTGTTATCTCCAGGCCTTAGTCAGCCAGGGAGCCCTTATCCTCCTGCCGCGAGGACAATCAATGTTATTTTTAGCGTTGATCCCGTCGCTGCTCGCCGCCAAGAAATTGAGGTCGGCGGTATCTCTCAACAGCATTCTTCCTCCATCCCACTTACCTTCTGCCAAAAAGATCTCCCCCAACAAAGCAACCTTCACAATGACCCAATCGTGGTCACTACCCGCATCGCCGATTTCGATGTTTGGTGAGTGCTCCTTGACTCTAGAAGTGCGGCTGACATCCTGTTCGAATCCGCCTTCCTTCAAATGAGGCTCAAGGAAGCAAACCTCCTCCACGCGAGAACCACCTTGCTAGGTTTCTCTGGGGAGAGGGTCCAACCCCTGGGATTTATCTCCTTGCCTGTCTCCTTCTGTGATGACAACGGCTACGCTTGAATATGGTGAACATCATTAGAGATAAATCAGGCTATAATGTCATCCTAGGAAGGACAACTCTTAATTCTTTCGGGATGGTGATCTCCACACCACATCTCTACGCGAAGTTCCCTACCTCCAGTGGCATTGTCACCATTAGAGGAGATGTCAAGCAAGCCACCTGATGCTTCCAGATAGCCGCACAACTTGTTGTCGATCAAGTGGACCAGAGAGTCTCAACTAGTTGTACCACAAGAGGGAGTTATAAATGTGACCTTTTGGGGGGAGATTCTTCTAAAATTGTAAACATATCTTCTTCCATGAATGACAAGCAGTAGACAGAGATCACTACCTTGTTTTCTGAATACATCGACGTCTTTGCGTAGTCTCTTGAAGATATTTCAGGTGTTGACAAGGCTGTCTGCGAGCACCACCTGAACATATCTGACACCGCCACTCCCATAAAATAGAAAAAGAGAGTTATGGCAGGAGAGAGGCAAAATGCTATTGAAGAAGAGGTCAACAAATTACTGAAAGCAGGATACATCAGAGAAGTTCAATACCCTCAATGGCTCACCAACATTATTATGGTGAAGAAGGTTAACGGAAAATGGCGGATGTGCATGGACTTCCGCACACTGAATCAAGCCTTCCCCAAGGATACATATCCTCTCCCACAGATTGATGCGATGGTGGATCGTACCTTCGGGTACGAGGTCATGAGTTTCCTAAATGCTTTCTCCGAGTACCATCAAATCCGGATGGCCGAAAAGGATGAAGAAAAGACTGCCTTCATCACCGACTTCGGCACATATTGTTACAACGTTGTGCTCTTTGGCCTCAAGAACACCGACGCCACCTATCAGTGTATGATCAACGCTGTCTTCAAAGGTCAAAGGGGCAGAAATCTTGAAGCATATGTCTATGATATACTGGTGAAAAGCAAGAGTATGGAGGGGCACCTCACCGACCTCAGGGAGACACTCGACACCCTCCGAAGGTTTAACCTCAAACTCAACCCAGCCAAGTGCACCTTTGGGGCGGCCTCAGGGAAGTTTCTGAGCTACCTGATTTCAGCCAGAGGAATAGAGGCTAATCCAGACAAAATCTCGAAGATCCTAAGCATGCCTTCTCCTCGAATGGTGAAAGAAATTGAGAAACTAGCAGGGCAGATCAACAGCTTGGGAAGATTCATTTCAAAAGCCGGGGACCGATGTTCACCACTTTTTCGATGCTTGCGCAACAACAGAAAGGGCCAGTGGATTTATGAATGTGAAGCTGCTTTCACAGAGTTAAAGAGATATCTTACCTCTACACCGATACCAGTGGCACCAAAGAAAGGGGTGGTCTTGTCTTTATATTTGGACATATTTGACACTACTGTCTTGACGGTCCTCGTCAACGATGATAAGGGAGTACAGCATCCTATCTTTTACATTAGTCATACACTCCTAGACGTTGAGAGTCCATACCCCACGCTAGAAAAGCTTGCTCTGGCTTTCCTGATGGCAGCAAGAAAGCTACTCCCATACTTTCAGTCCCATACTATTCAAGTTGTCACTGATCAATCGCTCTTGAAAATACTACATACTCCCGAAGTCTCGAAAAGGCTTCTCAAATGGTTCATCGAGTTGGGCGAATACGACATCAAATATGTTCCACGAACAGCAATTAAGGCTCAAGCTCTGGCAGATTTTGTAGCAGAACTCTCTACTTCAGAGCCATCACCAACTAAGAGCAAGGTTATGCCTTGGTCTCTCCACGTCGATGGTGCTTCTAAATCACAGTGCTAGGGGGCTGGAATTCTTCTAACCAGTCCAATGGGAGCCACCTTACACTAGGTAGTAACCCTTCAGTTCAGGGCCACCAACAACCAAGCAGAGTATGAGGCCCTTATTGCGGGACTGAATTTCGCACTCAGCATGGCCGTAAGGTGCATACAAGTGTTTAGTGACTCGCAACTAGTCGTCAACCAAGTAAACCGCACTTGCGAAATAAAAGACGAGGTTCTGAAAAAATATCTGCAGAAAATCAAGTCCTTAATCTCTCAGTTTGAAGAGTTCTCCCTAGTATACATTCCTAGAGAAGAAAATTAAGTGGCAGACCGCCTCACAAAAGGGGGGCTCCCCGGCCTCCGCCGACATCAAATATTTGACAAGCTCAATTTTGAGTGAGCAGAAATTTGCTCTGAGGAGCACCCATCATGCTGGATGGGCAGGATACTCAACTATTTGAAGGCTGGGACTCAACTTGACAACAGGCAAGAGGCGAAAAAATTGAAGCTTGAATGCGCCAAATACGTCCTCATCAATGGAGAATTCTACAGAAGGTCTTATGCCAGACCCCTCACTAAATGTCTGAGACCACAAAAAGCATAAAAAGTCATGAAAGCTGTCCATGAAGGGGAATGTGGAACTCGTACCCACGGCCGAAGTTTGGTCATGCGAATCCTGCGTCAGGGATTCTTCTGGCCCAATGTCCACAAAGATGCTCAGTCATTCGTGGAGAAGTGCCCTTAGTGCCAATATTACACTGATATGCAAAGACAGCCCACTAGCTATCTCAGGCCCTTCAATTCGTCTTGGCCCTTTGCTGTTTGGGGGCTAGACTTTCTGGGTCCGATGCCTACTACTGTCAGGAGTTACAAGTGGACTCTGGTTGCAATCGACTACTTCACAAAGTGGATAGAAGCTAAACCTCTTGCTCAACCTACTGCTGAGAACATTGAGAATTTTCTATGGGTAAATATCGTCTGCAGATATGGCATGCCTATGATGATTATCACAGACAATGACACCCCATTCGTCAATCAGTGGATTCGCGATTTTTGTGGCCAGCACCAAATCAATCTCAAGTATGCATCTATCTGGCACCCTCATACCAACAGGCATGTAGAAGCCGCTAACAAGAATATCATGAACATTTTGAAGAAATGCCTCAAAGGTGCCACAACTCGCTGGCCTGAAGAGCTGCCAGGCGCTCTTTGGGCCTACAATACAGCTCCCTCCAAAGTCACAGCTTTTTCCCTGTCCTTCGAAATGGACACAATCATACCTGTCGAGCTGGAACACTTCTCCCCCAGAATAGAGGCTGCAACTAACTTTAGGAATTCACGACGAAAATATACAAACTAGAATGAATGAGAATGATAATTCACGACGAGTTGATCTAGATCTCCTAGAGCGGAAAAGACAATTGGCCGCACTCAAGCCTCTGGAACACAAGCTCTAAGTCAAAAGATTTTTCAACCACAAGGTTAACTCTAGGAATTTCATTCAAGGTGGTTTGGTGCTCAAACGGCAACTGGCAATAATCTGGGGGTTCCCAAGCTTGAACCAAACTGGAAAGGTCCTTACATCGTGCGCGAGGTTGTAGAACCTAACATGTACCATCTCATGACCTCTGAAGGCACTCAACTCCCCAGGACTTGGAGCGGAGATGATCTGAAGAAGTTTTATGCTTAATCTCCATTCTTATTCTCCCTGCACAGGAATTCTTTGTGTAGATTCATACAGGAATTCTTTATATAGATTCAAGGGACATTTTCTTCCTGGTTTCTTTCATCTATTCAGACATCTTATATTTTGGGACCTCTTATAACAATGATATTTATGTTGAGACATTCATATTATCTAAAGCACGATCGGCTCATCTTTTATTCAAGCATCGCGTCCCAGGTATGATCCTAACCTCACTCTTCAACTATCATACTCGAGGGTTCCGCACCTCGTACACGATGATTCATTATACTCACTCTTTATATATGGAGGTTATCGAGCCTAGTCACGCCTGGCAGGCGGGGTCTCCTACCTACATCTGGAACTCTTCCATAAGCCCATCTGGCTAGCGGAAGGCCCGAAGGCCCACTTGTAATCTTAGGACAGTCCCTATTATCTACTCATGCTGATGTTTGTACTTGAGGCATAAGCTGACCCCGTTAGAGCAGCTGATTCTAGTGAAAAGCGAAAGCACTCTGTATAGAGGAACCTGTATCAGTCCTTCTGGCATCAGGTCAGATAATTCCTCCTAGGTAGGATCTCCACAATTGTCATTACTTCCTGTGCAGGTTTGTAAAGAGGTATAATTCTAAAGCTATTCTCCAAATCAAACCCTCAGAGAGGTCAACCCACACTTGAAGTACAAACATCGACTACGATGTTTTTGAAATTCGGGCGTAGCCTGACTATGATGTTTTCAGACACTTCGTCCTTCTCGTGTTGGGTCAAATAACTCCTCCTAGGCTGGGTCATCACTACTATTATATTTTCTATGTAACTACATAAAGGACCATGATTTGAGGATCAAAGCTCTAAGTATTCTCAGATCAATCATCCTATAAGTTCAAATGTCGCATACGATGCTTCAAGCCATTCAAATTTTCTTAACACTCGGTCTGACGATCCCTTTTTGAGGTCACCGACGCTACATGCATGAGATCTCACAAAGTGCTCTGTAAAGATTTAACCTATTATGGAGCTCGTTCTCGAGGACCGATGTTCATATTTATACTTTTCAAAATTATGAGGCTCAACACATATCAGAATTCCAAACAAGCCTCATACAATGTAGTTTGCATTTATTTCAAGGTACCTGTTCAGTTCATAAATATCAAAATAGATAGGTATGTGTTGACGTAGGATGTGGGGGTCCCAGGAAACACCAAAGAGAAAGAGAGCTCCGGGAGACGGCGGCGCGCAAAGGGGTGAGCCTGTTGATGAAAGCTCAAGGGAGAAGCCAGTTCAGAACATCCAGAGAAACACACAGAGATTTAAGGTAGTTCAGGGAGGAAATCCCCTACGTCCACCGGTCGATCAGCGAAGAAGGTTTCACTAATGAAAAGAGGTAGCTATGAAGGCTAATACAAAGAGCTTACAGGAGAAAGAGGGAGAAAGAGAGGGCTTTTCCTGTTCTCAAGCTCCAGTTTTACAAGAGGTGATAGAGGAGTTCTGCTCTTCATAGGGTGAGTCCTCCTTCGTCAGTCTTGGAGAAGGTCGGTCGTAATGGGTCAAGCTAGTGGCCCTTTTCTTAGGGTGAGTCTTTGGTATTTGTAGGCAGGGGATGATGCAGCTTTACCCTGATTTTTTGGAAGAAAAGGATATAAACAAATCCTGGACCCATGCTGCTTTGTTAGCCACTGAAGGGGCTGGAACCAATGGGTGAAGAGATTGCCTGCTTGGTCTTCGCGTCTTATGGGAACTTGTAGATCCACGAGGATAGAGGTTCCAAACCTCACCCACGAGAATAGAGGTTCCAAACCTCACCTACGAGGATAGAGGTTCCAAACCTCACCCACGAGGTTAGAGGTTCCAAACCTCACCCACGAGATTAGAGGTTCCAAACCTCACCCACGAGGTTAGAGGTTCCAAACCTCACCCACAAGGATAGAAGACCGACACAGCTTCAAAGGTTAAAGCATGATATTTCAAGATGAAGGAGCGCCACGTGTATGGCTATGATGCAACGCTTGAGCCACATGTCAACAGCATGCAAAAGAAAACAAGCATTTTTTATTCTTTCATTCTCAAAAGTACAAAATAGAGGTTACAGTTCACTCATTTTACAAGAAGATGGGTTAGTCTTCACTCTCCCCATCCAAAAGATTAAGCATCTGTTGGGTGAAGTTGTCAGTTAAGTCCAACCCCTCTTTTTTGTAAATAGGATTAGCGGCTAGACAAGGAAAGGGCTCCATTTCTGAAAGGTCATTGGCGGTAATCTTGCCCCCCTGAATCAGAATGGAGGCCAATTCTTCCCATGCCCTCCTGATCCTATCTAACCTCTCCTTTTTGCAGGGTAAACTTGTTTTATAGGCTTTTATACCTGCTACAGACCTCTGCGCAATGATGGCCTCTTGGTCTTTAGTGACCTTATCCAGCTTCTTCCGCAGGGCCTTGTCGTTAGCCTTCAATGTGCCCATTGCAGACTTATAGACTGCAAACTCTTCCTGCAATTTAGCCTTCTCCTCCTACAGGGCGTCAAGCTGAGAAGACTTTACTGCAAGCTGGACCTTCAAGGCCTCAATCTCTTCGTCCCATTGGTGAAGCTGGCCTCCTTCCTCGAGCACTTGTTCCTTCATCTTTAAGGTCTTATTTAGAAGCAGAGGCAAGTGAGCGAGCGTCTGAAAGACAAAGCGATGTCAGCACAACTTAAACAGAAAGTGACAAAGATAGAGTCATGGGGGATTCTCACCGCAAACAGCCTATTCGCTACTTGGGCGTATGAGTCTGGCATTGAGGTTTTCTCCATCCTCTCCTCCAGGTCCTTGGTGACAAAGCCACCCCCTATTGCCAATCCCATGTCCCCCGGGGGTACACATTTTCGTTCTGACGATTGCTGAAAGAGCAGAAAGAGTTTTCTCATCTCTCCTTTTGTTCCCACGGCGATCCTCGAAACGTCATCTCCAAACCTCCCCGCAAAATTGATGTGGTAGGGAGGCTCAATGCTTCGCTGTCAATCATATGCTCCTTTGGCAACCAACTGACCTTCCTCTCAGTCTTTCCCTTCTTCGAAGGGGGGCTCTGGACTTCTCTTCTCCTTGGTGTCCCTCTTCCGTTTAGGGACCTCCTTCAGCACCAAGTCCAGGCAAGGACTCACAACTTCCACTCGTACTTCTACTTATTCTCCTCTCTTTTGGCCCTTCTTCTCTCCTTCCTTTTCCCCAATTCTTGTCATCTGCGGTTTCCTCTGAGGAGGATACCATGTCAACGGTAGTTCAGCCACAAACTGGCTCCAGAACCTCTAACTCTCTCCGCTCCTCCACTACCTCAGTTACCTCCTTGCTAAGTTGGATGGCGGGGGGCTGTCCCCTCTTGGCCCTCTTCATCAGGACCGTGCCAGGGGGTGGAACTGTCTCCTTGAAGATGACATATCCCAATGCTTGCGCGTACAAGGATGTGTCGTTCTTCACGTGTCTGAGAAAGTCCTTCAGGGGCCAGTTCTGCCCCTTCAACTTCTCCAAGTACTTTAGTGTCCCTGCTCTTGCCATCCACCTGGCATCCCCGATGAACTCAGGTGGGCAGACTTCGGGCTTCAAGGGGATCCCCAAATCTCACCTACGAAGAAGTAGTAGTCTCTTCATTCTGAGTCAGAACTACCCACCCCGGAGAACAGCGCCTTCCTCGTCTTTGACCTCAGAGCCAGGCATCTGTCGTATCTAGGCACCGCCATCCAGCTAAATAGGCCTCTGAATAGCTTCAGACTCCATGGTATCTCCTGAGCCTGCAGCAGCTTCAGGAAGGATTATACGTACGCGACAGCGTTGGGGGAAAGCTGCGTCGGCACGATCCGATAGGAGTTCAGGATCTCCGTGAACTTCAGTTGTGGAGGGAGCATCATCTCGTATTCCACCTGAGCCCGGTAGACGCACACTGCTCTATTTGGGGGTCTGTTTGGACGGAACTCGGCAGCAGGCTGAATGACTATGAGGTCGGGATTTTCCCTAAATCCTCTGGTTGCGTTGAGCACTTCATGCTCCATCAGGAGAGTCTCCTAATAGCTGGAGTCGCTCTCGAACTAATCGGCCAATTCTGCCCACTCGATCTCTCTTCCCCTCATTGCTAGGATTCGCGACGGGCGGGGCAAGAGATTCTTCTTCTCCCTCTTTTAGGGTTTTAAGGCGGGCAAATGTTTCAACTTCCCACCTTAAGACAGGCTTTATGGGGAATAATTGTGACTTTCCGTCTTCTGGCCGTCTAATCTCATCGATCAACAAGCAGGCCTGATCAAGTCGTCGTTTTTTTGACAAGTTCAGAATTTGAAGCGACGCACAAATATCGAAGCACCTCTTCCCTACATTTCATCTTGGTGTCATGCACGATGTTTCAGGATGACTGCACTTTTTCTTCTAACTATCGTTGTTCGATATTTCATAATCTCGTGCACGATGATATCTAGCTTCATCTTGTAACTTAGAATTTATCATTCGCTTTTGTTGACGTAGGATGTGGGGGTCCCAGGAAACACCAGAAGAAAGAGAGTTCCGGGAGACGGCGGCGCGCAAAGGGGTGGTGAGCCTGTTAATGAAAGCTCGAGAAGAAGATTAGTTCAAAGCAACCAGAAAAACACACGGAGATTTAAGGTGGTTCAGGGAGGAAATCCCCTACGTCCACCGGTCGATCAGCAAAGAGATTCACTAATAGAAAAAAAAGGTGGCCCGAAGGCTCATACAACAAGCTCACAAGAGGAAAAGAGAGAGAGCAGGAGAAAGAGAGCCTTTCTTGTTCTCAAGCTCCTGTTTTACAAAAGGTGATAAAGGATTTTTGCTTTCCTTGGGGTCAGTCCTCCTCCTTCGTCAGTCTTGGAGAAGGCCGGTAGTGGTGGGTGAAGCCCGTCTTGTGAAGCTCTTCTTCCCCCTCCTCCTCCCTTTTTTTGGCTGGGACTGTTCAGTGGTTTTTATAGCTGTGGCATGCGTAACCCCATCCCGATTTTCCGGAGCAAAGCTGATGGCAGGCTCTGCTTGCCGTTCCGTCTGTCATTGGAGAGGTCCGCCGCTGTACGAGAAGGACGATAGCTTTAAATACTGGTACCCCCTCTTGGGAAGAGTGCCCGTACGGAGAGCGGCGAGGTTAGGTGAAGTTGATTGTGACGGGCAGTACCTCGTACCCTCGTGTCCAAGGTTACGAAGGTTAATCCTGGGTCATCGTGGACGATGGTTGGTTGAACCCTCGTGCCTGATGTTTGACCTGGGTCAAGAGTCCTGCAAAACCTAAAGCTGAGTCAGCAAATTCGTCAATCAAGTACAAGCTTGTCAGGCGCTACGTGTTCGGCTAGGATGCAGCGCAGGAACCACGTGTTAACATCAGCCCCCCGCATTGTCAGGGCGCGAATATTAATATGAATCCTGGAATGCGAACCGTCGCGAAGGTGGACGCGCTGCCCGAGGCCTGCAAGGATAAGATGGGGGCGGAGTTTGCCGCTTTGCATTCTATCCTTCCTTTGCCTGTTGAGTTCTGTCATAGTGAACTTCTCCAGAGATGGCGGAGAGGAAGTGGAAGATCGCCTCCGGCTTCTCTAAGAAGAGAGCTGGAGAGCCTCCGGCCGACGACCCTTCAAGGAAGAAGAGTCTTCTGGAGGTACCCGGAGGGGTGCCAATGTCGTTGGAGGCAGAAGCTCCTACGGCTAAGATAGCTGTTGCTCTAGTGCAGACACTGGAGTCTCTTCAGGGCCCGACGAGCGCAGCGGCCGCGGAAATGGTGGTAGAAGTTTCTAACTCTCCCGTCAAGCCACCTCCAAAGGCGAAAGGTTTGCAGGAGGTGGTTCTGGTGGGGGAGACGACTGTTGGGGAGAAGCTGGCACCCGGGAAGGTTCTGGTAAAGGATGAAGAGCTTGAGCGGCTCTTGCCCAAATTTGGAGTTCCTTCCGTTGGAAACCTGGAGAAGGGCCCCCTGGTGATTTGCAGGCCTGCCCTAGGTACGTTGATTTCTGTCCCTGAGAAGAAAAAGAAACCCTTCTTCCTCTCTCTCCCTCCGTTAGATTTTGAGGGGAAGGGAGAGAAAGGCAAAAACAGCACAGAGGAGGAAGGTTCCAATCTGGAGGAAGGGACCCTGGGGAAGAAGGAGGAGATCCTTGTCGCCGCCTCTGCAGGCGCTCTTGGCATTGAAGGGCCAGGAGATAAGATGGGGGAGGCGGCTAAGGAGAAGGGAGAGGCTCTCCCGGCTGCTCCCAGTGCTAAAATTGGAGAGATTTGGGGCACGCTGGGAGACCGCTTGAGTGAGATCAGGCGGGTAGAGGAGAGGATCTTAGGGAATACCTCTGAGACCCTGGAGGTGGTGAAAACTTTCAAGGGCAAGGAGGATGTGGAAGCCTGCTGCCTCTGAGAGGTGAGGGAACTGGAGGGCGCTTTGTCTCAAGCTACAGAGCGCTCTCTGGCCGACCAGAGGGGGCAATTAGGGAAGATGTTTCAGATAGAGGATAGGTTAGCTTCCCTAGCCCATGTTAATGCGGAGTGGGCTAATAAAAGTGAGATTGCGAGGGGAGAGTTCAACCGCAATCTGGCGGGTGTGAGTAAGACCCACTCTGCCCATGTCAAAGACCTCCAGAAAAGAATAAAAATTTTGGACAATGATAGGGAGGCTTTGAGGGAGGAGAGGAGGAGGTTGAGAGAGGAAGTGACTAAGGCCAAGGAGGCCTTGTCAGGGGTGAAAGAGGCGGCCTCCGAAGCTTGTCGCCGGGAGGAGTTGCTAAAATCTGAAGTCCGCTCTCTGCGGGCCTTAGTGGAGAACAGCTCTGGATGGCGAGGGCGACGTATGGAGGACCTGGAAGAAGCGGTGAAGAGGGCGGTGAAAATTATCAGTGCCTCGCCGGTGGGTCGCCATATTCAGCATCAGGCTGCCTTTGATGCTCTTCTGCAGACATTGGTTGATGTAGGTACCTTGAACCAGGAGAATATCAGGGACCCGATGGTGCTTTCCTTCTGCAGTCCTAAGGGGCCAGATAGGTTCTTCGACGCTGGGAGTTATCGCCCAGATGAGACTTCTTCGACGCTGGGGTTGGGGAGGTTGGTCTTCTTTGCACGGGAACTCGGGAGAAGGCCCTGTGACTCCTCTGGAAGCCAGGTGGCTAGGCCGGCGCGATCCCTCTGGAAGTCAGCAGGCAGAGCGTCAGCTGAGTCAGAGGTGATGGGTCTTTCTCCTCAACCAGCTCCTCAGCCTGCTAGGAGATGATTCTTCTTCTGAGGTATTTGAGGGATTCATTTTTCGGATGAACCACCTGCAGAAAGAACTCAGAGAAGAGGAGACCCCGAGGAGGAAGAACCCGGTTAAGAGGTCTGAATTCGTCAGACCAAGTGTTTAAGTTCTGAAGCCTTGTATCTTTCTTTATTTTTTCTGTACTCATGAGAGGAACATGTGAGGACAAAGAGAAAAATTGTAACAAATTCTATCATTAATGAAATGTATATTTTTCCTTTTCAAGAACTTGTTGGTGGATGAATTCTTGTTATGTATCCCTTCTTTCGTGTTTTGAAATAGGTACCACGAAGTCTTGGAAAAGAATACATGAATCTATAAGGGAAGATAAAAAATTTAAAGAGTAAAGAAAAATTCTAAGTAAAAGAAATGAAATAGCATCCCTCGAAACCTCGTGCGCGATGGTATATGAATACCGAGCACTAGAAAAAGAAATAGCCATCCCTCGAAATCTCGTGCATGATATTTGAATATTGTGGACGGCAAAATGGCAGGATGGAGATGAGTGATGCCTCGTAAACCGCGTGTCGCCTCAATTCCTGCGCGCCGCTTCGGTTCTTGGGATTGTCAGAAGGAACGAGTGGTCTGATGATGCTCGCACGCTGCTCCAGAAGATCAGACGGTAGGAAGGTAAAAGATCGCGCTCGTCCCCTATAAACGGCTCCTTTAGAGGGAATGCTTTGTCTTCCTTCCAAACCCTAAGTCTCAGAGAGAAATTACCTGCTCCATCTGCTCGGAAGGGAAGATCGAACAAATGGGAGGAAGAGAAATTGAGTGAGCCGATCTGGCCGAGCAGTTTTGGAAAGATACTAGCTATCAAGAGTCCCTCATGATGGAACATGAGGTGCTCAACACGACCAAAGGGTTCAGGGGGAACCTTCTCTTGATGGTTATCCCGCCTACCGTCGACCTCAAGCCAAACAGTCCCCCTGAGGGGGCGGTGTGTGTGTACAGGGCCCAGGTAGAATAAGGCCTGATGATGCCGCCGCAACCGGAGTTTAAAGAAGTTCTGAACTCCTTTCAACTGGTACCAGCCCAGCTTTCCCCCAACGCCATCGCCTACATGTATTCCTTCCTGAAACTTCTGCAAGCCAGGGGGATAACATGGAGTTTGACATTGTTCAGGAGTTTGTTTAGCTGGATGACAGTGCCAGGGTATGGGGGAGGGGTTTGGCCTTGCGGTCGAGGTCGAGGAAAGCGATGTTCTCGGGGGCTAGCAGTTCCCACTCAGACTGGAGGGATTTCTACTTCTTCGTAGGCGGAGATCTAGGGATCCCCTTGACGCTAGGAGTTTGCCCTACCGAGTTCATCGGCGACCCCCAATGGCTGGCTGGGGGTGCCATCCAAAGGAATCTGGAAGCGTTGAAGGGGAAGATCTGGCCCCTGAAAGACTTCCTGAGGTTGGTGAAGAATGATGTATCCATGTATGCTAAGTCGCAGGGGTACACCATCTTCAAGGAGATTGCTCCCCCTCCTGGAACAGTGCTAATGAAGAGGGCTAGGAGGGGGCAGCCCCCTGCTACTCAACTCAGCAAGCAGATTATTGAGGAGGTAGGGGAAGAAGAAGTGGAGGTTCTAGAGCCTGTCTGCGGCGGGATACTTATTGATGTGGTGTCCTCACCGGACAACCCTGGAGATGATAAGAAAACCCTGGCCGAGGTGATAGAAGAAGCAGGTAAAGGGAAGGAGCCTGCATCACTGGCCAGGCCTAAGGTAATCCCCAAAGGTGCCGCGGGGATTACCATAGGAGGAAAGGGGGGCAAAGAAGAGGCGGCCGAGAGTGGCCCAGGAAAGGAAATGGTGGAGGTGCCCTGTCCAGAAAGGGAAGTAGTGGTCGCTCCTTCCCGGGCTCTGGTCTCCCTTGAAACCTCTGAAAAGAAAAGGGGCCCCTCTAAAGAGAACAGTCTGGAGCCCCCTCTGAAAAAGGGAAAGAGTGTTAAGGAGGGGGAACCTGATGAAGGGCGAGAGTGGGAGAAGAGTGTGGAGCCCCCGTTCTGTCTCAACTTCACCGGAAGATTTGCAGGCGAGAGATCGAAGTTTGTCGTGAGTGTGACAGAAATGGAAAGGAGAATGACCCTCACCTCCGAGCAATCCTCAAACCTGTTCAATCCTGTTCGAGGAGACCTGGGCCTGATCCTGGCAGGGGGATAGGAGACCAGGGCGTTGGAGGAGACAGTTGAGAGGACCTCCACAGCAGACCTCTTTGCTCAGATGTCTAACAGGGTGGCAACGGTAAGGACTCACTCCAATCTCTCTGGCTATCTTTCGTAGATGCTGATCTTGCCTCTTTTATAGGTACTTGCCCGTTTGCCCTTGGCATTGAACAGGGCTCTGAGGGTGGAGGAGCAGATGATAGATCAGACCGGCCAGCTGCATCATCAGGAAGCAGAGATTGAAACCTTAAAGGTCCAGCCGGCGACGGAATCTTCTCAACATACTGCCCTTCAGGAGGAATTCAGAGTGTACAAGTCTACGATGAGTGCACTGAAAGCAGACAATAAAGCTTTGCGGGAGAAGCTGAGCAGGGCCGATGGAGATAAGGAGGTTGCAGTCGCGAGTAGCTCAACGACAACTGTTCAGACCTATAAAACAAGTTTACCCTGTAGGAGAGAGAGATTGGACGAGATCAGGCGGGCCCGGGAAAGATTGGCCTCTATCTTGATCCAAGAGGGCAAGGTTACCGCTGCCGATCTCGGGGAACTGGACCCCTTTCCTTGTATGGCCGTAAATCCCGTTTATAAGGAAGGAGGGTTTGACTTGACCGACGATATCATCCAACAGTTTTTTAACCTTTTAGATGGAGTCAGTGAAGGCTAACCTGTTTCCTTATAAAAATGATGTAATCTTTCTTGTAATTTTTGAAAAATGAATAAAAAGAAAGTTCATTTATCACATACCCGTTTATTCTGCTGTGCATGAGATGTATAAGTACCTTTGTTTGTTTTTGAGATGTTCTGATTGGTTTCTGAAAAACTCCTGAATGAGGTAAAGCTTTTGAACCAAGCAGACTATCCTAAGCTTAATCTTGAGATCTTTCAAAATACGTCTGAGCTTTTGAAACTTCCCGAAATCCACACAGAATAACTTCAAGTCTGATTTGGAATTTCCGAAGTCCATATATATATATATAAAGGGAGGGGGTATTGGTAGCCAGGGTGGATCCCACTCGAAAGGTATTTTTGACCCAATGCCAAAGGGACTTATTTGTTTGAAACATTGTGTGCGACATTTGTACTTAAGGCAATGGCTAACCTCGGGGATCCCCTTTAGTGGAACTATAGATATTCCTTTATAGACCTGCACAGGAGAGAAGTAACGATAGTAGTGGAGATCCTGCCTAAAGGGAGTTTATCTGACCCGATGCCAAAAGGACTTGTTTGTCTGAAACATCTTATACGATGTTCGTACTTAAGGCAAGGGCTGACCCTCTTGGAATGGCAGCTATCCTAGTGGGAAGCGAAGGCACCCTGCTTAGGGGGGACCTGAATCTCGATTCGATGTCAGAGACAGCCCTAAGGTTACGAGCAGGCCTTCAGACCTTCTGCTGGCCTGATGGGCTTATGGAAGGGTCCCAGATGTTTGTAGGAAACCCCGCCTGTCAGGCACTACTAGGCTTGATGATCACCGTATTTAAAAGAGGTTAGTAGGTACCATCATGTAGACACCGAAAAGGGGGTACATCATCCTATCTTTTATACCAGTCACATACTCCTAGACACCGAAAGTCGGTATCCCACTATGGAGAAGCTCGCTCTGGCCCTTCTGATGACAGCCAGGAAGTTACGACCCTACTTCCAATCTCATACTATTCAGGTCATCACAGATCAACCGCTCCTAAAGATATTGCATACTCCCGAGGTTTCAGGGAGATTACTTAAGTGGTCTGTCGAATTAGGAGAATACAACATCAGATTTGTTCCACGAACAGCTATCAAGGCTCAGGCCCTAGCCGACTTCGTCGCCGAGTTCTCCACGACGGAGCTACCACCCACCGAAACCCTGGTGGACCTCTGGTCACTTCATGTCGACGGTGCGTCGGGATCGCAGTCTCAGGGGGCTGGGATCCTCCTAACCAGCCCAATGGGGGCTATACTTCATCAGACCGTGACGCTCCGGTTCAAGGCAACCAATAACTAAGCAGAGTATGAAGCCCTCATAGCAGGATTGAACTTCGCACTTAGCATGGCCGTGAAGCACATACATGTGTTCAGTGATTCCCTGCTGGTCGTCAATCAGGTGAACCAGACGTTTGAGACAAAGGACGAGGTTCTGAAGAAATATCTGTAACTGGCCAGGTCTTTAATCTCTCTGTTCGAGAATTTCTCCCTGACGCACATACCCCGGGAAGAGAATCAGGTAGCAGACCGGCTAGCAAAAGCAGGGCTCCCCGACCTCCAACGAACTCAGGTGTCCGAAAGACTTAGTTTTGAATGCACCGAAGTTTCTTCCGAAGAGCAACCACCCTGCTGGATGGATGAAATCCTGGATTATTTGAAGAATGGGACTCAGCCTGATGACAGACGAGAAGCGCAGAAACTAAAACTTGCTTGTGCCAAGTACGCCCTCATCAATGGGGAGCTTTACAGAAGATCTTATGCTAGACCTCTCACCAAATGTTTGAGGCCAGAGGAGGCCTTGAAGGTTATGGGAGCAGTACACAAAGGGCAATGTGGAACACATGCCCGCGGTAGAAGCCTGGTAATGCGGATCCTGCGCAATGGTTTCTTCTGGCCCAACATCCATAAGGACGCTCAGGTGTTTGTAGAGAAGTGCCCCCAATGCCAGTACTACGCTGACATGCAGAGGCAGCCCGCGGGATATCTCAAACCCATTAACTCATCCTGGCCCTTTGCCATTTGGGGGCTGAATTTCTTGGGGCCGATGCCTACGGCCATGAAGGGCTATAAGTGGATACTAGTTGCAGTCGACTACTTCACAAAGTGGATTGAGGCCAAGCCACTTACTCAGCCCATCGCCCAAAACATCGAAAACTTCCTCTGGGCCAACATCATTTGCAGGTATGGCATACCCATGATAATCATCACAGATAATGGCACTCCATTCGCCAATCAAAAAATCCATGATTTCTGCGGAGAGCACCAGATCAACCTCAAGTACGCCTCTGTTTGGCACACTCACACCAACGGCCAGGCGGAAGCTGCCAACAAGAACATCTTGAACATTCTGAAGAAACGCCTAGACTGCGCAAAAGCCCGCTGGCCGGAAGAGTTACCAGGAGCTCTCTGGGCTTACAACACAGCTCCTTCCGAGGTTACCCAGGAGTCACATTTCTCCCTCTCGTTCGGAATGGACGCTGTCATACCAGTTGAGCTGGAACACCTCTCCCCCAGAATAGAAGATGCTGCCAGCTTCGAACCCGAGGCTTTGCAAACTTGGGTGGACGAAAATGATGATTCACGAAGGGTCGACCTGGACCTCCTGGAACAAAGGAGAGATTTGGCCACAATAAAACGCCTAGAACACAAACGACGAATAGAGCGGTATTATAACCAGAAGGTTAACCCCAAAATTTTCAGCAGAGGTAACTTAGTTCTCAAACGGCGAC
Organism: Apostasia shenzhenica; assembly: GCA_002786265.1. Taxonomy (NCBI): domain Eukaryota; kingdom Viridiplantae; phylum Streptophyta; class Magnoliopsida; order Asparagales; family Orchidaceae; genus Apostasia; species Apostasia shenzhenica. The sequence goes on from KZ451980.1 coordinate 3,816,146, forward strand.
TTCTCGTCGGCAGCAACTTAGGGGTTCCCAAGCTTGAGCCAAATTGGGAAGGCCCTTACATCGTGCGCAAGGTTGCTGGGTCGAATGCTTACTACCTTATGACTGCTGAAGGTACTCAGATCCCCAGGAGTTGGAGTGGGGACGACCTGAAGAAGTTTTACGCATAATCTCTTCCTTCAGTCCATCTTGGTATTCTTCATTTGTACAGATTCAATTAAAGGATTCGTTTATAGAGGATTCAAACACAAAATCCTGACTTTACTCTCGATCTGAATTTCTTTATGTTTTGGAAGTATTCAAACTTCCAACATACTCATGGCAAGTGGTCCTTATATACAAAGACACATATATATATATACTTCGACTATAATGTCGCTCAGGTATGACCTCAAAGCTCAAATCTAAAACTATCGTGTTCGAGGTGTACCGCAGAGACCGCAGTGTCAGATACTCCCAAATAAAGAGAGAGGACTGCTCCCTCCTTTGGCGCCACTAACATCGGAGCCGAGGTTAGGTACTTCTTTAGTCCGGTGAAGGCAGCTTCACACCCGTTGTCCCAGGATCCTTTCTTACTGTTGCGCAGACATCGAAAGAAAGGGGAACAACGATCACCGGCTTTTGAGATAAATCTGCCCAAGCTGTTGATCCGCCTGCTAGCTTCTGGACTTCTTTCGCCGTCTTCAGAGAGGGCATGCTTAGAATGGCTGATATTTTATCAGGATTGGCCTCTATCCCTTTGACGGAGACCAAGTATCCCAAGAATTTTCCTAAAGCCGCGCCGAAGGTACATTTAGCAGGGTTGAGCTTGAGGTTGTACCTTCAGAGAGTGTTGAGCGTTTCCCTGAGATCATCGAGGTGTTCTGTTAAAGTCTTGCTTTTGACCAGGACGTCGTCTACATAGGCTTCGAGATTCCTTCCCCTTTGATTTTTAAAGACTCTATCAATCATACGCTGATAGGTGGCACCGACATTTTTGAGACCGAAGGGCATGACTCTGTAGCAGTAGGTGTCATAGTCAGTGATAAAAGCTGTCTTCTCTTCATCCTCCTTGGCCATCTAGATTTGGTGATACCCGGAGAAGGCATCCAGAAAACTCATAACCTCGTACCCGACGGTACGATCTACCATCGTGTTGATACGGGGAAGAGGGTAAGTGTCTTTAGGGCAGGCCTGATTTAGTGACCTGAAGTCTACGCACATTCTCCACTTCCCACTGGCCTTTCTCACCATTACAACATTGGTTAGCCATCGGGGGTATTGTACTTCCCTGATGTAACCAGCTCCCAGCAGCTTTGTGATTTTCTCTTTGACGGCATCCTGTCTTTCCCCTACGATTATTCTCTTCTTTTGTGCAACGGGGGCGGCGGCTTGAGACACATTCAAGTGGTGTTCGCAAACAACCCTGTCCATGCCTGTAACATCCTCAGGAGACCATGCAAAGACATCGATATAGTCCGAAAGCAAGGCGGTAATCTCTGCCTGCTGCTTCTCATTCAGAAAAGATGAAACATTTACAATCTTGGAAGAGCCTTCACCTCCTAAGGCTACGCTGATGACCCCTTCCTGCGGTGTGACCGGTTGGGTTTCCTTGGGATCTATTTGATCGACTACAAGCAGCGCTGCTATCTGAAAGCAGCGGGTAGCTTGCATTGCGTCTCCTCGGATGGTAACAACGCCGCTAGAGGTCGGAAACTTCGCGCACAGGTTGGGCGTGGAAATCACCATCCCGAAGGAGTTTAGAGTAGTCCTCCCCAGGATGGCTTTGTAGCCCGATTTAGCTTTGATGACTGCGAAGTTGACCATGCTCATAGTGTGGCCGTTGTCATCACCAAAGGAGACGGGAAGAGTAATGAATCCAAGGGATTGGACCCTTTCACCGGAGAAATCGAGTAAGGTAGTCCCAGCGTGGAGGAGCTTAGTCTCTTTGAGTCCCATCTGTAAGAAGGCGGACTCAAACAGGATGTCGGCGGCACTCCCAGAGTCGAGGAGTACCCGCCGGACATCGAAATCGGTGATGCAGGCAGCGACCACTATCGAATCGTTATGCAAGTTGCCCTGCTGGGGGAGATCTTCACTGCAGAACGTAAGGGGGATGGATGAGGCATGATGCTCAGAGATGCCGCCAACTTCTGCTCCTTGGCGTTGAGTGGTTGGGTCAATGCTGAAGATAGCATTGATAGTTCTGGTGGACGGAGGATAAGGGCACCCTTGTTGCCTAGGGCCTACGGGTGGTAGGGCCTTGGCGGGAGTTTCAGCAGTCTCGGGGGTTTTCCCTTTTTGGGCGGCAGTGAAGGTCGGAGCCATCTGCATGAACTCCTCAAGCTTGCCTTGATTTAGCAGTTTCTCAAGCAAGATTCTGAGGCCTTGATAGCGATGAAGCTTGTGCCCATAGTTCCCGTGGAACTCGCAGTAGTTGTTGGGGTCCACTTCAGGCGGCGGCGCCGGTTTAGGTCCAGTGGGCCTTATCTAGCCCTGCTTAATGGCTGCCGCATAAACCTCGGGGAGTGACCTAGATAGAAGAAGTTTCGGGGGTTGATCTTGCCAGGGCCTCTCCCCTTGTCGATCGCGGGGTCTGGCCATTTGCATCCTTGTGACCGGGGGTTCGACACCCCGATGTTTCCTCTTGTTTCTTTCCCCGGAAACGCCTGTGTGGGGGAGGATTCAACATCCTCTAGAAGCATGAACTGACTGGCCCTAGCCACCAGCTCTGGGTAACTCTGAGGTTTGGCCAACTGTAGGGATTTGGACAAGTCCCCTACCTTGAGCCATCTCCGGAAGTTATGCATGGCCACTGCAAGCTCTACATCTTTGGCTTCTGCTGCAGCGGCGAAGAAGCGGTTGGTGTAATCCCGAAGGTTCTCTCTCTCGCCTTGCTTGATGTTGGCGAGGACCATGTCGGACATGACCATACGGGTCCGCCCTATGAAACGGGCGATCAACTCCCACTTCAGATGCTCATAGGAGGTGATGTGACCCCCGAGAAGCTTGATGAACTAGCTGAATGCTGCCCCCTTCAGTGTGTTGGCCAGGAGGTGACACCTAGTGGCCTCGTCCGGCCGGCGGTATCGAACAGCGGCCTCAAACCCTTGCACATGCTCACGGGGGTCTGTTGCGCCTCTGTAAACCTCCAACCTGGGTGGCCGGAAGTCTTCTGGGATGGGGGCCAAAAGGATGGTATCGGAAAAAGGGGCATTTCCGTCCATCGGCCCAAAGAAGGGATCAGATCCGTGATGAGGAGCTTGAGCGCTAGGAAAGAGGGGGTCTCTTCTGGCTAGAAACAAAGGGAAAGCAGGTGGGAGAAAGGCAGGTTGTGGTAGTGGACAAAGTGAAAGAGAGTTTTGATGAACCTCCTGGAAACGGAAAGGGCGTATGGGTGGTCTGGAGGAACCAGAAGATTGGATGGAGAGCGGTGCGGCTTAGGGCGCCGGCGCAAGGATTTCGGCCACCGCGGGAATCGGAAGGAGCGGAGCCGGGGCTGCTGCAGGTGGCGGAATCACCTCTGGGATCGTCGCAACCGGCGGAGGAAGAGCAGGGACCGCCGGTACCGGCGAGCGAGGAACAGGGACCGTCGCTATCAGTGGGAGAGGAAGTACTGCACAGACCGGCTGAGTCTGTCTGAGGATGACGGCCTGTTGTGCCGTAAGGGCGGTGACCATGTTAGTGAGGTTTGCGAGCATCCCCTGGAGCTCTGAAACACTGGTGCCTCTAGAAGAGGAGGCAGATCCGGCGCGTCGCCGGGAAGTGGAAGCTGAGGCTCCGTCGTCCGGCGCCCGGACAGAGGGTTCTCCTGCATGTACACTACTGGCAGTAGAGTTGGTTTTGCGCGTTCTGGCCACCATCTTTCCAGGTCTCAATGAAAACACCAGAAGATGTTGACGTAGGATGTGGGGGTCCCAGGAAACACTAGAAGAAAGAGAGTTCCGGGAGATGGCGACGTGCAAAGGGGTGGTGAGCCTGTTAATGAAAGCTCGAGGAGAAGATTAGTTCAAAGCAACCAGAAAAACACACGGAGATTTAAGGTGGTTCCGGGAGGAAATCCCCTACATCCACCGGTCGATCAGCAAAGAGATTCACTAATAGAAAAGAAAGGTGGCCCAAAGGCTCATACAACAAGCTCACAAGAGGAAAAGAGAGAGAGCAGGAGAAAGAGAGCCTTTCTTGTTCTCAAGCTCCTGTTTTACAAAAGGTGATAGAGGATTTTTGCTTTCCTTGGGATCAGTCCTCCTCCTTCGTCAGTCTTGGAGAAGGCCGGTAGTGGTGGGTGAAGCCCGTCTTGTGAAGCTCTTCTTCCCCCTCTTCCTCCCTTTTTTTGGCTGGGACTGTTCAGTGGTTTTTATAGATGTGGCATGCATAACCCCATCCCGATTTTCCGGAGAAAAGGTTATGGGCAGGCTCTGCTTGCCGTTCCGTCTGTCACTGGAGAGGTCCACCGCTGTACGAGAAGGACGATAGCTTTAAATACTGGTACCCCCTCTTGGGAAGAGTGCCCGTACGGAGAGCGGCAGGGTTAGGTGAAGTTGATTGTGACGGGCGGTACCTCGTACCCTCGTGTCCGAGGTTACGAAGGTTAATCCTGGGTCGTCGTGGACGATGGTTGGTTGAACCCTCGTGCCCGATGTTTGACCTGGGTCAAGAGTCCTGCAAAACTTAAAGCTGAGTCAGCAAATTCGTCAATCAAGTACAAGCCTGTCAGGCGCCACGTGTTCGGCCAGGATGCAGCATAGGAACCACGTGTTAACAGCTTTATACCTTCTTACTTATGAATTCTTGTTCTTTTTTCTTTTCTGATTTCGTCGTACCTTCTTCGAACACAAAGGGAAAGATGAAAGAAAATTCAAATAGAATTCATTCAGAACAAATTTTTGAAAGAAAACACATTTCATTAATGATAAACCTTATTACAAATTTTCATTTTCTTTGTTCTCTTATACATTTTTCTCATGAGCACAGAAAAAATAAAGAAAATACAAGACTTCAGAACTTAGACAACTAGTGTAATATTATCAATCTCAAATATGAGGAGAACCCCCCTTTTGAGATCAATCTATTACACTTCTGCCAACAGCAGGGCACCCTCAAAAGATTTCTCGCTTCCCTCTCTTCACATCTTCAAATCCTCCAGCTGCTGGATGAGTCTGAGGATGAGAGGAGCGGGAATCATATCATCGCCATTCCCAGGGAGAAGCTTGCTGTGGCGCCGCTGGAGGATTACTCTGGCCTTCATTAGGACCTTCGCAAGGAGAAGCAGGTGGATATCCCCAGCCGACGTAGGTACCTTTGGGAGGGACATCTCCTGAGCCTAGGCTTCCAGCATAGAAGAACTTTTCTGGGCCCTTGGGGCCGTAGAATGGAAGAACGGCTGGATCCCTAATGTTTTCCTGGTTCAGGATGCTTTCATCAACCAGCGTCTGCAGAAGAACATCAAAGGTTGCCTGGCTCTTCACATGGTGATATACGGCCGAAGCGCTGAGGATGTTCACTGCCCTTCTCACTGCCTCCTCCATGTCCTCCATGCGTCGCCCCCTCTATCCAAAGTTGTTATCTATTAGGGAGTGCATGGAGCGTACCTAGGACCTCAGCAGCTCCTCTCGGCGGTGATTTTTGAAGGCCGCCTGCTTTGCCTTCGACTCTGCCTCCCTTGCCTCCACAACTTCACTCCTGAGCCTGTTTCTCTCCTTTCTCAAAGCCTCCTTTTCATCATCCAGCTCTTTTATCCTTTTATGGAGGTCTTTGACATGAGCAGAATGAGCTTGGCCAACATCCGAGAGGGTGCGGTGAAACTCCCCCCTTGCAACCTCACCCTTACTGGCCCATTTTGCATTGCTCAGAGCTAGGAAAGTCAACTTCTCTAATTTGTACAGCATCCCTAGCTCCTCTATATGATCACCTTGAGAGCGCTTTGTGACCTACAACAAAGCACCCTCTAGCTCCGCTATCATCCGAAGGAAGCGAACCTCCCCTTCCTCCTTGCCCTTCAAATTTTTTACTATCTCCATAATCTGGGTGGTGTTCTTCAGAATCTTTTCCTCTTCTCCCTGTATCTCAAGCAAACTCTTCTTCAGGACACCCCATGTCCCTTTAATGCCAAAGGTGACATTGTGAGTGACTAGAGGAATCCCCTCCTTCTCCTTAATCCCCTCCTCCGTCTTGCCTCCTAGCCCTTCAATGCCAAGGGCAGCCTCAGAAGCAACCTGCGGAGCCTCCTTCTTCCCCTTAGTCGCCTCCTCTATCTTGCTGCCTTCCTCCTTCTTGTCCTTCTCTTCATTCCGGAGACCCACCGGGAGAAGACGAGGGAAGAGGGACTTCTTTGTCTTGACAGGGAGAAGGACTGGTTCACCAAAAGGAGCAAGACCACAAATCACCACGGGCATCTTCTTCACACTCCCTTAAGGGGGAGCCCCGAACTTGGGAAGGAGCCGCTCAATGTCATCATCTTTGAGCAGGATCCTCCCAGGCTCAAGTCTCACCCCCGCAGGAGTCTCACCCACCACAATCAGCTCCTTCCGCTCTACAGTCTTCAGATGCAGCTTGACCGGAGAATCAGAGATATTCACAACCTCCGTCGCCTCCTTGGCTGCAGTTTCTTGAGCAGACTCCAGTGTCCGCACCAGAACCCTAGAAACTTTGGCGGGCAGAGCCTCCACCTCCAGATCTACGATCGGAGCTCTCGCTTCCTCTTGCTGGAGCACATTAGCAGCCTTTTCAGCCGCCGATTCCGGCGACCTTTCAGATGGCTCCAAGGCTCTCTTCTTCTTCAGAGAAAAACCCGATAGAGTCGTCCACTTCTTCTTCTCTGCCTTCTCTCTAATGATCTACTCTCTCTCTTGCAGAAATTTTTAGAGGCTGGTGGAAGAGAATGTGAATCGGCAGGGTGCCGCCCTTGCTTTATCCTGACAGGCTTTGGGCAGCGCATCCACCATCGTGATGGTTCGCATTCCAAGGCCCACATTAATGTTTGCGCCCTGCCAATGCGGAGGGCTGATGTTAACACGTGGTTCCAGCGCTGCATCACAGCCATACACGTGGCTCCCAGGTGGCACTAACTCTTTATTTTAATACTGTTATTCTCGTAGATCTCCAACCTCGGCCACGAGGGTTCGGCCTATCATCGTCCACGATGGTCCAGGATCATCCCCTGCTAACATCAATGATGATGTTACCTAGTTGCACCTGTCGCAGTCGGCGTGACCCGACCTCGCCATTCCCCGTACAAAACACTTTTCCCAGACACTCAAACCAAGGACTCGCGTGCTCCAATCCTCACAGATCCCTAGGAGCAGTACTAAGATTAAGAAGCCTAGCTCTCCTTTTACTGACTCTGGTCCCTCCGGTGGCCGATAAGCAGTATGGACTTAGGATTTGTTTACTCCCTCTCCTTTCGGAAAACTAGGATAAAGCTGTACTGTCTACCGCCTACAAATACCCTTGAATAGGTTTCAAGGAGAGCAAGACCGGAGGGGGAACAACCACCAGAGCATAGGCAACTCTCTCATCCTCATGTTCTCACTGTATTGGATCCTCAACTGAAGAGCTCTCTCTCTTTCTTCTTTCTCTCTCTAGCTCTTTCTCCCTATCTTTTGTAATCTCTTTATACCGGTCTTCCGACTACCTTTCTGATTCATAGTAAAAACTCTCTCACTGACGCCCGATGGACGTAGGGGAACCCCTCCCTGAACCACCTTAAAACCTCTGTGTGCTGTTCTGGATGCTCTTTTCATTTTAAGCCTTAACCGACAGGCTCACCTCTCTGTGCCGCCGTTTCTCAGGACTCTCTCTCTTCGGTGTTTCTTGGGATCCCCTACATCCTACGTCAATAAATAATAATTAATCTATATTATATTTTCACATATTTTAATAGTAATAATCACTTTTATTTATATTATGTATAGTTTTTAATAAAAAATATTTTTATTTAAATTAAATTTTAACTTCATTAAAATTAAAGTTTGCAAATAAAGTCGGATAAACCTAACCTTATGCAATTTACATAAAATTCATGAATGCTAAGAAATGTCATTTTTATATCTAAATAAATTATCGAGCTCAACAAGAAAACTTTTATTCCCTAAACTTAAAACCCTAACCCTTTTCCCGTGAAACTCGGTCATTAATGGCTGTGGAATGGCCCTTCTTGAAAGAGGGTCGTAGCCTATGATGATGAATTAATACAAAAAGAAAAACATTAAGTACAAAACGTGCAATCCTTAAGGAGGATTGCACCAAAATCAGGTGGGAGGGACATATTCTGTTCCCAGCAAAAATCAGAAACAAAAGAAGAGGAAGCAACATAGTGTGCAGCCATATTGGCTTGTCTATATACATGAGATATTTTATAATGCGAAAATGAAAACAAAGTAGGAAGGAAACCATGAAATTCAATTGAGCTGGCATGATGTGGACGCTGAACAGCTTGTTGTAGTTGATGGATAGTGTGTTCGGAATCACCTTCAAACCAAACTCCTTGAAACTTACCAATCCATGGTTTAACCAGGTCTGCAGCTAAAAAAGCAGCATGCAATTCTGCAATGTTAACAGCCTGAGTAGATAAAAATTGTCCTTTGGCTTCAAGAAGTTGACCCTCAGAATTGCAGATAAGTGCCCCTATAGCAGCTCCTTTTATTCTAACAGCACTATAGGCCTTGTTTGGCATGAGCCCAAAAATGAGCAAAAAATATTTTAATAATATTTTAAATTTATTATAAATTTTAATAACTTTATTTCACATCCAACACAAATTTCAACCTTAAAAATCAACTTTATTTCACTTCCAACACAAATTTCAACCTTAAAATCAACTTTATTTCACATCCTACACACCTCCCAATATTAAAATAAATTTCTTTCCCATCAACTCTATGGCTCTGTTTGGTAATAGAAAAAAAAAGAGAATTTGATTGAAATTTTTAGTATTTTTTGAAAAATGTGTATGATGTGAAATAAAATAAGTTAGTTATATTAAAAATTGTGTATGATGTGAAATAAAGTTGATTAATTTATTGAGAATTGTGTTGGATGTGAAATAAAGTGATTGTTTAATGTTGGAATTTGTGTGAGATGAGATATAAAATAATTTTTTAAGTTTTTTTTTTAAAATAAATTTAAGATTTTGGCCATGGGTAATTTTAGCCATGATTTTTAGTCTATTGCCAAACAGGGCCTATAGAATAAATTATTTTCTCTTTCCTTACCCAAATTCATCCTCCAAGCCTTAAAAATTAATTTTCAACCAGAGTTGGGGGTTGCCAAGAAGAGAGTGGGTTAGAGCAGCCTATAAGGCTGGTGGAAACCCAGCCTATAGTGTGTGGAATGGCCCTTCTGAGGAATGTGCATGCTCGTTCACGTCATTGCCTCACCGACACCGCCGCCGCCGGTATCCATGGCATCTCTTCTCACCAGTCTCCCCGTACAATCGGTATCTTTGGACCAGAACCGTCGTTTGACGGTAGCCGCTCTCACGCTTCTCTCCCTCGTCCTCTCCCTCAAGCTTTGGCTTTGCTGCCAACTCGCTTTCTCTTGTCTCATATCCCGATAGCTGTGCTCCTACTGCGAAACACTAGATCCTTCGCATCCTACTCATCGGAATCCGAGTCGGACTCGAATCAATCGCTCCCGCCAACAACGCCCCCGAACTCCACCGATGTGGAAAGGATCTGCAAAGTTATTGACGAGCTCTTCGCTTCCGACCGCAACATGGAGGCGGTGCTGGATGAGCTTGACGTCCAACTTGAACCCGCCCTCGTTGTCGCCGTTCTCGATCGATTCCGCCACGCTTACCGACCGGCTTCTGGCTTCTTTCGTTGGGCTGCTTCCCGGCCGGGGTTTTCGCACAACCCCGATACATGCAACAAAATGCTTGGCGTTCTCGGCAAGACTAGGCAGTTCGAGACCATGGGTTCCGTCCTGGAGGAAATGGGCAAGGACGGCCTCCTCTCCATGGACGCATTCAAGATTTCCATAAAGGCCTTCGCTGCAGCCCGCGAGATGAAGAAGTGTTTGGGCATCTTTAAACTGATGAAGAAGTATGATTTGCGTTCTGGATTGGAGTCTTTCAACTGCTTGCTTGATTCTCTTGCAAAGGCTAAGCTTGGGAAGGAGGCCCAGCAACTGTTCGACAAAATGAAGGACCAATACAAACCTGATCTTCGTACTTATACCGTCTTGCTTTTTGGTTTCTGTAAGACTAGGAACTTGCTGGAGGCTGGGAGGTTGTGGAATGAGATGCTGGATAGTGGATTCAAGCCTGACATTGTCGCCCACAATACGATGCTCGAGGGATTGATTCGGGGCCACCGAAGGTGTGAGGGTATCAAGCTGTTTGAGCTCATGAAAGCCAGAGGACCTGCTCCGAATGCCCGAACTTATACTATCTTGATTCAGGATCTCTGCAAGGCAGGCAAGATGGAGCAGGCTGTTGGCTGCTTTGAGGAAATGCTGGCAGCAGGTATTGAACCTGATGTTGCCACCTACACATGTTTGATCGTTGGATTTGGAAATGCTAGGCAAATGGATAAAGTTTCGAGCTGGCTATCAAAGATGAGTCAGAATGGTTGCCCCCCGGATGCCCGGACTTATAATGCTCTGATTAAATTGATGACCAACCGTAACATGCCGGATGATGCTGTGAGGATTTACAAGAAGATGATCAAGAATGGATATGAGCCTACACTTCACACATACAATATGATGATGAAATCCTACTTCCATGGCAATAGTTATGAGATGGGGTGTGCAGTTTGGAAAGAAATGGGGCGCAAGGGAATTTGCCCTGATGTCAATTCCTTTACAGTCTTCATTGGTGGACATATACGGCATGGGAGGCCTGAAGAGGCATACAAGTACATAGAGGAGATGATTAGTAAAGGGATGAATGTCCCCCAGGTTGACTATAACAAATTTGCTGCAGATTTCTCTCGGGCTGGGAGGCCTGATGTGCTAAGCGAGCTTGCCCAAAAGATGAATTTCTCAGGGAAGTTTGAGGCATACAATGTATTGAACTGTTGGGCCGAGAGGATGAAGAAGAGAGTTAAGGAGAGGGTTCCATATCAATCTGGACAGAGGATTTTCTGAAATGTTTTCCTAACTTTTCCTGCATGCTGGTTCGCCACTGGTGAAATTGTTGTATTAAATATGTGCATAGCATTTGAAGTTTACCAATCAAACTCTTTTTTTCATGTTATATACCACGGGCAGGCGGCTTTGTCTGCAATCCTGTTCATCATATCCCGTGGTATCTTCTTTTCTTTCCTTTTTATTATGTTTTTGCCTGAATATGCAATAATTACTTATTTTCTCATTCATAGTCTGGTAAAAATCACATTATTTTCTGTTCTACTTTCGTAAGTTTAGTTAAAAGAGTTTTGGTAACTGGGTTGAGCTTCATGTTAAATTAGATTGAAGATCAATATGGTAAAAAATTTGAAGACAAATACACCTTGAACGAGAATGCATGGATTGTAGGTACCCACTAAAGCTTCATGTCGGCTGTCAGCAAAAAATGGGCAGCAGTTTGTCTAGCAAAGTTGGCGAAATGAGGATCACTCATCATCCTTCCTTTTCTATTGTGCTTCAGGCGAATGTTATCCAAAAAAAAAAAATTGTGCTTCATATGAAGCATTCAGAACTAACAGAACTACTAGAGAAGCCAAAAGGAAAATGAATAAAAATGAAGTAGAATACACAAGTTTTCTGTTTTTGGGTAAATCTGCTGTGAACAGTTGTCTTGTTGGTTTGTTACTAACTCGAGTATATTGAGATTTTATCTTTGTGTTTTAATGAGGTACTTGTAATCATATCATTAAAATAGTTGCTCATCGTGTTCCAGGTTGGTGTTTTAATATCTGACAAATGATCAAGCTCAGGATTTCTTTTCGATCATTTTATTGTCAAGTTATAATCAATTGTTTTCGCTGAAGTGAGTATCTTGCTATTCTCCATTACCACTTGCTAATATTGGTGATGCCCGTGTTTACTTAGATTAGTATTGCCCTTTGCGTTGCACTGAGACCTTAGATGTCTGCGACTATATTGTGCATAATGGATCTCATCTCTATTAGATCTTTTGATGTGATATGATACGTAATGTGCTAGCTAATACTTTTGATCAGAGTGACCTCGTTATGAGGTTTAATTGGCTTTTCTAGTATACATGAGTCTCATTTTGTCCGCCTTGCTTATGTTTTTGTTTGCAGGTGGAATTGGAGCGCGTCTTAACACAATGGCTCACTGTTGACATCTATCACTGCTATTGTTCTAGATTGATCTTTCTTTAGAGGAGGTAGTTTGCTGTGTCAATACTTGTAAATTTGAAAAACACTTAACTGCCTATGTGGCTTTTAATGTTGACTTTTTGTCGTTCGTATTTGATATTTTTGATTATTTAGCTTCCTCATGCTATTTCATTTGCCATGCATGTGTAGTCCTTCTGAAATGAAAGTCAACTTGTGAGGAGTTTTAGTAGCTCATCCTTTTATATTATGTTGTATTAGCTTAACTATTCAAAAAGAAATTATCATTCAACTGTTCAGCCGCATGTAAAATATGAATGCTTTTTAGGAGGCATTTAGTTTAATGTTATTTTGATGTGTTGTTGTGTTATTTAAACATCCCGACATCTAAATATCATTTTTTATGTAATCATTAATAATTTTTTTACAAAATTATCTACATGTATAACTAAATAATTATTTAATTTAAATAATACAGTATAACATCAAAATAATATTAAATCAAACACCTATTAGTTTATTTTTGTAACTCTATTGGAAAGATAAAATTAAAAAACAAAAATGATCATTTCTAGAATATTGAAAGAGTACTTAAGAGTTGAAATTAATACAGTATTCTTGAATAGAAAATAAATCTAAACATGTAAAAATCTAATGGTAAAATTAAATAAATGCTTTTCAAAAAAAAAATTAATGATAAGAATTAAAGGTTAAGAATACTTGATAATATATTGAATGACAATAAATATTCAAAATTAATATACATAGAATGATCGGTAAGAACTAATATTTTGACTATTTAAATATGATATGTTCTTGTTTGAAAGATGATTTTTTTTTTAAAAAAAAATGAATTATGTTATGATCTACATTCTTAATATTCCGACAAACTTTTTATATAATTAACAGATTGTTAAAAAAAATTAAAAATTTAAATTTGAATTGAACTGATGATCTGCTCATCTACAATAATACGACGTAGAATATATAGTTATAGGTTTAGTGAACTAACTCGAGTGAAGCTCCATTTTGGCCCTCAACAAAAAATGGGCACTCTTCAACACTACTACTCTAACTACAGGTCTATCAATGCTGGTGAGAGAAGGACCACTCATTATCCTTCCTTTTTCAATCACTGAAAGTCGTCTAACAAAACAACTAAAGAAACTATGAGAAAACTGAATAGAAATGAACGAAAGAGAATACATAAGCTTTCCTTTTTCCCATTTTTTTCAATGTGTATATCTGCTATTCAGAAACTACGATGGATCGAATGTCTTCGATACTCCTCCGGATCATCTTATACTCGTTCGATGGGTGAGACCTCCGCGAATTCCTGCAAATTTTACATACCAGTTGTTTGCTTATTGGTGAATAAAAAGAAACAATAAAATGCTGCTCATCAGGGAAATAAAAATGAATACTGGTTAAGATTTATAGATTTGAATGCTCTGCAATGAAATAAAACCGAGTGTTAAAGAATGAGATTGAAGTGAAACATGTTAGAGGATCATTGAATTTGATATAAAATTAAGCTGCATGTAATATCTTAATAGATTGTGTATTTATTCGAATGTGACTTGGCCTCATTATCTACGCACCATGGTAGGGAGTTGGGCACTTCCGCGGCAACCCCTTTCTTCCCGAGTGTCACTACCAGGATTTGAATCCGTGACTTGCTCTAGTACATAAAGCCTATTTGCTTGCAAATGTTAATTTTAACAAGTTTAATATTAAACTTGAATGAAGATGTTTTATTGAAAATTGTGAAAAATGTGAAATAAAGTTAGTATGTCAAGATGTGTGAGGGATGTAATACAAGTTAGTTATTATTTTGATATGTATTTAGGATGTAATTTTTAATATTTAAAATTAAATAAACTAATTCTCTTTTTCATTCTTTGCTTCTAAATACCACAATTGGGAATTGTAATGGTGTGAATTCAAATCTGAAATCTCCTAGTTCTAGGCAAACTTCTTTTTCATTGAGCTAGCAGAAGCTTCACTTAAATAGGTTAATTTTAATCTGGCTAAACAAACAGCTTAGAATCACTAGCGCTCACAAAATCCTTGAAAGCTAGAGTGATAGAAAATGCACAACTAATATTTGAATAGACTATTATAAACTCGATGCTTAATGATATTCAAATATTACTTAACCTCACTATAGACATGCCATGGTAGGGAGCTCGGCACTTCCAAAAGACATGGTAAACTTTAAATTTGAGAGAATATATATACATATATATATATATATATATATAATAAGGAAGAGATGTATGGGAAATATTTACATTAAGTTGTTGTTGTATCTGTGCTTTCTGGATGGCATTGATCAAACGCAACACTAAGTAGAAGGGCAAGAGAATACCCATTGCACGTAGAAAAAATACCTATAAAAGTTAGTGAAAGCTTCTGTCAAATAGTGAAACTTCGATAAATTGTTTAAATTGAAAGTTGACAGACATTTTTAACTTAGTGAACTCACGGTAACAAGCGTAAATGCATAATCATCAGCACTAGCAGATAGCACAGCAAAGAGATGTCTCACCAGCAGTAATACAGTGAACTGCAAAAAAAAAAAAAAAAAATTTTAATATAATCTACAAAATATTACTTCAGCATAAAGCTAATTATTAAAGTTTTTCCATTAACGATGAAGGCCGCTCACCATCAAAGCAACTAATCGGCAGTATGACGCCCCATAGCTGGATGTTTCCGAGCACTCCCCGTCTCCGTTCTCCCGCCGACGACGACTGGAGAGCAGCAACACCGAAGGGTTTTGAGGCTCATAATTGAACCGAGGCACTTCCAAACTTCCTCTGTTAAGTGATTTCACTTCTTGTTAGCAAATTTTGCCCTAGGCGGCGCACGTTAGCCAGGATAAGGTATGGAGGCTATTATGGCCCCCTTTTAGGGTCATGTTGACATGATTCTTTTTAAAAAATATAAATTTTTATATCTCAATTTTATTAATAATTTTCAAACTTTTAATGTAATTTATGATTTACAAACTAAACTTGATAAAAACTCGGAGTTTAAACTTGAATTGTGTAATTAAGAGTATGATTACCTTATGGTGACTACTACATCGATCAAATGGGCCTTAGTTGAGGGAGAAGTCACGGAATAATTTGGTTCGAATTTCTGCAAAATATTGATTACAATAATGAAATGTTAACTAAGATAAAAATAAATAAATATTTACGAGGAAAAAGTGATATCTATAGAAGGAGCAAAAAATTGTTAGATGCAAGAATGATAATTAATTAAGATCCTCAATATTATATTTAAGAATGAAAAAAAATAGCTTTTTTCACATATAGGATTTTAATTAGCAAAAAAATTTATTATAAAAATGAATTCAGATGACATCAAATAAGATTATACTCAAATCATAATACAACATGCATCATGTCCCATGAGATAAATAGTAACAAGCTTCTTTAGCTTCCTCCTCCTATAAGTATAGATCCCTAGCTCACATTTTCAAAAAGTTAAATTGCGCAAGGGCTCCTGAAATTAGAATGACGCTGCAAATAGGTCCACCATTTTGAAAAGCCTGGATTTGAGTCCCCGAGTTTATGTTTTCGCTATCGTTTGGTCCCACGTCTGAAATTTGCTGGTGTTTTACTATTTTACCCTCAGATTTTTTACTCATTCTCCATATTATTTTAGGTCCATATAAATATAACTAACAATCAAATTTAACCATTACTGTCTAATTGGACCATCCAAAAAAATGATATTTAAACTAAAAGACCAAATGACAGCGCAAACACAAACTCGGGAACCCAAATATAGGCTTTTCAAAATGTGAAACCTATTTGCAACGCCATTCTAACCTCAGGGGCCCCTGTGCAATTTACCCTTTTCAAAATAGCACATTAAATCTCTCTAATTAGAGGTGTGCTTTAATATCATTTTTAACAAGAACCAATCTGGAACTGAACCAAACTAATGAGTTTGGTCGAGTATAAATTAGTTCACGTTAAGTTTGGTTCTTAAAATATTCAGAATCGATTATATGATTCAGTTCTCGAATCTAATGTATGAGTCGGATAGAATTAAACTAGTCAAATTTAGATAAGCGGTAAAATATAAAATCCCAAAATATTTTCTATCAATCACCATAATTTAATTTATTTATAATTTGATTCTAAAAATTTAATATACTAATGAAATCTCATTTCGACATATTAAATCAAGTATTATAATTATTTTGATGTTAAAAGTTCATTTTTTTGAAATTCACAATTAAATTTTTTGTTATATATGTGTTCTACTTACTCTAATCTACATTAATCACTTTTTTACTACCTCTTGCCCTACAATGCATTTCTCATAAAAAAATTATTTTTAAATTAAAATATTTTTATTATGATATTTATTTATACTTCATATTAAAAATTATTTATTAGACTCAAATCTAACACAAACTTAATCTATGGTTCAAGTCTAAGTCGAGTCCATAAATGCATAAATATTTCACGTATATTAAAACAAATTTTGCTAGAATTGGGCACATAATAGGTAATGAATTAAACTGAATCGACCCATGCACACTGGTAGCCTCTGATTTATGAATAGATGCAATTAGGCCTTTGCTTTAAAGAGAATATGGTAACCAACATATTTAAAATTAAATGAAAATTTATTATTTGATAGAGCGCAACAGAAACAAGAAATTAATATAACTAATCCTACCTAGTAGGTTAAAATGTTAGTTTATTGTTAGAAATGACTTATATACATATATATATATATAGAGAGAGAGAGAAGGGAGGGGGGTTCTCTAATGAAGATCAAGAAAACTATTTCACTGGAAAAAAGAAATCAAACTTAACTTTCAAATTAGGAAGAGGGATGAAGGTCTCAAAAATCAAACTTTTAACTCAAAAATCCTCTTTTTAGAAATGAAACTCAAAACCCGTGCCGTAATTCATCAAAAATTGGATTCTAACCTGAAGGCAGATCTCACAAACGGTGCTCTGCTTCTCATCACACCATCTCTGTATGCATCTCCTATGAGCAAACTGGAACAGAGCTCAAAATCAGTAAAAATCAAAATTCGATTGTTCAATCAGCAGCACTTTGAAATAACTGAAAATCAATTTCTTCCGATTTTCTGCGTCCGATTACCTTGAGAGTTCCAGAGCAAGAACAGGGGGACTCCATGCTTGACGAGCTCTGCTCTTCCTCCTCATGGCAGATTCTACAGAGGTATATGGAAGAAGAAGAAGAAGAAGACGACGACGATGAAGCAGAAGAAGGAAAGGGGATTGATTCGAACCCTTCGACTAGCAATCTAAAACTCTCGTCATCTCCAGATTCCATCTCTCTCTCTCTCTCTCTCGTCCCTATTCTTTCTCTTCCGCCTGGGTCTTCAGGGTCGCTCTCTCTCCCTCTATCTCCCTTGGGGTGCATAAATAATGAAGGATACTTTACTTCCGGGACCCTAAGTTTTGAAACCGGTTGCGTGTATGTCCTACATTTCTCACCGGTCTAACTATTAAATTTTTTCATTTTAATCCGTGCAAAATCTCCCTTTCGTTCGTAAAACTTGTGCCACCGTAAAATCTCAAAATGTAAGAAAATTTTAAATTGCGAGAATGAATACAATGAGAAAATTAATAAGAGTAAATTTTATTTGAAATCCAAAGGTTACAAAGGTATTGCAAATTAGCTATTATTTTTAAAAAAATTTAATTTGGATTTCTAAGGTTGTAAAAGTACTATCATTTGGTCCTATTTAAGATATAATTATTTATTTTTTATCATTACATTATAGAATTATTATCAATTATTAATTTTTTAATTTTTTAGAAAATAATTTTAAAATTTTAATATTTATATATTTTAGTTTTAAATTTTATGTATAAAAAAAGCAATAGATGAGAAAAATTAAATTTTTAATTTTCAAAAAAAAATAAAAATAGAAAAATATAATGATCCTTTAATATATATATAAATTAATGATAAAAAATGATCAAAATTTATCTTATTTATCAGAAAAGTAACTAAAAAAGTGAAATTCTGAAAAAGAAATTAAAACTATAGTACTTTTATAATTTTAGAAATTAAAAATTTACAATGTCAAATGTTGAGTCCAATTTATAATATCCTCTCAATTTTAGGAATCAAATGTAATTTACCCCAAAAAGTAAAAAATTTTGACTAGCCCGAATCCGTTTGAAATTGAAGGCTGACCTAAAAGTGATAATTGAATGAAAAAAAAGACTGTACGACATAATTGGACCAAATTCAAAAGTTGTGAGCTAAGTGCAATCAGCTTTCAACCTCAGAGACTCTGAAGTAATTTTAGTTGCCAAAGTACACATAAACCCCCCCGATTTACTTTAATGGCGAACGTGTCCTTGGAGACCACCACTAGGACGGAATTACACGGCTTCTCGAGGACCGTTGGGGCGGCGGCGGTTGCCTTTGACTTCCGTTAAAACGAGTCGTGGGGAAGTTAGTTATAGTTGGATAAGCCATACAGTTATTGTAATTATATATATAAATTTTTTTTTATGAAATACATTTTATATCAAAAATTTGAAGATAAATACAAACTTAAAAAATATCTCCTCTTGAATACGACTTAATAACTAAACTGAAATCTCTTTTTAAAAAGCTATGCCAATACAACAGAAAGACTATTAAGTTACTCATAAGTTGATTTTCATTTCAAAAATATTGCACACTTTGTAATTATAATCATTCATAAATTTATAAATAGTTTTATATTAAATTTATAAATTTTTAAAAGTATAACTATTAATGCTAACATTTACATTTCAGATCTTATTTTTTTATGATTGAGCCAAAGTTCTTCCAATTAGATGAAATCATGCATTTGTCAAAAACTTTTAAAATTAAGAAAATTAGTCTAGTAATTTAAGTAAAAGTGCAAATGAGTTATTTTTAGAATAAAATTTTTCAAAATATGTTTATTTTTTATTTGAACATATATAAGGTGTGAGATATAATTTTTGTTATCTTTAGACACATATAAAATTAAATTAAACATGTGAAATGAAATTAATTAATTTCCTTCATGATATATAATTAATTTTAGGGACAATTATATACAACATAATATTTAATAAATATTATAGATTTTATATCTAATTCTTAAAAATTATAAAACTTATAAAAAACTCTAATTATAACTTACATTTTACATACCTGATTATTATTTATAAGCATTATTGATTTGAACGAAATATTCTTTTTATGCACTATAGTCAATTTTTAGTGTAAGATATCTAACTCTCACAATGAAGTTGATCAGCTTTAGATAGGATTATCTACTTTAGTTTTTGTTGACTTTTGGATCATTATCAGTTTATCCGAAATATCTAAATATCATCGATATTTTGAATGATCAAATTTCTATCTTATTCAAATCAATGATTAGAATCTAAAATTTATTATCGTAATTAAAATAAGCTTCAAACTTGGATGAGATAATGTAACTAGAATAAATAAAATGTGTAAAATACAATTTATAATTTAAATTTTTTCATAAATTTTATAATTTTTGAGAATTGTGTATAAAATCTGTAATATTTTATTAAATATAATATTATATAAGTAATTGTCTTTTAATTTTAATATTAAAATTTACTTTTATTTTATATCTTTGACTTAAGTGGTGTTAAATTACAATTTGATAATTTCAAATGTTTAAAATAAGATAACATGACACTTGTCGCCAAATGTAGAGGAATCAATTTGTGATGACATCGTTGACCAGCTCATTATTTTTGCCCTAATTTTTTTTAATAAATTATTGCAATAAATTTTGAATTTATAAGAGTATATTATTTTGGAGCCTAGCTAGCTATGTATTGTTCCTATTTGGTTCAATCCCAAATAGGCCTTCATCCTTTCAATTTTTTAAAATATTTTTTTCATTATAATATATAAAATTTATTTTATATTATCATTTTTTATATAAATTTTAATATTAAAATATCAAATTTAACATATTTTTAATTAATTAATTAATTTTATTTCACATTCTATATAATTTTTAATATAATTAACTTATTTTATTTATTTTTTTTCAAAAAAAAATTTAAAAACTTTTCCTTTAACATTATGTTGACATTGGACCAAACAGCTAAAATTTAATTGAGTCTCTCATTTTTTTTTTTTGATATTTATGTACATGTCAATATCTTTTAAATACATATTAGTCTATAATTTAAATTTTATAAATAAAGAGTGATATTAGATAATTTTCAAACTTTTTGGTAGATAAATTTTCCAATTTTTTTAATGAAAACCATTTCGCTTTGTTCATTTATTTCAAGAATTTTAGGAGCATTTGCATTCATATATACTATTTCTAACTATTTCATTTACATATTAAAAATAAGTAACTTTCTAGAATTTATATAAATTTTCTATAGATTCATGTTAATATTTTTTATTTCTAAAAATCGTTTTAAGTGCAATGGATCGATAATAAAAAAAAAAAACAAAGCCTTTACCGATATTTATAAAATAAAGGTAAAAATCAAGTAAAATTTGTACGTTATTTATTTCTTTAAAAAATAAGCCATAATATTCACTAAATTTAAAGGATCGGTGAGCAATTTTCCCTTAATTATTGGGATGTTTGTTTGAATGTGTTGAGCTAATATCTATAATTAAAATAACAAATTTTGTTTAGAAAAAATTGCATGAAATTTTAATATTATAACAAAGCGTAAGTATACAAATGGCAGGCATTTAAAGGAGGCAACTAATGTTGCACATCAATTTCAACCAGCTTTAAAATAACGTAAAAAATATATAGAAATGCATAAATAAATATTGCACATTAATTCTCGACTAATTAAAAACAATTGTATCTAAAGCTAGTATAAGTCGAGTTTAAGTAGGCAAATTTGATATCAAGTGTTTCCCTTGATGTTATTTAATAAAAAGAGCGACCTTACAACATTTAAATCTTATTTTAGCTCGAGGTAATGAGCCATCAAAATTTAAATTTGAGACAATCTCATTTTAATATTACGTTAAATTTCTAGTTTTCAATAGACCTAAAAGCTTAAATCTATAAATTATGATTAAAAAATAATTATATATTCTAATAATATGTAACTGGGTTGACCACATTTTGATCCTTAGGCTCTGTTTGGCAATTGACTAAAAATCATGGCTAAAATTACCCATGGTCAAAATCTTAAATTTATTTAAAAAAAAAAATTAAAAATTATTTTATATCTCATCTCACACAAATTCCAACATTAAACAATCACTTTATTTCACATCCAACACAATTCTCAATAAATCAATCAACTTTATTTCATATCATACACAATTTTTAATATAACAAACTTACTTTATTTCACATCATACACATTTTTCAAAAATCACTATAAATTCCAACCAAATCTTCTTTTTTTTTTCTTATTACCGAACAGAGCCTTAGGCTTGGATCATCATCCAAATAGTTCCAATTTTTTTATTCGTTTGAGAAAAGGACTCCTCATGAATTTATAAATTACGTTACACATCGTCTAGGCCACTTAATTTAAAGTTAACGTAATTTTCATATGGCTTGAAGTTAATTCACTCAAAATAGAATCAATCAAACTCGCAATTGACTAAATATATGTATAACATATTTTACATATTTAAATAGGTTATAATATCTTATACAAAGAGATTAAAATATAATATATAAACTAATTTATAATATTTTATAATAACACAATTAATGTATGTAATAAATCTTTTAATAAAAAAATATGGCTTATGATTAAGATTAATATCCAATATAAAATGAATGAAATTATGTGAAATGATAAAACATTAAATCTATGCAAAAGGTGAAATGAAAAAATTGTTTTGGCTATCATCTGGCTATTAATTTCGCACGAAGATAAAATAATTATTTATATATTTTTATACATATAACTCAATTTAAAATGTTAATTTTTTATAATAATTCAATAAAATATTTCATTAGAAGTTTCTCCATAAATTTTATTTTAATTATATTTATTATAAATTATTTTATTTTTAATTTAAAATATTAGATTAAGATAAAAAATTAAATTTTAAACTAATTGAATTAATAACTACATTTTATACATAAAATTTGGCTAAAATATTAAAAATTAATTAAAAAAATTAATTTTGACTCAAATCTAGTTTAAATCGATAATAAATTTAGTTTCAATTTAAATAAAATTGGACGATATATATTTATTTTTTAAAATTTTAAATTAAAAATTTTAAATTTAATTTGGAATTGAGCACGAATTAGGCTAAAGAAAGATGATTATATTTATTTATTTATTGAATGCAGATTATGATATTACGGCCGTCCTCTCAGCCGAACCACACGTGTAGAATCCACACAAACAGAGAAATTAAAACCAAACACGTCATTCAGGATAGCTCATGCACACGTGTCTGCAAACTGTGCGCATATGTGGGTCCCAATAAGGCGTGCGAGCTCATCCCCATTTGCTCAGCTAAGATGACTCAGATTCTGGTTCATCTGTTAAAGGGACCCACCAAAATATTTTTGATATATATATATATATAAAATAAAAGGAAAGCTTGTAGTTTTTTTTTATTTTGTATTTTTTATTTTTTTAAAAGGAAAGCTTGTAGTTTTTTTTATTTTTATTTTTTTAAAAGGAAAGCTTGTAGTTAATTTTATTCAGTTATTAAAACTGTTCCACACAGAAAAGCTTGTCAGAACTTTCATGATTATTACCAATTTACCATTATCAAACTTGATGATTAGTTTATTACATAATTAGACATAGTGATGCAAAGAAATATCAAAATGAGAATTTAGAGTTATTGTATTAGCATCATCCTATATATGTAAATTCAGACTGAAAAATATCATAAACATTTTAATGAATTTTATCGTATACTGAATTGCAATCTTAAATCATTATAGATAGATATCTGCTACAGAAAATTATTAATATTCACTAAAATACAGCCATTTTAATTGTTTATATCATAAATTACTTGACAAATCAAATAAATTTACTAATAAAACAAGTAATGCATTTAAATTCAATTTGTCATATCTCGAGTTTTATATTCGATTTCATCTAAATTTCATTGATATAACATCAACCTCTTCAGAATTAGATTTCTTTTCTCTTACCCAAAAATTACTTACTTATGAGCAATATAATATGAAAGATTAAGCCGAACTCTGAAAGTAAAATAATTTTTACCATTTTATAGAAAATTAATAGTGAAACCCAACCAACAATTGAAAAAAAATAGTGAAACACAGCCATAATATAACTTTTTTTTTTGATAGAAAACTATATTGTAACAAGCATATATACATCTATAAAAATATGAATATTAGTCAAATTATTTTATTTTTGAGGAAGTGACTGTCTCATTTGGTTAGAATTTATACTTGAGATATTTTATATTTTTTTAAATAGAAGAAGAAAAATTATAATTCTATTGTGATGTGAAATAAAATTAATTTTTTTATTAAAATATATGAAATAAATTTAATTTTTAAAGTTAATATCTTAATAAAATATGAAATAAATTTTATTTTTAATATTTATATGTGATATAAAATAAATTTAAAATATTGATGCACAAAAAGAACTACTGGGCTGATTATTGGGCCTTATTGCAGCCCCCAAAAGAACTTAGCGGCATATTGGGCCTCCTCGTTTGATTTGAGGAGAGATTTTCGTCCAACACAAATTTAAACTATAAAAATCAACTTTATTTCACATCCAACACAAATACGAATATTAAAATTAAAAATATTTTACATTTTACACACTTTTTAATAGTAAAATAAATTTATCTCTCATTAAGCTTAAAAAATAATTTTTTTTTTCATGTTTAAAAAAAAAGTTCGAACCAAATGAGTATTGGAGCAACACCTCGTGCCAGTAAATTCCAATTGCTTTAGAATTAGGAATGATTTCATTTGCATTTGAAATAATTCTCTTTGTAATTATATACTGTTCATCATAATAAATTTTCCAACTACCAATCCCTAAAGTTATAATCAAATTTGAGGTGAACCTTACAAATCTTTGTGTTTCGTGTGCTTTGATCAATATTTGCATCAGTTTCTTAAAAAATTGATCATACAATCAGCAGACAATGTTATTCTGGATTATGAATTATACACAAAAGAAATGGGAAATTTTTGTTATTTGTACATGAATGAAAATTAAAATACAGTTCAAATAGTTCAAGGGAAAGAGATGAGTAAGAGCACTCATGGAATGTGATTAGCTACAGTGTTCAAATTACCTCTTTTTTGCATTCGATAGTAACAGCCCACATCAGTCAGTTCAAAAACAGCATCTTAAAGGAGCTCAGAAAAGGTCCATAGATCCCATGCTGCTGCATCTGGCACTGCCTTCTGCAAATTACTGGAACTTTGAGTCCATGTCTATGAGCTCGACTGAGACAAATTGTCCTCATAGTAGCTCGCATGCTTTCCAAAGTAAAATCTGCATCTTTTGTAGCCATTTTCCTACCATTTGCCCCCACGCTGCCATCTCTTTCATTATCCCCACCCAAACTCGGACCTTGGAGACTTATTTTGGAGCTCTCCATTGAGCAACTGGTTGAAAAACTCAATTCTTGAATGGCATTGTGATCACTGAGTGATTCTAATATTCTATTTGCCTCATTAAGCAGCCCAACAGCTCGCCAAGCTTCGGCAACAAGCCTGACACTGTTATCATTGGGAACTACCCCAACCTCTCTCATCAACTGAAGCATCTCTTCTGCTTTCCAAGGCTGCTTTACCTCCCCGTAACCCCATATGATCGTCTCAAATGTTTTTATATTCGGAGAAACTCTGGATTCTCGCATTTTCCCAAAAACCCGCATGGCATCAACCATTCTAGCAGCACTGCACCATCCGCTGATGATTGTCGTGAAGGTTACAACATTAGGATGAATTCCAAATTCTTCCATCTTTGCAAGAAGGGCCTCAGCCTTACTAGGTTCTCGTGCCCGAACATAACCTTTCGCGAGAATACTGTATACTTGAGCATCAGGATCCACTCCTGCCTTCAGCATTTCGTGATAAATATCCATGCACTTAGTCATGATCCCCATGGCACCCCATGCATTCATCTGATGGCTGTATGTCACAATATCTGGTTTCACTCTGACTGCATCCATCAATTTCAGAACCTGTTCAAATTCAATTTGCATGAGCCTCGCAACAAATTGATAATATTCACAAAAAAGTAATAAAAACCATCTTCTCGAAAAACAAAAAAAACAAAAATGTCATAGCCATGAACATTACCATGTTCACCAAATGCAATACACCTTGAACTATACCTTTTTTATGTTCACATTGAACCATCCAAGCTACAAAAGGAATGGGAAAAAGTTGAAAACATGTATAAGAATTATGACTACCGACTGTGAGGAAAAATTACCATTTAATGCAAGAAGTTGAATATTAAATATTATAAAGTGCGAATCCCATGAACATGAATATTTGAGGTCTTGCAAATTGAGATTAAGATGATGGAAAATGAAAGTCAGCAAGTAACATTTCAGCCTAGGAAGAGTTAAAACCATATTTTGAAATGCCATGAATTCAACTCTTTTAAAGTGACATTTAGATGCCACCCAAAATTGAGTTACATCTAGATGCCACTCTAATTGTAATCGAAAAAGATAAAATTAGATTTTCTATTATCACTTTTTAATATAATGATATTGAACCAAAGCAAACAACTTCTTAGACATAACACAAACAACTAGATAATATTAACATCAAGATAATACAAATATCTACACAGCATTGAACCACTTCTCCTAAGATAATTGAAGTCAACTAATTAAGGTCTTAATCATTAAATTCTAGATAAGCATCAACCAATGGAATGTTCTATGATGTTTAAAAGAATTACAAGATTTATGTACAATTGACGAGTGTAGGGTTAAATGTGTAATACACTAAAACTTCCAAGGCAAGCATCCAAGTTATGCAATCCATAGGTATCCATATAACTCTATCAAAAATCATGTATAAATAACAATAATAAATTATTTTTACATGCCAAGCATGTATGTATAACAATAACAAAAGTTTTGCTTACTTCATTGACACCTGCAATGTCCTCCACATCCAGGAACCCCTTGATCAAAGTGTTGAAAACAATAACGTTTGGATGAACTCCAAGGCCCTTCATATGGTTCACACACCTCAGTGCATCATTCATTTTGGCTTCTTTGCAGTAACCGCCCACAATGATGGCCAATGACCGTTCATTAGGTTGTATCCTGCTCTGCAATTCTAAAAAGAGTTCCTCGGCCTTTTTTGTTTCACCATTTTTTGCATAAGCTTGTGCTATGGTGTTGTATGTGACAACATCCGGTTGCACGCCATAAGAAGTCATCTTATACACAACATTCCAAGCTTCGCTCTGCTTATGCTGGTCGCACCATGCTTTGATAAGTATATTGTAAGACTTCCGATTTGGTCTTGTATCAACTTCATTGAACATTGAGTCTAAAAGTTTCTGTGATTCTTCAGGCCTACTTACTATACCAAATCCTTTTATGAGGGTGTTGAAAGTACTTGTAGTTTGTCGACATCCACTTTCTTTCATCTCCTGGAAGATTTTCATAGCTTCATCCATCTTTCCAGCTTCTGAGAATGCATTGATGATGGCATTGTAAAAAATTAAGTCTGGCTTCAGTCCACTTTTCTCCACATTAGAAATCAATGTGGTAATGGCATCAAACTTTTTCTGATTAGTTAAAGCAGTTAGTAGAGTTGTATAAGTAATCAAATTAGGCCTGTGCCTATCGTCTATCAAGGCATAAAAGACAGACTCTGCTTCCAGAGAGTTTTTCTGATCTATTAGAGTTCCCATGAGTTTTGTTCTGGTGCGAACTGTCCTGCAGCTCTTGCCGCTCGAGCAACTTGGGCATCTGTGTTGCTCTTTGGAATCAGAAGAATCATTATCTTGAATTTCCAACTGACTAGAGTGATCCTTGTATACCAAATAAAGTAAAAACTTCAGCAATGCTGGCCACCAAATTTCTTGCACCAAAATACTAAATATTAGAGAAGGTATGTCGGAATGACCACCAAATTAAACTTGAAAAGAATCTAAGTTTAATCAATGCGTATGTTAAGGATATGGACTCAAAATGAAATTTCGTCCATTTTCAACCTCATTCATAACTTAATAAAATTTGCAAATACATTCTGATCTGTGTAAATGGTTTTGAATGAAAAATGCAAGTTATTACTTGCAGAAGGATAAATGTTTGAAACCAAAAATATTGTTTGTCATTAAAAGCTAGAGGAGAAAAAGAAGTCGCAACATAACTTGTCAAAACAACAAAATGATACGAACTTTACCTTGTAACACCAACCAAAAACTGAGACACTCTGATTTGCCGCTGGACCCTCGGTTTCTTGAGTTGCTGTGTTGGTTAATACTACATTTTCGTCCATGCTCCTACACAACACTGCCTTATCAAGAAGCTTGAGGAAAAAAAGGAACAGTATGATGAGTTTATAAAACTTATATGTACCTTTTCATAAGTTTAGATGATTGACCAAAAGTGAAAATTTTGGCTAACCAAGCTAGAATTTTAGTCAAAATGTTTATCAGATTCTAAATCAGTTTTCACTAATAATTAACTGATGGTTTTGAGGATCAGTTTTCACTAATAATTAACCGATGGTTTTGAGGATCGGTTTTTGCATTATTAATCGATTAATATCCATGATCACTCTTTATATATGTATATGTGCATACATACATATATAATAACATAATGTTGCTCAAAACTGGTTGCCAAACTCTAGCTCCCTAACTGCAAAAAAGTGCAACTAACTTTTGGGACATTGAAATTTTATTTGTATTTTATTTAGGTTGACAAATTATGAAATCTACTCATCGTTATTTCATCATATTCATTTGTGTTTCCTGAAATTTGGCAATAGCCTCAAACACATAAAAAGTAAAACAAAGTGCAAAACATAGATCCTGTGGTGGTATTCTCCTAGCTCAATAAGAAAGTAATGCAGTACAATATCCAAAATGAAATATTAATAGAGATTAGTAATTACAATTAACAAGTGTTCATAAAGTTGTTCAGGAATTTTTACTGACGATAATTATATAATAATTAAGAAACTATAATTTTACAAAGTAAAATGATTTTAAATATTTAGAAATAAGTCCAAATAATATTTAGTTAATTTACCAATAGTTTTAAATTAATGTAATCTCAACAAATCAAAGCCAGTGTACGCAGGAAAAGGAGTCTTCACAAAAAAATATTACCCAACAACAATTTTTAATCATATTATTATTCAGGTTACACAGGTGAGCAAATCCGGCAGTCTACATACAGATTAAATATGGCCTTGACATACTGTGGCAATAAATCAGATGGATTTTAAATCATGAACTCTACATACTCAAGTCTTTACCATCCCCATTGAACCACCCTGAGTACATATCTCTGCCAGACAAACTTGTGGTTTCACAAATCCATCCAGGCATCCACAACTTGCAATCATGAACTTGCTAGCAACACAAGCATTTAAACAAATAGTACACTTTAAGCAGCATTGAAGCAAAGAAGCTAACTACATTCTGCATAACAATCAGCTTTGAATCGCCAGCAAGAGCGGAACTGATAATCAATCCATCAAATGCATAAAGCTGTAAGCAAAATTAAACCATCGGTTACCTTTGTATGTCAATAAAATAAACCCTTTTTATGCCCGGAAGAAGAAGCAACGCCTCCTACTACCGGTGAGCTCTCTCGTGTCCACCGGAACTTACGAGCTTTCCACGGAGCCTTCCGAGCCGACGAAGTTATCCCCTTTCCCTCTCTTTGCTCTTCGTAATCCCTTCCCTCTCCCACGCCCCCCCTCGCCACTCCACGCAATTAGCGCGAGCAGATGATAAGGTGGGCCCCGCATGCTTGCTAGCGTGGTCCAGCCCTCTCAAATTGGAAAAATTATTGGGTGCGGACGGCGCACCGTTCGGACGCCCAATCAGAGGGCGCCACGTGTGTCCGGACCAAGCTATATGACACACGTGACGCTCTCTGATTGGATTAAGATCTAACGGTGCGTCGTTTGAA
Source organism: Apostasia shenzhenica (assembly GCA_002786265.1). NCBI lineage: Eukaryota > Viridiplantae > Streptophyta > Magnoliopsida > Asparagales > Orchidaceae > Apostasia > Apostasia shenzhenica. The sequence goes on from KZ451980.1 coordinate 3,845,500, forward strand.
CCCAATAACTTCTCAAATTGATTAACTAATTGAGATCAACAGTCAGTTTTTACTATGACAAAAATTCTTAAGTGCAGTACCTGTATATTTACTATTTATGCATGCATAATTACAATACTATTTCGCAATAATATTTTTTGAGCAATATCTGTAAATAGGCAAGGCATTAATACTTTAATAGCAAGTTGATGGAGCTCTAATGGACCCCACTTGCATGTTTGTGTTATTATATTTAAACATAATTTTAATATAATATGCAATGCACAATTTCAGAATCGTATTTAAATACAATTTCAACATCACGCAATATTGTATTTGACAATTCTGGCATGAAGTATTATGTGTGATGTGAAAATTGTGTTCAAATATGATTCTGAAGTTGTGCATTGCTTATAGCATTAAAATTATATTAGAATACAATATACACGTGTTAATCATGCAATACCAAAATTATATTTGAATACATTACACGCTCATGTTAATCACACAATATATTGAAATTGCATTCAAATACAATACACACTCGTGTTAACACGTAATACTAAAATTATCTTCGAATACAATTTAAGCACTGCATATTGTATAATGTTGAAATTATATTTGAATACGCTTCCAAAATAATGCATTGCATATGAATATGACATCAAAATCGTTTGGATTGCTTGATTCGATCTAAAATTTGATTTAACTTTCGAGCGATATTCAATCTTCAAGCAAAATTAACAGCCTTAAAATACAATTGGTACTCTCACATCGCCGTTAATAGTGCGCCTGACTGTTGTTTTTGTGTGAGCCCCATGACGACACATGGCATAATTTTATTGAATATGCATAAATTATCAGCGGTAGGACGTGCATGATATTATTTCTCTTTTTACACGTGAAATCTTTTAACTCTAATATTTACAGACGATATCTCCAAACATAAGTTAAAGTTAGGATGTTGGCCATAAATTCACATTCAAAATAGGGGTCTGTAATTATTGAATTTAGGGGTGCCACTTGTAAATATTTAACTTAATTTGGGAGTTTTGCCTATAAATTTTTTTTTTTTCGTGACAAATGTAAAATTTCCTTTAATCAACTATTATTATTATTTTTTGGTAACTGTGAACACAAGGAGAGAGAGAGAAGGAGGGCTTATCTAATGCAGCGATCGATCTAGATTTGTAAAAAATAGGGAATGGCTAGCCACACGCCAGCTTATCCCAGAGGAGAGAGCAAGTGGAGATCAAATGAGAGATGGGAGAGTACAAAGGGATAAAGATCATGATCAATCTGAGAAACTCAATATATATGACCGGAGGACTCAATAGAGAGAATTTTAAAAATATAAACTCGAGTGATACTATAATCTCGAGGACCAAGATACAATTTACTTATAATAATTAGATTATCATGTTTAATTAGTTCCACTTATAATTAGCCAGCTCAATTTTATAATTGCAGATAAATTAGAGCTTTTTCACTTCTACCATTAAAAATTAATTCCGTTTCATTGATCGGTTGAAATTAATCATGAAACTTCTATTTTGCTCATTTATATTTATTATCTCATTTGTCCTACTAGGTCAAAAACATGTATGATGTATTCTATAAACATGAACTAATGAGTGGGCAGATTAGCTAGCTAGCAGAGTTTGAGAGGTTGGGCCTCAACTCAAAATGAAAGCTCGATCGGATGTTTTACGTCTGAGTTAAATATGGTTCAAGTTGAATCAAAGTTACTTAATAAACACAATTTTACCTCATGAATATTTATAATTATACAAATATATAATACATATAATATTATAGATGAAGCCTATATGTATTATGTTTGTTTTTTTACTCCATCTCTTTGGTATCTACATCTAAAATAGGATAAATTGTTTGTAGATATCTGACGTTCTAGATTCTTATTTGCTGATTTATGAAATTTGAATTATTACATGTGTTTATTCCTAAGTTTCAAAGTTCATTGCCATCTTGCCCATGCATCATTTTACGTATTAAATTTACTTAAATTGTCAATTTTACTCATTTTTGTTCGAGTTTGAGCATTGAAGCTTTTGCTATCGAGTTCATTTGCCAAAGCGTATATAATTTATATCAGGAGATTTATATACATGACATATAAAACTACTATATATTGCACATAAGAAAAAACTAGAGATATATCTATCAATTGAGTTATATATTCTAATTCGTGTTCATACCTAGATCGATGCACATGTAAATTACCTTTAGAATTACTTTGTTTTACTTATAAACAGGATATATATATATATATATATATATAGGAACTTAGTTATGTATAAAGATAAATTATAGGAACTCAATTGCAATTTACACAAAGTGATCTAAATTTAAAATACTTTTTCAGTAAAAATCAACCAGACACAAAGACTAAGTAAACAAAGGAGAAAAAAAATAGGAAGTCAAAATGAAAAATGAGAAAATTAACATATCATATGAAATTAATTATCTCCATGCATATCTTCTCCTGATCCTCCACTTCTCTTAAAGTCAAACCCTAATCTTCTTCTTCTTCTTCATCTGTTGAGCTCTTCCTCCATGTGGGTCTTCTTCTTCTTCTTCTTCTTCTTTTTCATCCGTTGAGCTCTTCCTCCATGTGGGTCTTGATGGTGACGTCGGACAATGGGGAGGCGTAGCATGTCAGCACCCACCCATCTTCGATCTGCTCATCCTCGAGGAAGCTGACGTCGGACTGGTCCACCTTCCCGTCCAACACCTTGCCGGCGCACGATGAGCACGAGCCGGCCCGGCACGAGTACGGCAGGTCGATCCCGTACTCCATCGCCTGGTCCAGAATGTACACGTCGTCCGGGCACTCGTACTCCGTCTCGCCGTCCGGCATGATCAGCTTCACCTTGTACGTCGCCATCGCCGTCACCCGCCCACCGCCGACGACCTCCGCCGCCTTCACCCCGAAGAGCGCTGCCGCCGCACTCCGCCGCCCAGTGAAGGCGCCGAGGCTTGCTGCAGGCGCCGACGGTCGGCGGTGGTTATTGAAAAACGTGCTCAGCGTCGCAGCTGCGGCGGCGCCGGAGAGAGCGGCTGCCATTAATTTCTGGGTGGTGGTGGTGGTGGTGGTGGTGGTGCTGCTGCTGCTGGGGTTGGAAGAGGAAGGTGGTGATCGACACTGAGGGAAGGGGAGGGGGAATAAGAGGGAGCGGGTGAGCGGGTGAGGACGGTGCAGAAATGGACACGTGGCGGTTAACTTGCGGTGGGCTTATCTTCCCCTCCGGTTATGATCTCCACTGATTGAGGATTGATCATGAGGTGAGCGTGTGGTGGGCATGTGGTGGACGATGGATGATTTATGATCACTGTAGTACTTGGCAGTGGGATATTTTTTTGATCATCATTGATGTGCTTCCTTCAATTAACATTATTAATTATTAATTATTAATTAATTACGGTTCATGGATTATACTGATCTGGCTACACAGTTTAGATCAAAGACATATATATATAGTGTGTTGAGAAAACTCACGATTGATGTATGGGAGTACTCTTGAAGAATTTGAACTGTCAAAATTGATTCCTCGACAAAATAGGATGTCACTCGGGCCTTCAAGCAGGTGGTGATGAAGTAGTCAATTTTAATCGAATAGTCATCTTATTTGGATGACGTTGTTAATTTTACAACTCCGAGCCATTAATTGGCCAACAGAAATAATCATTCTAATGACCATCGATCTCTTGAATGGCCATTCTTGGCAAAATATTTCATTCATTCGGATAGTGAATGCTCTCACCAGCTTACGAGAGTAGTATTAAGATGAAGACCTCCTGGGAAGTCCTCGTGTTATTTTTTTCTTGAAAAAAATCACGTGTGTTAAGCGTGCATGGGCAGGAGCAACGAATGGATGGCCGACGCGCTGGGAAGCCGTCGCGTTGGGTCGAATTTCCAAAAAATCGTTTAGAAAGAAATAAATTTTATTTCGGGGCTTGAATTCCATCAAGAAAATAGAAAGCCAAAATCGGACGTCAGCGTCCCGGGTGATCTAAATAGTATTCAGCAAACTACATTACGAGCGCGACCATATCAGCACTAAAGCACCAGATCACATCAGAACTCCGCAGTTCAGCGTGCTTAGGCGCGAGTAGTACTAGGTTGGGTGACCTCCTAGAAAGTCCTCTTGTTGCAACGAATTCCGAGCGGTAAAATTGAACATTAAAAAATGATCAAAGGAGAAAACATATATCAAAACTCACACTTGTTTGAGGGGCAAGTGCGTATTTTCATTCTCAACAATAAAAATGTAAAAGTAGAGCTTCTCTTAGCCCAATAAAATAGAAAATTACACAAGAACCCTGAGTTAAGATTGTATTAATTCACATCATTACAATTCTCAAATTAGAGAAGTGAGAATTCCGTCAAGAGAATAGAAAGTCAAAATCGGGTGTCAGCATCCCACGTGAAGTAAATAGAATTCCGCAAACCAACATTATGAATTCTTGCTTGCCAAATTCTATTTGGATCACCCGTAGTGCCGCCGCCCAATTTTGGCTTTCCATTCTCTTGACGGAGTTCAAGCCCCGAAATAAAATTTATTTCTTTCTAAATAATTTTCTGGAAAACCGCCGCAATGCGACGGCTTTCCAGCGCGTCGCCCATCCCTTCGCCGCTTCCGCCCAAGCACGCTTAACTCACGTGCATTGAGCGTGCTTGGCGGGAGCGATGAAGGGATGGGCGACGCGCTGGGAAGCCATCGCGTTGCGCCAATTTTCTAGAAAATCATTTAGGAATTTTTTTTTTATTTCGAGGCTTGAATTCCGTCAAGAGAATAGAAAGCCAAAATCGAGCGTCAGCGTCCCGGGTGATCTAAATAGAATTCAGCAATCAAACCATACGAGTGCGACCATACCTTCACTAAAGCACCAGATCCCATCAGAACTCCGTAATTATGCGTGATTGGGCCAGAGTAGTTCTAGGATGGGCGACCTCTTGGGAAGTTCTCGTATTGCATTTTTTCTTTGAAATAAATCACGTGAGTTAAGCGTGCTTGTGCGGGAGCGGCGAAGGGATGGGTGACGAGCTTAGAAGCCGTCGCGTTGCACCGGTTTTCCAGAAAATATTTTAGAAAGATATAAATTTTATTTCAGGGCTTGAAATCCGTCAAGAGAATAGAAAGCCAAAATCGGGCCTCATCGTCCCGGGTGATCTAAATAGAATTCGGTAAGCAAACCTTATGAGTGCGACAATTCAACACTAAAGCAGCAGATCCCATCAGAACTCTGCTATTATTCATGCTTGGGCCAGAGTAGTACTAGGATGGGTGATCTCTTGGGAAGTCCTCGTATTGATTTTTTTCTTTAGAAACAATCACGTGATTTAAGCGTGCTTGGGCGGGAAAGGCGAAGGGATAGGCAATGAGCTGGGAAGCCCTCGTGTTGTGTCGGTTTTCTCGAAAATCATTTAGAAAGAAATAAATTTTATTTCGGGCTTAAACTCCGTCAAGAGAATAGAAAGCCAAAATAAGGCGTCAGGGTCCCGAGTGATCTAAATAGAATTCGGCAAGCAAATTTTTGGATTGCGACCATACCAGCACAAAAGCACCGGATTCTATCAAAACTCCACACTTAAGCATGCTTGGGCGAGAATAGTTCTAAGATGGGTGTCCTCCTGGGAAGTCCTTGTGTTGTATTTTTTTTAGTAAAAATAACGTGGTTAAGCGTGCTTGGGCGAGAGAGATGAAAGAATGGGCGACGCGCTGGGAAGCCGTCACATTGCGCCGATTTTCCAGAAAATCATTTAGAAAGAAATAAATTTTATTTCGAGGCTTTAATTTTGTCAAAAGAATAGAGAGCCAAAATCGGGCGTCAGCGTCCCGGGTGATCTAAATAGAATTTGGCAAATTAATTTTACGGGTGAGACCATACCAGCATTGAAGCACCGAATTTCATCAGAACTCTGCAGTTAAGCGTGCTTGGGCGAGAGTAGTGCTAGGATGGGTGATTTTCTGGGAAGTTCTCGTGTTGCATTAATTTTTAGAAAAAATCACATGAGTTAAGCTTGCATGAGCGGGAGCAGCGAAAAGATGGGCGGCGCGCTGGGAAGCCGTCGCGTTGCGTCGGTGTTCCGGAAAATCATTTAGAAAGAAATAAATTTTATTTCGGGGCTTGAATTTCGTCAAGAGAATAGAAACCCAAAATCGAGCGTCTGCGTCTCGAGTGATCTAAATAGAATTTGGCAAACTAACTTTACGAGTGCGACCATACCAGCACTAAAGCACTGAATCCCATCTGAACTCCTCTTGTTGCATTCATTTTTTCAGAAAAAATCATGTGAGTTAAGGGTGCTTGGGCGAACGCGATGAAGGAATGGGACGACAAGTTTTAAGAAAATTAGTTAGGCATCTTCAATCGAACCATACATGTGGAATCTTGATACTATATGCGACACTAGAAGCTATAGAAACTTGAGTACATATATTCTGACAAGAAATGCTTTGTGAATTTTTCCGTACTGGGAGATTCATCAACGTGATTGAGCGTGATGCAATACAACCAAAGATTTGTGAGGTGTTCCTCGACATCACCTTCATTGTTTGTACACAATCTACCAACATTGTGATTGATTCAAAACTACTTGGGCATCGTGACGCGCTGGGAAGCTTTCGCGTTGCACCGATTTTCCAGAAATCATTTAGAAAGAAAGAAATTTTATTTTGGGGCTTGAACTCCATCAAGAGAATAGAAAGCCAAAATTGGGCGTTAGCGTCAAAGGTGATCTAAATAGCATTCAACAAACTAACATTACGAGTGCAACCATACCAGTACTAAAGCACCAGATCCCATCAGAACTCTGCAATTAAGCGTGCTTAGGCGAGAGTAGTACTAGGATGGGTGAACTCCTAGGAAGTCCTCGTACTGCATTCTTTTTTCCTTTTATTCCTGAAGCACTGGGAAGCCATCGCGTTGCGCCGGTTCTCCAGAAAATCATTTAGAAGGACATAAATTTTATTTCAGGGCTTGAACTCTATTAATAAAATCGAAAGCCAAAATTGGTCGGCAGCATCATGTGTGATCTAAATAGAATTCGGCAAGCAAACCTTACGAGTGCGACCATACCAATATTAAAGCATTGGATCTCATAAGAACTCCACAGTTAAGCATGCTCGGGTGTGAGTAGTACTTGGATGGGCAATTTCCTGGGAAGTCCTCGTGGTGCATTCTTTTTTTGAAAAAAATCACGTGAGTTAAGCGTGCTTGGGCGGGAGCGGAGAAGGGATGATCGACGCGCTGGGAAGCCATTGCATTGCATCGATTTTTCAGAAAATCATTTAGAAAAAAATAAATTTTATTTCGGAGCTTGAATTCTGTCAAGCGAATAGAAAGCCAAAATCGGGCGTCAGCGTCAAGGGTGATCTTAACAGCATTCGACAAACTAACATTATGAGTGAAACCGTACCAGTACAAAGCACCAAATCCCATCAGAACTCAGCAGTTAAGCGTGCTAGGGTGAGAGTAATACTAGGATGGGTGATCTCCTAGGAAGTCCTTGTGTTGCATTCTTTTTTGGAAAAAATAATGTGAGTTAAGCGTGCTTGTGCGGGAGTTGCGAAGGGATGGGCGATGAGATGGAAAACCGTCGCGTTGCGACGGTTTTTCAGAAAATCATTTAGAAAGAAATAAATTGTATTTCGGGGCTTTAAATTCTGTCAAGAGAATAGAAAGTCAAAATCGGGCGTAGCGTCCTGGGTGATCTAAATAGAATTCGACAAACTAACTTTATAAGTGCGACCATACAAGTGCTAAAGCAACTGATCCTATCAGAACTCCTCTAGTTGCATTTCTTTTTTTGAAAAAATCACATGAGTTAAGCGTGCTTGGGCAAATGCGATGAAAAAATGGGCGACGCTCTGGGAAGCCACGCATTGTGCCAGTTTTCCAGAAAATCATTTAGAAAGAAATAAATTTTATTTTCGGGTTTGATTTCCGTCAAAAGAATAGAAACCCAAAATCAGGCATCAGCGTCCCGAGTGATCTAAATAGAATTCCATAAACTAACATCATGAGTGTGACCATATATACAATAAAATACCGGATTCCATCAGAACTCTGCAGAAAAGCGTGCTTGGGAGAGAGTAGTATTAGGATGGATGACCTTTTGGGAAGTCCTCAGGTTGCATTCTTTTTTGAGAAAAAAATCACGTGAGTTAAGCGTGCTTGGGCGGCAGCGGCGAAGGGATGGGCGACGCGCTAGAAAGCCATCGCATTGCGCCGGTTTTCCAAAAAGTTATTTAGAAAGAAATAAATTTTATTTCGTGGCTTGAATTCCTTCTAGAGAATAGCAAGCCAAAATCGGGCATCAGCGACCCGGGAGATCTAAATAGAATTCTGCAAACTAATCTTACGAGTGCAACCATACCAACTTTAAAGCACCGGATCTCATCAGAATTCTGCAGTTAAGCATTATTGTGCGAGAGTAGTACTAGGATGTGTGACCTCCTTGAAAGTCATCGTGTTGTATTCTATTTTTGGAAAAAATCACGTGAGTTAAGCGTGCTTAGGCGGGAGCGGAGAAGGGATGGGCGACGTGCTGGGAAGCCGTAGAGTTGCGCCGGTTTTCCAAAAAATTATTTAGAAAGAAATAAATCTTATTTCGGGGCTTAAACTTTGTCAAGAGAATAGAAAGCCAAAATCGGTCGGCAGCATCCCGGGTGATCTAAATAAAATTCAGCAAGCAAACCTTAGGAGTGCGACCATACCAACATTAAAGCACTAGATCTCATTAGAACTCCGCAATTAAGCGTGCTTGGACTAAAGTAGTACTAGGTCTCCTGCGAAGTAGTCGTGTTGTATTCATTCTTTGGAAAAAATCAAGTGAGTTTAGCTTGCTTGGGCGAGAGCGGCGAAGGGATGGGCGACGCACTGGGAAGTCATCGAGTTGGCCGGTTTTCTAGAAAATCTGTTAGAATGAAACAAATTTTATTTCGAGGTTTGAATTAGGCAAACTAACTTTACAAGTGCGACCTTACCTGCTCTAATACATCGGATCCCATCAGAACTCTGCAGTTAAGATAGCTTGGGCGAGAGTAGTACTAAGATGTTTGACATCCTCGTAAGTCCATGTGTTGTATTCTTTTTTTGAAAAAAATCACGTGTGTTAAGCGTGCTTGGGCGGGAGAGGCAACGGGATGGGCGAGGCGATGGGAAGCCATCGCGTTGCGCTGGTTTTCCAGAAAATCATTTAAAAAGAAATAAATTTTATTTTGGGGCTTGAGTTTCGTCTAGAGAATAGAAAGCCAAAATCAGGCGTCAGCATCCCTGGTGATCTAAATAGAATTCGACAAACTAACACCATAAGTGCGACCATACATGCAATAAAGCATCGGATTATATCAGAACTCCGCAGTTAAGCATGCTTGGGTGAGAGTAGTACTAGGATGTGTCACCTCCTGGAAAGTCATTGGTGTGCTTGGGCGGCAGCGGCGAAGAGATGGGCGATGCGCTGGAAAGCCGTCGCGTTGCGCTGTTTTTCCAGAAAATCATTTAGAAAGAAATAAATTTTATTTCGGGGCTTGAATTTCGTCTAGAGAATAGAAAGCCAAAATCGGGCATCAGCGTCTTTGGTGATCTAAATAAAATTCGACAAACTAACACCATAAGTGTGACCATACATGCAATAAAGCACCGGATTCTATCAGAACTCCGCAGTTAAGCATGCTTGGGCGAGAGTAGTACTAAGATGTGTCACCTCCTGGAAAGTCATCGTGTTGCATTCTTTTTATGGAAAAAATCACGTGTGTTAAGTGTACTTGGGCGGCAGCGGCGAAGGGATGGGCAACGCCCTGGAAAGCAGTCGCGTTGCGCCGGTTTTCCAGAAAATCATTTAGAAAGAAATAATTTTTTTGTGTGGCCTTGAATTCCGTCAAGAGAATAGCAAGCCAAAATCGGGCGTCAGCGACCCGGGTGATCTAAATAGAATTCTGCAAACTAATCTTACGAGTGCGACCATACCAATATTAAAGCACCGGATCTCATCAGAACTCCACATTTAAGCGTTCTTAGGCGAGAGTAGTACTAGGATGTGTGACCTCCAGGGAAGTCCTCGTGTTGTATTCTTTTTTTAGAAAAAAATCACGTAAGTTAAGCGAGCTTGGGTAGGAGCGGAGAAGGGATGGGTGACGTGCCAGGAAGCCGTCGAGTTGCACCGGATTTCTAAAAAATCATTTAGAAAGAAATAAATTTCATTTCGGGGCTTGAACTCTGTCAAGAGAATAGAAAGCCAAAATCGATCTGTTGCATCCTGGGTGATCTAAATAGAATTCGACAAGTAAATCTTACGAATGCAACCGGGCCAGTACTAAAGCACTGGATCTAATCAAAACTCCATTGTTATGCGAGCTTGGGCCAGAGTAGTACTAGGATGGGTGACCTTCTGGAAAGTTCTAGTATTACATTTTTTCTTTGGAAAAAATCACGTCAGGTAAGCATACTTGGGCGGCAGCAGCGAAGGGATGGGCGATGCGCTGGAAAACCGTCGCAAACTCATTTTGTACGAAATAAATTTTATTTTGGGGCATGAATTTCATCAAGAGAATAGTAAGCCAAAATCGAGCGTCAGCGACCTGGGTGATCTAAATAGAATTCTGCAAACTAATCTTATGAGTGCGACCATACCAACATTAAACCACCGGATCTCATCAGAACTCGCAGTTAAGCGTTCTTGGGCAAGAGTAGTACAAGGATGTGTGACCTCCTGGGAAGTACTCGTGTTGTATTTTTTTTCGAAAAAATCACGTGAGTTAAGAGTGCTTGGACGGGTGTGGCGAAGGGATGAGCGACGGGCTGGGAAGCCATCGCGTTGCATCGGTTTTCCAGAAAATCATTTAGAAAGCCAAAATCAAGCGTCAGCGACCCGTGTGATCTAAATAGAATTCGGCAAACTAACTTTACGAGTGCTACCATATCAGCACTAAAGCTGTGAATCCTATCAAAACTCTGCAGTTAAGCTTGCTTGGGGGAGAGTAGTACTAGGATGGGTGATCTCTTTGGAAGTTCACGTGTTGCATTTTTTTGGAAAAAATTATGTAAGTTAAGCGTGCTTGGGCGGGCATGACGAAGGAATAAAATTTATTTCGGTGCTTGAACTACGTCAGAAGATCAAGCAAGCCAAAATCGGTCGGCAGCATCCCGGGTGATCTAAATAGAATTCGACAAGCAAACCTTACGAGTGCGGCCATACCAACATTAAAGCATCGGATTTCATCAGAACTCCACAGTTAAGCGTGCTTGGGCGGAGCAATACTAAGATGGGTGACCTCCTGCGAAGATCTCGTGTTGAATTTTTTTTTTGAAAAAATAACGTGAGTTAAGTGTGCTTGTGCTGGAGCGACGAAGGGATGGGTGACGTGCTGAGAAGCCGTCGCGTTGCGCCGGTTTTTCGAAAATCATTTAGAAAGAAATAAATTTTATTTCGGGGCTTGAATTCCGTCAAGAGAATAGAAAGTCAAAGTCGGGTGTCAGCGTCCCGGGTGGTCTAAATAGAATTCGATAATAACTTTATAAGTGCGACCATACCAACATTAAAGCACCGGATCTCATCAGAACTCCACAGTTAAGCTTGCTTAGGCGATAGTAGTACTAGAATGTGTGACCTCTTGGGAAGTCCTCGTGTTGTATTCTTTTTTGGAAAAAAGCATGTGAGTTAAGCATGCTTGGGCGGGAGCGACGAAGGGATGAGCAACATGCTGGGAAGCCGTCGCGTTGCGCTTCGGCAAGCAAACCTTACTAGTGCGACCATATCAACATTAAGGCACCAGATTTCATCAGAACTCCGCAATTAAGCGTGCTTGGGTGAGAGTAGTACTAGGATGTATGACCTCCTGGGAAGTCCTCGTTTTATATTCTTTTTTTTGGAAAAAATCACGTGAGTTAAGCGTGCTTGGGCGCGAGTGGCGAAGGGATAGGCGACGAGCTGGAAAGCCGTCGCGTTGCGCCGGTTTTTTGGAAAATTATTTAGAAAGAAATAAATTTTATTTCGAGACTTAAATTCCTTCAAGAGAATAGCAAGACAAAATCGAGCGTCAGCGGCCCGGGTGATATAAATAGAATTCGATAAACTAACTGTTGACACGTGGTTTCAGCACTACAGCACAGACGTACACGTGGCTTGTACATGGCACTAACTTCTTATTTAAATACTGTTATTCTCGCAGGTCCCAAACCTCGGCCACGAGGGTTCGGCCAAGTATCGTCCTTGATGAATCCAGATCATTCACTGGCAACATTGATGATGATGTTCCTCAGCTGCACCTGTCGCAGTTGTTATGGCCCGACCGCGCTGTTTCCTATATAAAATACTTTTTTCAGATACGCAAATCAAGAACCCGCATACTTCAGTCGTCACGGATCCCTAGAAGCAATGCCAAAGATCAAAAAGTTAAGCTCTCCTTTTACTGCCTTTGGTTCCTCCAGTGGCCGACAAGCAGCATTGATCTAGAATTTGTTTACTTCCTTCTCTTTCGGAAAACCAGGACGGAGCTGCACTGTCCGTTGCCTACAAATACCCTTGAACAGGATTCAGGAAGGGGTACGGGAGCAGAATCTTTCTCATACCTTTGTAACAAGAGCTCTCTCTCCTCTTTCTCACTCTTTGTACTGGTCTTCAGACCACTCCTTTGATTTATAGTGAAACCTCCCCTCACTGACGCCCGGCGGACGTAGGGGATTTCTTCCTTGAACCACCTTAAACACTTGTGTGTTATTCTGGATGCATATTACTTTCTTTTAAGCTTTAATCATCAGGCTTAGCCCTCTGTGTGCTGCCGCTTATCGGGACTCTCCTTTTTTCTCTCTATCTTTCAGGACCCTCTGCGTCTTACGTCAATATTTTCTGGTACTTTCATTGAGACCATGAGAATATGGTGGCTAGAACATGCAGAACCAACTCCATAGCTCGCAGTGAGCATGCAGGAGAACCATCAGTCAGGGCGCCAGGTGGCGAGGCTTCCGCCTTAACGTCTCGGCGTCGCGTCAGATCTACTTCTTCCTCCAGAGACACCCGCATTATAGAGTTGCAGGGAATGTCGGCAAACCTCACCGATCTGGTTACTAGCCTTACAGCACAGTAGGCTGTGATTCTCAGGCAGACTCAGTCAGTTTGCGCCACCATCCTACCACTTGCGCCTCTTCTGCCGATTGCAGCAGCCCGTGATCCTCCTCCGCCGGTTGCCGTGACCCGTGATCCCCTTCCGCCGATCACGGTGGCGCTGGCACCTCTCCCACCAGTTGCGACGGCTTCTGCTCCTTTGCCGCCGTTGCAGCGCCTTCCATTCAGTCATCTATTTCTTCTCGGCCGACCAGACATCCTATACCTCCTCAAGAGATTCCTCGAAATCCTCTTCCATCATGTCCACTACCACAACCTACCTTTTTCCCTCCTTTCCTCACCGGATGCAATCTCCTCTTTACCGGAGCTCAGGCCCTCCTACATGGACCTGACCCTTTCTTTGGCTCGTTGGATAGCAATGCTCTTTTCTCTGATGCCATCCGGCAAGAGCTAGTTCCAGAAGACTTTAGGCCACCCCGATTAGAGGCCTACAGGGGTGCTACTGACCCCCGCGAGCATATTTAGGGTTTTGAGGCCGTTGTCTGTTATCGCCAGCCCGACGAAGCCACCAAGTGTCACCTTTTGACCAACACTCTGAAGGGACCAGCCTTCAGTTGGTTCGTCAAGTTGCCCAGGGGGCACATCTGTTCCTACGAGCACCTAAAGTGGGAGTTAATCACCTGCTTCATTGGCTGGACACGGATGATCGTTTCTGACATGGTGCTCGCCAACATCAAGCAGCGTGAGAAGGAGATTTTACAAGACTACACCAACCGCTTCTTCACCGCAGCAGTAGAAGCAGAAGACGTAGATCCTACTGTAGCTATGCACAACTATCGGAGGGGTCTCAAGAGCGGTAATTTATCCAAATCCCTATAACTAGCTAAACATCGAAGCTATCCGGAGCTGGTTGCCAGGGCCAGCCAGTTTGTGCTGTTGGAAGACGCTGAGGCTTCTCCATCCAATGTCTCTGAAGTTAAGAAGGAGAAGAAGAGGAAACATAGGGGCGGCGAGACACCGTCCACGATGATTCATAGAGGAAGGAATCACAGCAGGAACAGAAGGAGGCCGCAGCAGATCCATGAGCAAAAGCATTTCTTCTCCCAGCCGCTTATTGAAGTGTACACAGCGGCCGTGAAATGAGGGTGGGTTCATCTCACAGGACCCAAACCAGCACCGCTGGTCGGAGTAGATCTAGAGAATTACTATGAGTTCCATGAGAACTACCGGCACAAGTTTCACAAGTGCTGCGCATTAAGGGCCTTGCTCGACAAGTTGGAGAATCAGGGCAAACTCGAAGAGTTTATACTAATGGCACCTACATTCAATGCCGGACAAAAGGGCAAGGCTCCGGCAGATGTGGGAGCTCCAACCCGAGTCTCACCGCTTCTGGACCCTAACCGACCCTATCCCCCCACTATCAGAACCATCAACGCCATCTTCAGTGTTGACCCTGTCGCTGCACACTGCCAAGTGGTTGAAATGGAGGGCATCTCTCATCAACTCTCTTCTTTCATCCCACTCATTTTCTGTCATGATGATCTTTCCCGCATAGGCAACCCTGACAATGACCCGATAGTGGTCACTACCCGTGTTGCTGACTTTGATGTTCGGCGAGCACTCCTCGACTTAGGAAGTGCAGCTGATATCCTATTTGAATCTGCCTTCCTCCAGATGGGCCTCAAGAAAACGAATCTTCTCCATGCTACCTTACTAGGTTTCTCTGGGGAGAAGGTTCAGCTGCTGGGATTCATCTCCCTGTCGGTCTCTTTCTGTGACGACAACGGCCACGCTATGAGCATGGTGAACTTTGTGGTCATCAGAGCTAGGTCAGGCTATATTGCTATCCTCAAAAGAATGACACTTAACTCTTTCAGGATGGTGATTTCTATGCCCCATCTCTGCGCAAAGTTCCTTACCTCCAGCGGCATTATCACCATTAGAGGAGACCTCCGGCAGGCCACCCGGTGTTTCAAGATCGCCGCACAGCTCGTCGTCGATCAATTGGACTCGAGGGAGTCCCAACTTGTTGTGCCACAAGAGGGGGTTGTCAATGTACCAGTAGGGGGAGGAGATTCTTCTAAACTTGTAAATATGTCTTCTACCATGAATGCATAACAGCAAGCAGATGTCACTGCTTTGCTTTCTAAGTATGTAGATGTCTTTGCTTGGTCCCTCGAAGATATCTCGGGAATCAACAGGGTTACCTGTGAGCACCATTTGAATGTATCGGCTGCTGCCACTCCCACAAAACAGAAGAAGAGGGTAGTGACAGGGGAAAGGCAAAGCGTCGTTGAAGAGGAGATCAACAAATTGTTGAAGGCGGGATACATCATGGAAGTCCAATACCCACAATGGCTTACCAATGTTGCCATGGTGAAGAAAGCCAATGGGAAATGGACGATGTGTATAGACTTCCGAGCACTCAACCAGGCTTGTCCCAAAGACACTTATCCTCTCTCGCACATTGATATGATGGTAGATCGCACCTCCGGATACAATGTGATAAGTTTCTTGGATGCTTTTTTAGGATACCACCAAATCCGAATGGTCGAGGAAGACGCAGGAAAAACTGCTTTTATCACCAACTTTGGCACTTATTGTTATAATGTTATGCCCTTCGGTCTCAAGAAAGCTGGTGCTACCTATTAGCGTATGATCGATGCTGTGTTCAAAGGACAAAGGGGGAGAAATCTTGAAGCTTATGTCGATGATATCCTGGTCAAAAGTTGGAGCATGGAAGAGCGCGGAAGAGGATAGTTGTCTTTGGGACAGGCCTGGTTGAGTGCTCGGAAGTTTATACACATTCTCTACTTCCCGTTGGCTTTCTTTACCATGACAACATTGGTAAGCCATTGCGGGTATCGGACCTCCCTGATGTAGCCTGCCTTTAGCAGTTTGTTAAGTTTTTCTTCGACAGCATTCTGCCTTTCTTCTGCCATGACCCTTTTCTTCTGCTTTGTGGGAATGGCGTTAGGTGATACATTCAAATGATGTTCACAAGTAGCCCTGTCGACCCCCAAGATATCTTTGGGGGACCAAGCAAAGATATCTATATACTTAGAAAGCAAAGCAGTGACACTTGCTTGCTGATTTGCATTGATGAAAGAAGATATATTTATAATTTTAGAAGAATCTTCTCCCCCAAATGGTACATTAATAACCCGTTCCTGTGGTCTTACCGGTTGAGACTCCCTCGGGTCCAAATGGTCAACAACAAGCTGAGCTACGATTTGGAAACATCGGGAGGCCTGTTAGAGGTCTCCTCTGATGGAGACAACGCCGCTAGAGGTAGGAAATTTTCGCAGAGATGAGGCATAGAGATTAACATCTCGAAAGAGTTGAGCGTTGTTCTCCTGAGGATGACATTGTAGCCTGACCTGGCTCTGATGATCGTGAAGTTTACCATGCTCATGGTGTGGCCATTGTCATCATAGAAAGAGACCGTCAGAGAGATTAATCCCAGCTGCTGAACCCTTTCCCCAGAGAAACCCAGCAAGACAGTTCCTGCATGGAGAATGTTCATTTTCTTGAGGCCCATCTGGAGGAAGGCGGATTCAAATAAGATATCGTCCGTGTTTCCTGAGTCGAGGAGCACTCGTCGAAAATCAAAGTCAGCGACACAAGCATTGACCACTATCGAGTTGTTGTGAGGGTTGCCCATGCGGGGAAGATCTTCATGATAGAAAATGAGTGGGATGGAAGATGAGGGGTGATGAGAGATGTCGCCAACCTCTATTACCTGGCAGTGGACAGCGGAAGGATCAACACTGAAGATGGCGTTGATAGTTCTTGCAGCAGGGGAATAGGATCGCACTGGTCGGCTAGGGTCCAAAAGCGGCGAGACTCGGGTTGGAGCCCCCACGTCTGCTGGGGCCTTGCCCTTCTGTACGACATTGAATATAGGCGCCATTAGCATGAACTCTTCAAGTTTGCCCTGATCCGCCAACTTGTTGAGCAGCGCCCTCAGTGCGCGGCACTTGATAAGCTTGTGCCCGTAGTTTCTGTGGAACTCATAGTAATTCTCCGGATCCACTCCGGCCGGTGGCACTGGTTTGGCTCCCGCAGGACGAACCCAACCTTGCTTCACGGCCGCCGCATATACTTCAGTAAGCGACCGGGAGAAGAAATACTTTTGCTCATGGATTTGCTGTGGCCTTCTTTCATTCCTACCATGATTCCTTCCTCTATGAATCATCCTGGACGATGGTTTATCACCCCGGTGTTTCCTTTTCTTCTCCTTCTTGGCTTCGGAGACGTCGGGGGGAGAGGCCTCAGCGTCCTCCAATAGCACAAACTGGCTGGCCATGGCAACCAGCTCTGGATAGCTTCGAGGTTTAGCTAATTGGAGGAATTTGGACAAGTTACCGCTCATGAGACCCCTTCAATTGTTGTGCATAACTACGGCAGGATCTACATCTTCTACTTGCATTGCCGAGGCGAAGAATCGGTTGGTGTAATCTCGCAGACTTTCCTTCTCACCCTGTTTGATGTTGGTGAGCATCATGTCACAAACAACCATCCGTATCCGGCAAATGAAGTGGGCAATCAACTCCTATTTTAGGTGTTCGTAGGAATAGATGTGACCCCTGGGCAGCTTTACAAACCAACTAAAAGCCACTCCTTTCAGAGTATTGGCCAAGAGGTGACACTTAGTGGCTTAGTCGAGCTGACGATAGCAGATAGCAGTTTCAAACCCATGAATATGCTCCCGAGGGTCAGTAGCGCCATGTAGGCCTCAAGTCGGGGTGGCCTGAAGTCTTCTGGGACTGGTGATTGCCGGATGATATCGGAGAAAGAAGCATTGCTATCCAACAGGCCAAAGAAAGGGTCAGGTCCATATAGGAGGGCCTGAGCTCCGACAAAGAGGGGGTTCCGTCTGGTGAGGAAAGGAGAGAAAGCTGGAGGGAAAAGGGTAGGTTGTGGTAGTGGACATAGTGGAAGAGAATTTTGAGGGACCTCTTGAGGAGGAAAAGAATGTCTGGGCAGCCGAGAAGAGCTAGATGACTAAACGGAAAGAGCCGTCGTGACTGGCAGGAGAGGTGCAGGCGCCGCCGCGACCGGTGGAAGAGGATCACGAGCCACCGCAGCCGGCGAAAGAGGATCACGGGTCGCCGCAGCCGGTGGAAGAGGTGCAAGCAGCAGGACGACGGCACAAACTGGCTGAGTCTACTTGAGGATCACAGCCTGCTGTACTGTAAGGCTAGTAACCAGATCGGTGATGTTCGCCAGCATCCCTTGTAACTCCGTAATGCGGTAATCTTTGGAGTAAGAAGTAGATCCGGTGCGACGCTGAGACGTTGAAGCGGAAGCCTCATCACTTGGTGCCCTGACAGATGTTTCACCTGCATGTATGCTGTGGGCTGCGGAGTTGGTTTCTGTGTATTCTAGCTACCATCTTCTCGGAGTCTCAATGAAAGCACTAGAAAAATATTAACGTGGGATAGAGAGGGTCCCAGAAGAGAGAAAAATGGAGAGTCCCGAGAGATGGTGGTACGCAGTGAGTTAAGCTTGGTGATTAAGGCTCACAGTGACAAGCACCAGAAAAGCACACAGATATTTAAGGTGGTTCAAAAAAAAAATCTCCTACGTCCATCGAGCGATCAGCGGGAGATGATTTCACTAGAAAAAGGAAGAGGGTGGTCGAAAAGACCAGTACAAAGAGTGAGAGAGAGGAGAGAGAGAGGAGAGAGAGAGAGCTTTCTTTATCTTTAGCTCTTGGTACAAAGGTGATAGAAGAAAGATTCTGTCTTTCCAACCTCTCCTCCTTGATGCTTTTATAAGGATGTTTATAAGCAACGGATAGTGCAGCTCCGTCCTGATTTTTCGGAAAGAAATGTAGTAAACTAATGTTGAACCCACGCTGATGGCTTCCTTGCTGTCAGCCATCGGAGGAGCCGGAAGTAGTGGGTGGAGAGCTTGACTTCTCAATCTTGTCATTTGTTCCGAGGATCCGTGATGGCTGGAACATGCGGGTCCTTGATCTGCGTGACTGGGAAAAGCGTCCTGCATTGGAAACAATGCGGTCAGACCACGCCGACTGCGACAGGTGCAACTGAGGATCATCGATGTTGCTAGGGGATGATTCCGAGTCGTCGTGGATGAGGTTTGACTGCACCCACGTGGCCGAGGCTTGGGACCTGCGAGAATAATAATATTCAAAAAAGAAGTTAGTGCCACCTGTGAGCCACGTTTACGGCTATGATGCAGTGTTGGAGCCACATGTTAACAGTATCATTCTAGTTTAAGATTTCCTGAGCATGTAGTTGTACAGCTCCAAGATGTATTGAGTTACATTTTGGAGAATAGTAGTAATTTGCCTAACATTTAAATTTTATTATTTACCTTTGAACCACCTTTTTCTTTTATATTTACATATATACCTTGTCAAGTATAAGTATTTATGAATTATAAATTAAATTCAATGGTGATATACATATATGTATGTATGTATGTATGTATGTATGTATGTATGTATGTATGTATATATATATTGAAGTAATGTGTATGTTTAAAAATCAAATTTATATATAATGCATATATTTATAAGTATATGAAAATCAGTATATGTATTAAAATGTTTATTATATATGTTTACAAATACATATATATATATATATATGCATTTGTTATACATATGTGTACGTGTATTTACTGATGTGTGTGATAATGTTTAAAAGTTAATCAAAACAGTGATGCTTAATTCATAAAGTTAAAAGATAACATATAAATTATTATGTAACTGAAGAACTAAAAAAATTATATAAATAAAGGATAGTATATTAGAAATTATAATTGTACCTATTAATAATATTTAAGATTTAAGTGTCTTACAATTTAAAAGATGATTTGTAAATAAATTATAAAATTATCAAAAGCTGATTTTGCCTAAATTAAACCATGAATTTTTCGACTACCCTTACAAAAATATTTAACTTTGTCGTCAATTTTGTGAGAGTTTCGAGAGCGGGAAGGAATAGAAGTGGAGAAAAAAATTAAGAAAATATTTTAATAATTTTCTAAATAAAAGTAATGTTGAGGGATGCAGAGTTTGAATTATAGTGATCAAATTGTCTGATTTATGTAGGTATTCATGAATTTTCCTTGTAATTTTAATATAAAATTTGGATGCGTTAATTTTTTTTTTAATCTAAAGGTTTAATTAAATTTATGGCTAAAATATGAAAATCCTGAATCCACTGAGCATAACAATAATTTAAACATGTGACGCTCGCCGCCGGTTCTGCACACAATTTTCTTTCAAATTGTCGTATGCGACTTTCCGCATGGATAATGTTATGCGACCGTCAAAATTGGTGAATTATAACTCACGAATTTTGGAGAAAATTTTCGGTTGCCAGCCTGCCGCCCGCACGAAAATCCAAATAAACATTTGTATGCGGATAATTAAAATGGCAACAGTCCATTCGTCGCGTGTCTACTTAAATTACAAAAAAGTTCTATCACTTCCTATATTTTACATAACAAACATCACTTTTTTAAAAAAATTTATTTTTTTTTGGACAAATTGCATTCGGGTCCTGAGCTCATGAGGTCATTGCAAATTGATCTAGATTTTTTAAAAATTCTAATTTTGGTACCTTAAGGCTGTAAAAGAGCTCCAATTGTAGTCTCACTTTTAGAACTTTGCTTTTTTCATTGATTTTTTTATAAATCTCTATTATCGCTTATTTTATCGACTCTGGAAAGTTAAAACTACAATGTCTAAAAACCCAAAAATTTTAAAGATATAGAATAATTTTAGGACATAATAGTTAAAAATTAATAATTATATCTTAATAAAAACCAAATGATAATACTTTTAACTCAAATTAAAATTTTTTAAAAAAGTAAGACAAATTTGTAATTAGCATCATAAATCAGAAAGCAATTTCCTCTTTTTTATTTTGTTCAAACATTTAAAGTAATTATAATCTATATTTAAGAGGACTAAGTAAAAACCAAATAATCTTGTAAATGTTTCGTATGAATTTTATATTAAACCAATCAAATAATTTACCCTTTTCCAAATTAAAGATAAACAAAATAAAAAAGGCAAATTACAGAAATATTTTTTAAAAAAATTAGTTCTTACAAAATTCATAAAAAAGAGAACATTAATTATTGAATCAATTCGACTATTTCTATATCAAATCATAGATATTCTATTGATGTATAAGATGAAACTTCAAACTAATGAAAAATACACAAAAATATATATATTGATATAGAAGAGGTTCACAAATCCATTGCACCACACGTGAACATATTTGTTATTGCAGACAAAAATCATTATAATTTTCTCGTTCTTGAAAATTTTCTATCTGCTAAAAGTCGGAGAGAATTTTGAACTACATAAAAGGTTTTGAGTTTAAGACATAATATCGTGTAGATTCGTGATTCTAAATTTTTAAATTTTTTTATTTTTAATATAATTATTAATTTATTTTTATTTTATTTTTTTAAATTATCCTCTTACTTTCTCTCCCTCCTCTGTGCCTCACGTTGCGATGTTGCACAGTCATTGAAAGGCGGGTGGTGTACTCATTTACCAGCTACAGGTGGGTCGTAGAGGGAAAACTAGTACTGGCTCCACGGGTCGGCTTTCCTCCAGCTCGTACCGGCTGTCATCCTATTATTGTGCCACAATTCCATGCGAAGAAGAGAGCAAGAGAGAGCGAGAGATGGGGCAGGTCGGGAAAGGGGAGGGCGAGGCGGCCACCTCTTCCGATGGGCTGCCCCAGACTTCCTCCGCCGGAGGGTGCTCCTTCATTGGTCAGATAGAGGTTAGGAGGGAGAGGGGAAAAAATAAAAATGTAATTTTTAAAAAATTTAATAGTAAAAAAATACTAAAAAGTATTATTTAAATTCATAAATACAACAAATATTTTGCTCTAAATTTAAAATTTTAAATATAATTTACGCAAATAAAAAATTAGCCGGGTAAAACTTTTATATATTCACATGGAGGAATCCATAATTAAATTTTTATTTAGCTTCTAATGTAAAATTTTTATTTAGCTTCTAACTGGGAGTCGTTGAATACTTGTATATGCTTTACCGATATCTCAAGGGAGAACTCCAGTCCTACAATGAGAACTTCATATTCTGCCTGATTGTTGGTAACTTTGAACTGAAGAGTTACTGCTCGATGTAGGGCGACTCCCATAGGACTGGTGAGAAAAATTCCAACTCCCTGAGATTGAAGTCCAGAAGCGCCATCAACGTGAAGAGCCATAGAATAACCTTGCTTTTTGTGGGCGATGACTCTGAAGTGGAAAGCTCAACAACAAAGCCAGCCAGCACCTGAGGTTAATTGCTACCCACGGGGTGTATTTGATGTCAAATTTGCCAAGCTCAATGGACTATTTGAGGAGCCGTCTCAAAACCTCGGGGGTATGTAATACCTTTAGGAGAGGTTGTTCAGTGACCACCTGGATGGTATGCGACTGAAAGTATGGACGCAACTTTCTTACTGCCACTAGGAGAGCGAGAGCAAGCTTCTCCAGCATAGGGTTTTGGGTTTCTGTATCGAGAAGTATATGGCTGATGTAGCAGATAGGGCGGTGGATCCCTATATCATTGTTCACGAGGACAGTCGAGACCGCTGCATTCGATGCCTCTAGGTAAAGAGACAAACCTCCCCTGTTTTTGGTGCCACAAGCATTGGTGCAGTGGTAAGGTACTTTTTCAACTCTGTGAAGGCAGATTCACATTCATCGGTCCATTGACCTTTCTAGCCTTGCGAAGACACCAGAAGAACGGCAGACACCTATCACCAGCCTTGGAGATGAATCTTCCCAAATTATTGACTTGGCCTGTGAGCTTCTGAATCTCCTTTAGTGATCGGGGAGAAGGTATGCTAAGGACCGTCGAGATTTTATTTGGGTTAGACTCTATCCCCCTGACTGATACAAAGTAGCCTAAGAATTTTCCTGAGGCTGTGCCGAAAGTACACTTGGCGGGATTGAGCTTGAGATTGAACATTCGAAGAGTGTCAAATGTCTCTTTGAGATCCGCAAAATGCTCCTCCATGCTCCGACTCTTGACCAGAATGTCATCAACGTATGCTTCTAGATTTCTCCCCCTTTGCCCTTTGAACACGGCGTCGATCATGCGCTGATAAGTGGCGCCGACATTTTTGACATTAAAGGGCATGACGTTATAGCAATATGTGCTAAAATACGTGATGAATGCCATTTTCTCTTCATCTTCTTTGGCCATTCGGATTTGGTGGTACCCTGAGATGGCATCCAAGAAACTCATTAAATTGAATCCGGAGGTGCGATCTACTATCATATCAATGCGTGGAAGAAGATAAGTGTCTTTGGGACAGGCCTCGTTGAGTGCTCGGAAGTTTATACACATCCTCTACTTCCCATTGACTTTCTCTACCATGACAACATTAGTAAGCCATTGCGGGTATCGGACTTCCCTGATGCAGCCTGCCTTCAGTAGTTTGTTAAGTTCTTCTTCGACAGCGTTCTGTCTTTCTCCTGCCATGACCCTTTTCTTCTGCTTTGTGGGGATGGCGTTAGTTGATACATTCAAATGATGTTCAAAGGTAGCCCTGTCGCCCCGAGATATCTTTGGGGCACCAAGTGAAGTCATCTATATACTTAGAAAGCAAAGCAGTGACACCTGCTTGCTGATTTGTATTCATGGAAGAAGATATATTTATAATTTTAGAAGAATCTTCTCCCCCCAATGGTACATTGATAATCCCTTCCTGTGGTCTGACAGGTTGAGACTCCCTCGGGTCCAAATGGTCAACAACGAGCTGAGTTACGATTTGAAAATATCGGGTGGCCTGCCGGAGGTCTCCTCTGATGGGGACAACACCGCTAGAGGAAGGAAACTTTCGCAGAGATGGGGCATAGAGATTAACATCCCGAAAGAGTTGAGCGTTGTTATCCCGAGGATGGCATTGTAGCCTGATCTGGCTCTGATAACTGTGAAGTTCACCATGCTCATGACGTGGTCATTGTCATTACAGAAAGAGCCGGCAGAAAGATGAATCCCAGCTGTTGAACCCTTTCTCAAGAGAAACCCAGCAAGGTAGTTCCTGCATGGAGAAGGTTCGTTTTCTTGAGGCCCATCTGGAGGAAAGCGCATTCAAATAAGATATCGGCCGCGCTTCCTGAGTCGAGGAGCACTCGCCTAATGTCAAAGTCGGCGACACAGACATTGACAACTATCGGGTTGTTGTGAGGGTTGCCCATGCGGGGAAGATCTTCATGACGGAAAATGAGTGGGATGGAAGATGAGGGGAGACGAGAGATGCCGCCAACTTCTATTACCTGGCGGTGGACAGCGGAAGGATCAATGTTGAAGATGGCGTTGATAGTTCTTGCAGTAGGGGGATAAGATCGTATTGGTCGGCCAGGGTCTGGAGGTGGTGAAACTTGGGTTGGAGCCCCCACGTCTGCTGGGGCCTTGCCCTTCTGCGCGGCATTGAATGTAGGCGCCATCAGTATGAACTCTTCAAGTTTGCCCGGATCTGCCAACTTGTCGAGCAGGGCCCTCAGTGCGCAGCACTTGTGAAGCTTGTACTAGTAGTTTCCGTGGAACTCACAGTAATTCTCCGGATCCACTCCGGCTGGTGGCACTGGTTTGGGTCCCGCAGGACAAACCCAACCTTGCTTCATGGCCGCCGCGTATACTTCAGTAAGCGTCCGGGAGAAGAAATGCTTTTGCTCACGGATATGCTGCGACCTCCTTTCATTCCTGCCACGATTCCTTCCTCTATGAATCATTGTGGACGATGGTTCATCGCCTTGATGTTTTCTCTTCTTCTCCTTCTTGGCTCTGAAGATGTCGGGGGAGGGGGGGAGGCTTCAGCGTCCTCCAATAGCATGAACTGGTTGGCCATGGCAACCAGCTCCGGATAGCTTCGAGGTTTAGCCAATTGGAGGGATTTGGACAAGTCACCGCTCTTGAGATCCCTCCGATAGTTGTGCATGGCCACGGCAGGATCTACATCTTCTGTTTGCGTTGCCGCGGTGAAGAAGTGGTTGGTGTAATCTCGCAGACTTTTCTTCTCACCCTGTTTGATGTTGGTGAGCATCATGTCAGAAACAACCATCCGTGTCCGGCAAATGCAGCGGGCGATCAACTCCTATTTCAGGTGCTCGTAGAAATAGATGTGACCACTGGGCAGCTTTACAAACCAACTGAAAGCCACTCTTTTTAGAGTATTGGCCAAGAGGTGACACTTGGTGGATTTTTCGGGCTGACGATAGTGGATAGCGGCCTCGAACCACTAAATATGCTCCCGGAGGTCAGTAGCGCCCACGTAGGCCTCAAGTCGGGTGGTCTGAAGTCTTCTGGGATTGGCGCTTGCCGGATGATATCGGAGAAAGAAGCATTGCTATTCAGCAGGCCAAAGAAAGGGTCAGGTCCATATAGGAGGGCCTGAGCTTAGGCAAAGAAGGGGTTCCGTTCGGCGAGGAAAGGAGAGAAAGCTGGAGGGAAAAGAGTAGGTTGTGGTAGTGGACATAGTGGAAGAGGATTTTGAGGGACCTCCTGAGGAGGAAAAGGATGTCTGGGCGGCCGAGAAGAGTCAGATGACTGAACAGAAGGCATCGCGACTGGCGAGAAAGGAGCAGGAGTCGCCGCGACTGGCGGGAGAGGTGCAAGTGCCGCCGCGATCGGCGGAAGAGGATCACGGGCCGCCGCAGCAGGCGAAAGAGGATCACAGGCCGCCACAGCCGGCAAAAGTGGTGCAAGCGGCAGGACGATAGTGCAAACTGGATGAGTCTACCTGAGGATTACGGCCTGCTGTGCTGTAAGACCAGTAACCAAATCGGTGAGGTTCGCCAGCATCCCCTGCAACTCCGTAATGCGGGTATCTCTGGAGGAAGAAGTAGTTCCAGCGCGATGCTGAGACATTGAAGCGGAAGCCTCATCACCTGGCGCCCTGACGAATGTTTCACCTATGTGTGTGCTGCGGGCTGTGGAGTTGGTTCTGTGTGTTCTAGCTACCATCTTCTCGGAGTCTCAATGAAAGCACCAGAAAAATATTAACGTGGGATAGAGAGGGTCCCAGAAGAGAGAAAAATGGAGAGTTCCGAGAGACGACGGTACGCAGTGAGTTAAGCTTGATGATTAAGGTGGTTGAGGGAAAAATCTCCTACGTTCACCGAGCGATCAGCGAGAGATGATTTCACTAGAAAAAGGAAGGGGGTGGTCGAAAAGACCAGTACAAAGAGTGAGACAGAGGAGAGAGAGAGATTTTATTATCTTTAGCTTTTGGTACAAAGGTGAGAGAAGAGGGATTCTGCCTTTCCGACCTCTCCTCCTTGATGCTTTTTTAAGGGTGTTTATAAGCAGCGGATAGTGCAGCTTCGTCCTAATTTTTCGGTAGGGAATGTAGTAAACAAATGTTAAACCCACGCTAATGGCTTCCTTACTGTCGGCCATCGGAGGAGCCGGAAGTAGTGGGTGGAGAGCTTGACTTCTCGATCTTGCCATTTTTTCCGGGGATCCGTGATGGCTGGAACATGCAGGTCCTTGATCTGCATGACTGGGAAAAGCGTCCTGCATTGGAAACGATGTGGTCAGGCCACGCCGACTGCGACATGTACAACTGAGGAACATCATCATCGATGTTGCTAGGGGATGATTCTAAGTCATCGTGAACGAGGTTTGACTGCACTCTCGTGGCGCAGGCTTGGGACCTGCTAGAATAATAATACTCAAATAAGAAATTAGTGCCACCTGTGAGCCACGTGTACGACTGTGATGCAGCGCTGGACCCACGTGTTAACAGTATCATTCTAGTTTAAGATTTTCTGAGAATGTAGTTGTACAGCTCCAAGATGTATTGAGTTACATTTTGGACAATAGCAGTAATTTGTCTAACATTTAAATTTTATCATTTACCTTTTGACCACCTTTTTCTTTTATATTTACATATATACCTTGTCAAGTATAAGTATTTATAAATTATAAATTAAATTCAACAGTGATGTACATACATATATGTATGTATATATATGTATTGAAGTAATGTGTATGTTTAAAA